>WNGS01092210.1:12059646-12103325 GCA_020271785.1 Procambarus virginalis
TTATTTTCCATGTGAGTTTATGCCAGGCTACACCACCATCCTGTCATATGATAAGTTACTTGTTCCATTTCTCACGTAAGCTCAGAAATTTTGTGAGCTTACATGAGAAATTTTGATCATAGGAAGATGACCCCACTCTGAATCACACACAGATCCAAATGCCTGAATATTTTGTAATATAACCAAATTAATTAATATACTGGTGTATATCCTTATAGACAATCACTAGTGAAGTGGTTACGGTATTCTGTATGCCAGGGGGTGATACCAGCAATGGAGGTTTAAACCCTGGTCAGGTCATAGTAATCTTAAGTGATACTGTATAGTAAATATATACAGGTACAGTGGAACCTCAGTGTACGAATTTAATCCATTTCAAAAAATTTGCACTATACATAATTATCATAAATCTTTGAATTACTGGATGCCAATAATGATAATCTAATGTTTTACTGAAAAAATCAACTGATGTTAAATCGTTATTCAATTTTATATGGATTTTCATAAAGTAGATCTTAACAACATTCATTGTTCAGGTGACTCACTACGGTATCACGTGGGACGCCGCTTCAGCACCACAGACGTAGATAATGATGCTTGGCCAGAAAAAAGCTGCGCACGGGATCATAAAGGTGCCTGGTGGTACAGGGCATGTGAAACAAGGTAAAATTTATAATTATCTATTTTCTATACAATCAGTTATACAATGTACTGAACTACCTGTACTTTATTTATACCACTGCAGTGCAATTTGAGATATACAAAAAGATTTTGCTACAGAAAAATACTGTTATGTATTTGAAATCTCCAAATTGTTTACCAGTTTTATAAACACTACAGTGTACAAAACGTCCAGGCTGACACTGCATTTCACTTATGGTAGGGCAGCTGTGTTATTCAAACGAGTTGCATTAATTTTTTATTGTATGTTGATTAATATACGAGTAGAAAAGAAACTTTCCAGCAAATAAAGTCTGGCTAAATCAGGTAAGTGGAAAGTGTGGTAATTTATTAACAAAAAGGCTAAATTTATGTTTTAGAAAAGCAATCATGACTGGAGAATGAAGAAGTTGCCTTAAGAAGTGTGGTGTTGAAATAAGCACTTTTTCTGAAATAAAAAATAAGAGAAAGTAAAGATTTAAGAGATCATTTGCAGGAGAGTTCTTGTGGAAGTGAAAATAAGAAAAATGCTCAGCGGCTCAAATTTTGACGAGTTAGGTAAGGCAGTCTAAAATAATGAATGTGGTGGGGGAGGTTGTGTTAAAAATACACAATATTTTGTATTATCAGTATCCATAAAAGAAAATGCCTGTCTATCTGTCCAAGGTTGGTGACTAGACACTTGGAATAACGTCACTGGTATGGGACTTATTGGCTAGTTGGGGTCAGACCCAGTGCCCACCTTTAAGTAGGATCATCTACTTAAAAGGGGAGGAAAGGAAAGAGGGTAGAGGAGAGGAGTAGGGGAATAGGGTAAAAAGAGAGGCTCGAGATGGGGAACTGCCGTGTACCCTCATCTAGTATTATGTATTAATATGCAGAAATATGTTTAATATGATTTACATGAAAAAATTCTAAAAGGGGTTCAGAATGATATTAGCCAGGTTTTTAAGCATATTGTATAGTACTTCAGCTTTGAAATTAGGCATTGAGACTTATGATTCACTCCTTTCTGTGCAGCCCTTTGATAGCTAACCAGGCCAGTCAAGATCTCACCAAGATAGTGCAGGCAAAAGGAACCGAGACCTAGACAATGAGAGCCCAAGAGGATGACAGCCCAATACTGCCCCTGAAGAGACAAACTAAACCACCATGGAAAGGAGGTGACAACTGATGGTCAACCCCAAAACCAGCAAACCTATCAAGGCAAAGGGATATCGTGAGGGATCCTATCACGAGGGAACCCCAGCAAGGTGAAAACAGACTGCAGGACACCTGACCATGAAAGTCCACACAGTAGAGAAGCCTGAACCTACGTAGAGCAGCACCCAACTGAACCCTGGAAGGAGATGGAGCCATGGGAATTAACACCAAGGAAGAATACCGTGCAAGCCAAGAAATATTAAAACGAACTCGGGTAAAGAAGAACTGATACAACATCAACCCAGAAGGAAGGAATAGAAACCAACCAACCCAGGAAAAGTGAAAATAGTTATCATGCACACTTGGAACCGAGAATTGAGCAACACACAGAAGCTCCCACATCCACGACAAAAGGAAAAGAATATCTGTGGGATGACTTAACAGACCACAAAGTCAACAGGGACACATCAACCACCAAAACATGTATATGCTTTACAACTGCATTATAATGAAATATATTTTTATCTTGAGCTCTATCTTTGTACATTAAGACTCTTTCTGGGTAGGAAAGCTTTATGTAATTTTCCCAGTATTTAAAATGTTTAGGCCACTACTAAATTTGCAACAATTCTCCAGCAATCTCAATGGAAGATATCTACATGGACCCGTGCCTGCTGACCATCAATACACTGGCCTCTACTGGTATGACTTCAGAGGGCCCCAGTACTCCCTCTGGAAGTCAAGTATGATGATTCGTCGGGGAGGAAATGTCGGAGATCCCGTTTTTAAAGCATTTAAGGAAGTAAAAAGCAAGCAACAACAGAAAGGTACATAATTTCCTTATTTCACTTGCATCCACATGCCATGTTTTAAATACACAGATCTTCACTTTGTTTCATTTGCCTAAGAGTTATACGAGTTTCACTTATGCCGGAACCTATAAAAGTTCAAGATATACATAAAATACAGGTACTTAATGCATATAGAGTAACTATTTAAGAAAATTCAATAATGAACCAATTCTGTTTATCTTTCCTCTCCAGGATATCCAGCAACAATCAACAGGATAAAATAACCACATCATCACCAGATAACTTCAACCCAGATCATGACCCATATGCTATCTATGAATATCCAACGTATTCATAGGATACAATAACACACCAAGAGGACTCTAACCACAGTACCAATACTGTATTGTAATATGGATGAATACAACCCCACGATTTTAGATGCACATAAAAATAATGATTTTGAATGAAAGTTTTGATACAGCATGTATATAACCAACAGTTGATAATACAAAATACCTTTATCTGCCTCATAATGACAGATTTGGGATACCCACCATACCAAATTCCATTCTTATTGTCTAATTCAAGTACCAAACTTCGGTAATATAACACTGTATTTACTCGAGACAATATAAGAGCCTTGAAACTATACAACTATAAAATATTTTTTCTTCCAAATATTGTATACTGTACAATGCAGCATGTAATTGTGAGAGGCAACAAATACTAATAAAGGCAATATCATGCAATCCATTTTGTCCATTACTGTAAGGGTGTGGTTGATGTTTTTTTGCTCTTCAGAATAACCTATGTTGAATAGGTCAGTAAATGTACTACCAATGAAATGTAAATAACTAAATATAAAATAAGTTGGTCAACTCTAGATAAGCATTAATTATGAATATGCTTTCAGTTATATTTTGTGGCAAATAAATGTAAAGCTTAAGCAATAAAGTAAGTAACATTATAATATTTCTGTCTAATGAACCTTTAACCTTTCCTTGGGACAAACATCTCTCAATAACATTCTGGGTGTATGTGTGTGTGTAAGAAACTTTACTGGTCCAACAGCTGACTGCCAAAATTCATCAGAAGTTGACTGAAGAGCAAGCTTGTGAGGGCACAGCAGTATCCTAGCACATCTGGTATAGCAGTCAGGAGGAATATCTGACTTGAAGACAGGCTACATTAACCCTTATCTAAAATTGTGATGTCAAGTGAACGCATAAAACCTTCAATTGTTACTCTGTACAATAATATCTTATTTCATTCCACTCTCTCCACACCTTTAGGCATGAACATGATGTGTAGTTCAAATGCCCAGTGAAGATTCCTTATACTGACACCCCTTCAACTCTTACAATGAACAACGTACCAAGAGATACAGAAAGGACTATATTATATTAAAGAGGACACATATAAAGAAGAGAATTTTGAGAACAGAGAACACACTGGGTACTCACCAATTTTGAAACCTCTCTGCCACGAGAAACTAACACTCCGAGGCTTAAAATGAATCTTGTCTCGATGAGTATTGGAAACTTTTCCAATAACTTTATCGTCACGAAGGGACTCTTCAATTTCAAAATCCATTGTAGCAATTATCCTTCGCACCCTTTCTATTGGTTTTTCTGTTGAAATAGAGCTTGTTTCAACAGAAACATTGGTTTAAATACCAATAAATTAATTCATTTAATTATGAAACTAATTGTAAAGGAAACTTTTTATAGATTCTCCAAGAGAAATAAAGATGGAAAACAAACACAATTCCTTTACAAGTTTTCCCATGTCACCCCTGGTTTAAAGATTTAAATAGATGAAAAATTCCTATCAAATTTATTTAACATAATATATAGTAGAACTCATTAAGAGTTAGTATAAATATTTAAGTAATGTTCACTTAATAATGGCCACAACAACGGAAATTTTTCGCACCTCCAGCATGTGAACTATTGCCATCTTTCTGGTCAACTGGTTTTTCTGCACTCTGCTGGCTGCGTCTTGTGTTTCTTCTGTTAGAAAACACAGGAAATTATTAATGCTCTGAAAAAAACAAAAATAGCAAATTAATGCCAACACTACTAGTTTTTAGCCAATATTTAAACTAATACCCACAAAGTCAAAGGAACTTGTGTGAATTAATATTTCAGTGTGTCGACATGCTGTACCTGTATGTACAAATATTGACAACAAATCCATATTTGACAGTTTTATCTAGTTCTCTTCTACAATTTAGTATTCTTTATGAATGCTAGTTATCAATTAAATCTCTATCTATAGGTGTATATTTTCATCACTTGGTTATCTGCAGCATATTGAGATTTTTAATGAGATTAAACATTAAATATTCTTGCAATATGTATAAAACCAATAATATGGGGAAATTTTTAAATTTTAGTATAATATCAAGATATATTTAGCACAAATTATCAGTGAAAAAATCACTATGAAACAAAAAGAGCTTCAAGAAATTTTTAACCAAAAATTCACCATGGCCAATAATATTGTTTTCTGCTTTATAGTCCGAGTCAAAACCGATTTGTTCTGTTGTATTGCTTTATCACTGCTACTTTTACACTTTTTCTACCCAATATGTATCATCGCAATGTCTCTTCTTGCATTTGCCGCTAGTAGAAGACTTCCACTTAATTCCTATCATTTGAGTCAATATGGTGACAGGATATTTATATTTTTAACTTAAATACCCAGGAATGTAAGTGTGAAAACACCTTTGATGTATGCTGATGATGACAATAAAGCTCAAGTGTGAGACTCCTTCAGAAGCAGGACTGTAAAGCATGATTTCTCAAATTCTAAGACTGAAAAAAAACACAGTAGAGCTGTTCAAATAGAACAACAACAAATGGAGGAACAGTGTCTGCATAATCTCAACATTTCACTTTCCAGATCTATAAACTTAAATAGTTTATATGACACAGTCCAATCATTCAATAAAATGCTGAACATATAATTTTGCATGAAGTAATGATGCTACTAATCTACTTAGTGAGAAGTACATTTTTACTCTAGACAAATTATTGATAGCTCCTACAGGCAACTTTCACAAAGATAACCATGCACATGCACAAATATTAACCTCTTTGTGATGCTTCAACATACAGTATTTAAGTACCTTACAATATAGGGTGTCGAGTGTAGCAAAATGTTTCTTTCCGAGCCAGACCCCTTCCCCCCCAAATCTCAAGGTTATCTTGAGATGATTTCTGGGCTTTAGTGTCCCCGCGGCCCGGTCCTCGACCAGGCCTCCACCCCCAGGAAGCAGCCCGTGACAGCTGACTAACACCCAGGTACCTATTTTACTGCTAGGTAGCAGGGGCATAGGGTGAAAGAAACTCTGCCCATTGTTTCTCGCCGGTGCCCGGGATCGAACCCGGGACCACAGGATCACAAGTCCAGTGTGCTGTCCGCTCGGCTGACCGGCTCCCTTCTACTCCCTTCCAGACTCCCGGATGCTTCTACATAATCCACCCAGAACTCACATCACCCACCAGGCTCTCATCACTTTTTCCCCATCATGACAGGTATCTTTTGTCAGTGGTCCTGGCTTTTATTTAGGTTGAGACAACAGCAAATCTAACACAAGCCACCACTCTGAGCATCAGCTAGCAATAATTCAAGACCAGCCTTCATGGAGATCTTCAAGATCTTCATGAAGACCAGCCATCACTTCAATCAGTGGGGGCTGGTTAGAATCACAATGTCTCAGACTCTAAAATATGAAAGGGCCACTTGCAAAGTTACCTGTCATCATGGGGATAAAAGTCACGAGAGCCTGGTGAGTGAAACAAAATCTTGGGTGAAAACAAAATATAGGAGTTGGCTATGAGAGCAACAAAGGGGTTATAGCCGAGAAATTTATTTTAAAATTATATATACACGTAACTGTACATTAAAAGCTAGACAAAATATTTTAATCCCTTCTAAGCGAGATCTGCTGACTTTATAAGCAAAGGCATCTTGGGTATCACACTTCATTTCACAGGCAGCATTACAGTATTATAATAATACTTGGATAAAATGTGCAAATACATCCTTAAATTTAAAATATTTAAATAATATACAATAATGGAAAAATACTGATATCTTGACTACTGTATTGTCCACAGCGCACCTTAAGAAGGGACTCTCCGTTGGGTTTATTACAGGAGAATAATCGCTCATGGAGGACTGTGTGGAAAAGGATCTCTCAGGTGGTATGTGGACTGAGGATGATGAGGAAGAAGACCTGCCAAAAATGTCACAGACTATTAATTAAAATGCAGATCTATTGTTGGCAATCTTCTGGGAAATATCATTATGAATAAATCAAGAATTTATGAAATATCCATCAATAGATCATAACATACATCCGAGCAAAAAGAAGGCATGTTAATACTACATTTTGCTTATTAACTACAGTATCAGTATGTGGAAATTTCATGCCACCCCTAGGATATAAGGTAAAATTTAAATCTGCATGGCTTAATGATACTGCCATTAACCCTCTAAGTGGTATTACTTTGGGAGACTCAGTCACACTGCGGTTGGTGAGAATGCCATCACCAAATATAACACAGGGTTTTGTTTTTCCCCCTCTTACCCATATCTAAACTTGCATTCTGGCAGTAATCAGTTTTCACATAATTCCAGCTGAGTGTAAATACCGGTAGCTATGTCATGTATATTTTAGCATCTTGGGGGGAAAATAATGAGACTGTAAGGACTGTTAGCAACACAAAGGTGTAGCATGGAATGGGTTAAGCTAAGCAACATAGAGAACATGTGGTTAGTTCGTTGACCCTTTATAAAACAGCCTGCACTAATTTGAATTTTACATTACCAAAAAATTCACAAGCAATTGTACACAGTACATCAGCCGTGTTTCTCTGCAAGCTTCAGCTGTGCAACTACACACTATGAGAACTACATGCTCTTTTGTAGCTTGTTGCAAAAACAGTTACCATTACCATCATACACTATAATTTTTTTAATAGTTCTATATATGAGATGGTGCAGAGATGACATGTGGAGTCGTTGGTGTGGCACACTTCACTGACCCCCTACTGTTGTGTACACATTTAAATATGGTTATTTTTAACACATTATTTTGAATAACTATAAGTAGGAAATTATAAGGAGAAAGCACCAAGCCATTATAACAAAAGAGGTATGAGGATAGGGATTTAGGATAGGATGGAGGAAAGGAATGGTGATGTTGACCAGATCACACACTAGAAGGTGAAGGGATGACGACGTTTCGGTCCGTTCTGGACCATTCTCAAGTCGATTGTGAGAATGTCGAAATGTCAAGTCAAAAGGAATGGTGCCCAACCACTTGGACGGTCAGGGATTGAACGCCAGCCTGCAAGGTAGGCCATCACTCTACTGTCCATTCCAAGAAGTTGTTTTGCCGACAACAACAGGTAAATCTGCCACACCTACTCTGCCTGTCATACCAGTGTTGTCACATCATGTGAGGTTAACAATTCAATAAAGGAAAGCAGTTCCATGATAACATTTATATTAATAGCATCATAAACATCCCCCCTTGGTAGCTTTCTCAGGTAACTTGCTTTGCTGGGTATCCACCAATCATAGCCATCTACATTAAAATTATTTGCAGCTTACTGTATATTAACAAATTTGCTATATTAAAGAAGCTGGTTATGTCCTTTGTAGAATTATTTTAAATATACAAGTACATGCTTTGCAAGTAAAGCCACCAAAAACAAAAAGTTCTTTTGAAGGAGATGCATTTTACAGTACCTGAAGTGTCTGGGCAGAACTGGGGTTAGAGGAGTCCCTGGTGGTTTCACATCTGGAGCCGTGCCAATGATATACTCACGACAGCTTTCAATTTCCATTACAAGTTGCTATGAGGATAAATTGGCTCAATAGTGATTTTGTTACATCTTACAATTACAACCTTGTCAAGTTTCTTCAAAGGTAAACTGACATGGTAGTTACCTTTTAATCTTTAGAATTATTTTAGAATTTTAAGGAGTATCTAACAAACTTTAAATTTGTGAACAGATAACAAAATGAATGCTCCAGTATTATGATCACTTTACATCATTACATTAGCCTTTGAATGACAAACTTAATAATAAAAAGACAAGAAAATACATTAACTTATGGCAGCAAAGTCTTACAACAAAATAAATCATTTTAAAATTATTTCATTTTGAATGATAAGTTGCCGTCTAATAAAGAAAACCAGACTACCATTAAGCAGCACCAAACACACCTAAATAACACTTATATTATTAATCTGGAATTTAAAGTATAAATTCAAGCAAAGATACATAAATTAACATAAGAAAAACAATAAAACAAAAATAAAGGCAAGTAATGCTTTAGTGTGTTAAATGATACAACACAGTTTCTATGTATGAATACTTGTGGGGGAGCCCAGTGCAACCGAGGGTCAAGCTGTCCTAATCATGTACTGTACTTTGTATTGTGTACATAGTACAATGTACTGTACTATGTATTACCTTTTCTCAAGAATTTTAATTCTTGTTTTTTTATGAAAAGAAAAGATGTTTCCTAGCAAGCAATTAGGCTAAACAATGTAGGAAGAGATAGCATAACTAGGACAAATTTAAGGCTAAACTGACTAAGCCATCGAGAGGCTGGAAAGCAAGGAGGCTGGTGGTGGAGGTCAGCATTGGTTTTCAATGAAAAGGCATAAAAACCAATTTTAATGTTTATTACCTATACAAGGAAAATGAGTTTTAAGGGCAAAGAGTCTCGGAGAAAAATGTGTGTTCTATAACATGGGGTTAAGAAAATACAGTACCAGAAATTTAGTGAAAATAATAATAATAATGAAAAGTACTATTTGAAGGTTCAGAACTGGTCCAGAATGTAGGTGTACTGTAGTGTAAAACTAATGAGGTTCTGTTATACAATATCTCAAGAAATTATAATAGAAGTGTAATTACAATAAGCTTCATCTACTATACTTTGAAATCCTAAAATTCAAATCCAAACAAAATTTGATTTAAATTATTATCTCTAATGAATCCAAACACATTCTAGGATAAACAGGAAAGGATTCTGATAAATAGGAAATCAAAGTACAGTACTTAAACCATTATTTTCTTGTTTATTCTTATTTGAACGATTCAAAATGTTTATTTTCCATGTGATTTTGGAATTCAGATTACACACGATTTGGAGATCTATTATTTATGCTAATCAAACAAAATTAAGCATACAGTAATAAACAAATATCTATGCTTAATCCAAATCTCTGCTAACTCTGTCAGGAATCTGATCCTAACTAGTTCAGTTAAACAGGACTTTGTTGTGTGTCTGTGTGTAATCCAGGAATTATGCAGGCAGCAACACTTAGCAACTCTATATTTCAAAAAGCAAAATTTTGCCAATTTGTAAATACGGTAAATTTGGAATGTTTTTTTTCTAATATTCACTATTACTTTTTGCAAGTCTCTTGGACATTAAGGAAAAATTTATGTTTGAATAACATTAATTCCTGGGATAGGAATATATTCTTTGACTGTAGTGCTGAGAGGGGCAAAGTGATAGGTAAACCTATACAGTACATGATAGTTTAAAAATAAAATAATTGTCTCCGGTGTTAGTAAAACCAAGTAAGACACCAACCTGAAAGTTGCTTTCCTCTAAATGTTTTGTATTATGTGGATCACAAACAAACACAATAAACTCCAATCCAGGATTTGCCCAGCGCGGTCTACTGCCTTTTCCGCGTGAATAATGAAACTGGACAAAATTCATCCACATACGTGCCAGACTGACTAACAGTGGAGCAACACGAGCTCGGTGTTCACCAGTGACTAATCTCGTAACTTCTTTGTGATACTGAAAAAATAATAATAATATGTTATATATTGGCATATTAAAAAGTATTACATACTTTTCCAGTTGGTAAATTAATTTCTAGTTTAAATTACATTTCCAATGTAGTAAAAGTTCTCAAAACTTTGTGAAAATATAGATGGCTTCACAAACTTGGTATCCTATTTAGTGTTAATTATATGACAATTTTTAGTTAAGAGATGGGTAAAATTTAAATAAACTGTCCAATTGCACTTAAACAAAAATTTCATGTAAATAATAAATAAGTGGCATACCTCAAATCCAAACATATAATACTGATGAACAACGTCACGAGTAACAAGTCTGAGCTGACGACGCTCTGTCTCTTCTACATTAGGGGTGACTAACTCTAGATCTGTCATGCTCTCCACCTGCTTAATGTTCTTCAGGAGACTCTCACAAAGTTCTAGTGCTTCATTCTGAAAACATTAGTGTGCACTTCAACAAATGGCATACCAAAATAAAAAAAAATCCTCTCTCATAAACTAGGTCCACCATCTTTTCAATTTATCTAGTTTTCAACTATGATTCTAATAATGTGTGTGTGTGTGTTAATAGTTTTGTAGTGTATAAAAATCCCTTGAAAGGATGAACTAATTCAGTTAATGCCAACTCTGTAAAATCCCACTTTTGTACTACGCTATTTAACAATCAATTTTATGCAAATTTGTATGCCAATGTAAATCCCATGTATAAACAATATCATTTTTCTGAGCTCTGCATTAAAAACTTGCAAATCAACAAATACATTCTGATTTTCACTGAAAGCTTTTCTCAAAAATTATTACAAAATATTAACATATCCAATGAGACTTTTTCACGATGCCATTATTTTATACTATATTAGTCAGTTCATAGAAAAATATTGGTCAAACTCATCTACCATCTCACATCCCTCCTTGAGCTATACAGATACTGTACTTGACATTATGACCAAACCCTACACCAGAAGATGAAGAAATGACAATGTTTCGATCCATCCTGGACCATTATCAAGCTGTATGTGACAATGGTCCAGGACAGACTGAAACGTCGAAATTTCTTCATCTTCAGGCGTGTGGTTTGGTCATCATATCTTCAGCCACGTTATTATGACTCACCATCTGCAGGTACTTGACATATTTCCAGTACGTCAACAATTAATAAGGAAGCTGACACAGACCATAGATAGTTTTTACGTAAAGGAAAACTGATCATGCTAAGAGTTTATGCTCTTGTTAAGAAGAAAATTGCTGAAGTTGTTGCAATTTTTAATCCAAATACATGTACAGTAATGCAAAACCAAACTTAAATGGCCAATAACACACATCCCAAGAGAATGAGAACTCATGGTATTGACATAATGAATGCACATAACAGAGCACTGTCAAATGTCTATGTTCCAATACACTTCCTATTGTTTTAATATATAAAGCACCTGCAATGAAGAAAAAAAGTGTTACAGGATGTGGAAATTTTCCCTAGGCAACTGGCAAAATTGTAATTTTCCATAGGAATGATAGATTGCCTCAAATTCTACAACAGCAACTAGAGAAGCAAAAGGGTTAAGATCCTTAACAAATATTTTGCAGTTCAGATACACACTAACATTTGGAAATGCATCTCCACATAAAACTGGAATTTAACTGTACGCATCACACAATCTAATAAATTGATGTAAGGAATGTAACTAATTCATGGAAAAGTCCTCATCCAAACCTTGAGTTCATCAATAGAATGTGTAACAGCTTTGTTAGGAGCAGTCTGCTCATGTATTAGGGCCACAGTACCACCCATAGATCGCTGGAACTCTCGACGCACCGGTACTAACATCGTGCCGGTTGATACAATCAGCAGCAAACTTGTCACCTGGTAAATCAATGTATAATTATGTAAATAAGATTTTACAACAGCAGTAAATTCAAACGTAACACAATCACAACCAAAATAATAACAAAAATGTGAAAAATGTAACCTTGTAAGAATGTTATGAAACTATAACAGTTTGATGTGAATTTTTCATGCCCATTTTCTATGGCTCTACTTTGACGGATATATTCTAGTATTACCTGATAAAAGCTTCAGTCAGATTTATAGACCTGTCCTAACTCTGGTCTGCACCAATAGCACGGCTCAACATTATAATTAAAGCATTAATTAAATATTGATCAACTGCAAACAAAAAACTAAAATGTTATAAAACAATTCAATACTCTGTCAAAATTGTGTACATGCTATCTCAGTGCTGTGCTGTGATTATGCACATGCTCTTAAAGTTTTTATCTCATTCATAATGTGAGCATAAATGAATACATAATTGCTTAGGTTATTCATAGAGGAAATATTAGTTTTTGTAATACTGTCCAAACGTGTTTCCAGTTTTTTAAATAAAATGAATAAAATTCTCAGATTGCAAAATCATATTGTATATTGAATTCCTCCTATCACTGTTTTTTTATTTATATTTTTATTTATATATACAGGAGTTCTTACATTCTTGTAAAGTCACTGGCACTCAGCATTTTAGGCAGGTCCTTAATAATCCTAGTTTTCCCCTGGAATACAGCCCACCAAATTGTTTAACAACCAGGTAACCCATTCACTGCTGGGTGAACAGAGGCTACAATTAATGATTGGCGCCCAGTCAGGGTACGAACCCAGGTCAAGTCGTTCGTGAAGCGCCGGGAGAGTGTTTTACCACTGTGCCAAGGGAACTACTGGTACTTAGTTCCACGGGTTGTTCTTCTTAAGCTAATATGGGAGAATCACAAACACAAACTTGCATTAAGATTAGAATATTTTGGTTACAATCACTACTAGCAGTCAGCAATATTTGATAACATTCACAAGTTAGTCTACATCTGCTTTGTAACATGCTATTCTGCAACATTTGGCTACAGTTACTTGGCAGTCTGCAACATTTATAAGCCATCCTTTTATGCTTGGAATAGATGAATTGTTTTGGTTTGGGCTCTATTCTCATTAAGGTCTGGCATTAAGGCATACATTGTTCTGTCTCTCATCCTGAACTTTCATATCATTGTTCCATGTATTAAGGCTTGTGTTTCCAAGCTGCTTCACAGAGTTAAGGGCACATGATATGTAGAAATTTATCACTACCATGGTATTAGTCTTGGTGATGTCATGCTCCAATATCACGGCTCAAGGAATTTTGAAATCCAACAAAATATTCATGGCCAGCTACCTGCTGAGAAATGTAAACCTAAACTACTAGCGTGTGGTTTCAGGCTAACATTTTCCATTAGTCACATATTTCCGATGGGACTGGTTGGTTATACGTGCAGGATACTGGTCTGAGTGCCGTGCTCCTGCATCCTACCCTTGTAGCCATCTTCAGTCACCACACTGTGGAGCATGTCAGTCAGTCACCACACTGTGGAGTATGTCAGTCAGTCACCACACTGTGGAGCATGTCAGTCAGTCACCACACTGTGGAGTATGTCAGTCAGTCACCACACTGTGGAGTATGTCAGTCAGTCACCACACTGTGGAGTATGTCAGTCAGTCACCACACTGTGGAGCATGTCAGTCGGTCACCACACTGTGGAGCATGTCAGTCAGTCACCACACTGTGGAGTATGTCAGTCAGTCACCACACTGTGGAGCATGTCAGTCAGTCACCACACTGTGGAGTATGTCAGTCGGTCACCACACTGTGGAGCATGTCAGTCGGTCACCACACTGTGGAGCATGTCAGTCAGTCACCACACTGTGGAGTATGTCAGTCAGTCACCACACTGTGGAGCACGTCAGTCGGTCTCTTGTCATTCTTTAATTGTCACTTCTCAGTCTTCCATTTTAAACTATCCTTTGCTTAGCATGAGGAGCAACTAGAAATAAAGCTTTGAATATAATGTATATGAAAATTACCTTTCTGTGAGAACTTCAGCCACATTTTTTTTCATTTATCTTTCTTTTCTTCCTTGGTGGTCTGGATGTTATCTATCTTTCAATTTCAATTCTTATTTCCTGCAGGTAATTTTATAAGTTCATGAAGTTGTCATTCTATCCACAGATTCTAGTTACTGTACCTTGTGCAAAAAAAGTCAACTGTTCATTTTCATGAAAATGCACGAAGCATTCCAAGACATCACATTTTCAAGGCGAAAATAATCCAAACGGAAGACAATGCAGATTTGTATTAATACAATATATTTCATATAACTTACCATAACTCTTGAAAGCGTAATGGTGCAGTCAGCTGTTGGCTCAATCTCAATGATATCTCCATTCCACAACGTTGATAAGGTGTCGTATTCATCACATTTTATCAAAACCATATACAGGTAACCCCGTTCATCACCATCTTCGTGCTCAACTCCTATACCACCAACCCGCATGTCCAGTAAGTGCCATATGTATTCTCTCTTGTCTTTAATGCGCCCTGCCAGTAAAAGATGATACAGTTTAACAACCATATTCCAAAAACTATATCATATGTGTAATGATTTTGAAAATCTCTTGTGATGATTATGCAATACTTAATGCTAAATTACTTTCTAGTATAACTGTGATTCAGATATTTTTTTTAGTTATTCCACTTCATTGTTCTGATTTGTAATGCTGGGGAAAATTTCATATGTTAGCTACCCTCTGAGGATGGTGAAATCTACACCATTATGCAGCTTCTTAGAGAAAAAATCAGACTCCCAAGCTGAAAACTGACTAGCACATAATTAAAATTCTGAACTTTTCCAAATTTCTCAACAATCTGATGCGTTTTCAAAAACAGCATATTGCACAATATCGAGAAAAATAAAGGTACATTTCGAAATTCACTGCATCAGCCATTTTCCATTCATATCTCAATAAAATGCTGGCCTGTCAATGACTATTAGGTACTGTTATTACTTCCATACCACAAATGTACTTTATGAAGTAGATTTCTGAGCTCACTAATGATCTAAAAAGAGAAAATCCACCAGGGACGTGGTGGCACAAACCTACGACCCCGACAGTGCCAGTCGCACACTCTACCACGGGACCACTGCTGACTTGTTTCATCGATATATATCGCAGTGTAATTTGTGTGTTAATGATCTAGATGGCAGTAAAATTACCTTTCTTTTGTCATTAGGGCATCTTGGTTAGAATAACTTGCAAAAGAACTAGAAGGGGCCCACGATGAAAGAATCCAGTACATCTAAAACAAGAGTTTAAAACACAAGAACCCATTTTGAAGTTACCACAATGCAACATTATATATCAGTAATACAAATTATATAAAACACAAAACTAGCAGCAAGTAAATATGTTTGGTGCTAAAAGGACGTGGTCATGCTAAGCAAAATTTTCATCATGGAAGGATCTACTGTATTTGTTTAGATATTATATACGAACAAAAGTTTTTACCATCTGCCTAGTATAGCAAAAGTTAGTTAACATAGAAGGGAATTTCAAATAGTATTGATGATGTACATTAATATTGTTGTTCAATCAACATATAAGAAAAACTGAGCACAAAGTGCAATGAAATGAACAATAACTAACATACGCTACTCTAATGTTTCAACATTACACACCTGGTACAAATATTAAATGGTTTAGACTATGGGGAGCTATGACACGAATGTGTCCAGTTTCTCGCAGCCTGCCCAACACAGCTGGTGGTTCCCCACAGAGGCAAAATTCTGAAGCAACTTCTAGGTCCTTCCGCAGCATTTTGGCCAGTCCAGCCGCTCGTAATGATCGTTCACGAGTCTCTGCAAGCAGCACCTGCAATGCTCTGCATCTCTGCAAAAGTCTTTTTCTGAAAATAATTTATCACTTGTATTACTGTATTACATAATAAAATATATATTACAATCCTCAAAATTATGTACCATTTAAAAAAAATGTCATCAGCTCTATCACTAATCTTCCACACACCTGAAAATACATGTATAAAACTCCTGTATGACCAAAATAAAAGAATATAGTAACCTCACTACAGAGAAACATTATTCATCTGATTATCATTGTTTCAAAGAAAAATTGGAATGATAATTAAATCTGTTTTGTGGACAATCCAATGCAAGGCTATTTTGAGTTGGCTGTACCCGGGTCTCTCTCTTACTCTCCCCCTCTCCACCTTTCTCAATCAATTCAATCAATCACTAAAGTGACTGAATTACCCACTTCTGAATATCATCTTGTTCCATGTCTTCATCTTCACTCAAGTCATCAAGGTTCTCCAACGTGGAATCTTGCATGGCTGCCATCTGATCATCTATTCCAGTGTCAATAAAGTCCCCAACACTACAAAGCATGTGACATGCAATGTTACTGTGAAAAAGACAATTACCAGAAGTTTAAATACATTTTTACATAGAGATCATCACTCAAATATTTTCCAATGAATCATGAGAGCTGATTGCTAAATAAGTTCCCAAAACAGAAAATGAAGAAATATCCTTGTGTATAAACATGTAAAATTTTGCTTTAAGGTCACGCACACATTAATGACCAATTACAACACTCAACCCATTTTATGTCTTAAAACTTTGTTTTTATTGCCCATATGTTTGTGAAACAAAAATGTTACTATATGTGCAGGCGATGAGTCACAATAACGTGGCTAAAGTATGTTGCCACGTTCTTCTAGTGTGTGGTCTGGTCATGTTACTGTATGTATAGTGCATATAATATGCTGTATGAAAATAGTACTGTATAACAGATCGATAGATCTCACCAGAAACGTGTTGCCGCCAAGCTGTCTCCCTCAGTAACGTGGGGACACGTAGCTTGAACAAAGCGCCATTCTTCCTGGAGAAAATGCGCTGCAAACTCGATGCATGAGGTTCTCGGTGCAACATACACACAAACTGATCCAGCCATTCCAAATACACCTGCAGAGACAATTAACATACTTGTATGACAATTTATGTGTAACATATTAATACAATATGGATAGTAAGATAACAATGTTATCTTATTATTTCATAACACTATGGCTGCCAGCATGAAACCTGGCAGCCATAGTGTTTTGAAATAATAAACAGCAAAACATACCTGCAATACAAACACGAAAGAACGAACTACATGTCAGTGGAAAGAGGAAGGGATTGCAGAGAGGTGTAAAAATAGTACATTAATAACAAAGTTGTTAAAGTCAAGCTGTCAATGTTCTGACCAATTTTAAAATCTTTTAAATTGTTACAATATGAGGGACATAGCAGGCAGGAAAGCAGAGATACATAAACAAACTGATGCAACTGTTGACAAACAATAACTTTCACAAGTAGTAAAATGTGTCAAATCCCAAAATTATTACCGACAAATTTAAATGAATGATTTATGACTAAACTTTTATATTGTATATCCAACTGATCAGGAAGGAACAGGTGCACCAAACTTACAGAATTGATTCTGAAAAACAAAGATGTTAGTTTAAGTTTGTCTCGCCTATTAAATAATTTCAGAACATGCCTTAATACAAATACATTGCACTCACTTCTAACATTCTCTTAATGTTAGCATCAAGTTCTTCTATAGCTTGATTCTGTCTTTGTTCCAAGTTATCTCGCAGCTCTGGGGTGAGGTGAATGAAGAGAGCTTGGCATGACCGCAAATACTTCTGCCTCACCAATACAGCAAACTTCACACCCTCTTTGTACTCTCTCATAAGCTGTGTGAAAGCAAAAATGATAACATCTAATAAAGCATTTTAAAGCTCACAAATATCTACAGTACATGTATCAAAGTCTGGACAAAAATTAAACTAGACAATATATTTTAAACACAAGTAAGTAATTATCAATAGAAGGCACCAAACCGGGAAGGCTATGTAGCACCATCGTGCTACACAACTAATTTCTCCATTTTTATAATTTAATAAATTTTATTTAAACTAATAATTTAAACCAACTAATTTAAACACAACTAATTTCTCCAACACTATAATAATATTAGTCAATGTAAATTTTAATATGCATTTTTTTTTCATTATGGCTTTAATGCTAATATAAATGGATATTGTACAATCAACTCTTGCTTCTTTGTGGATGTGTGTTCTCAGATGGCTCGCATTTAAACAAGTGCGTATTCTTTATACTGTACTTAAAGAAAACCAAACTATGAGTTCCAGAAGCAAGAATTTTTTTTAATCATGTATGTATTTTACTGTAAAATATTTAATTTAATTGACACACTACAGTATTTAAGATAATATGGCTAGTTTGACCCAGCAAAATTCATTATTCTAAACATTAAAAACACCCACAATACTATTTCTTGAGTAGAGATTTTCTATTACTTTTTCTAGACAGATTAATTCAATATTTAATGAGCTAGACCTATGGTCCAACAACCATTGTGCTCGAGTGAAACTTAAACATGTAAATATTTTGTTAAACTATCCAATGACTTTCTCTGAAACCCCCCAAAAGCAATACTGTATTTAAATACAGTATATCTCTCTATGTACACACTTTGGTAAAATTGAATACTAAATATTAAAGGTCTGAAAGTTTACCTCACAGAAAATCAGTCCACATTAATACTTTTGCATTCTGATGATACTAATATGCATCCTCTGTACTGTGAATGCATCTGATGCATCTGATTGTAAGATGCATCCATTTGCTATTCATGAACTTTGATACATGCATCCCTGTTGTGCATAATCTATTGTAAATACAATTGTTTATGCTTCTGTTGTCTAAAGAACTCAGCTGTGAACATTTTGACACTAAATTTATAATTATAACCAAACAAATAATTTACAAAACGTAAAAAGAGTGTAAGCATTTTAAGCATCACTGAGCAGGATCCACTATGGAACACACATAGTGGAGCAAAATCTATTACAAATACACTTTTTTTTTGCATCTATTCTCAAGAGATTTCATTTGTGAACATTTTGACACCAGATTTAGACTTACTGTATAACCCAACAAATAACTTCAGAACAAAACGGTTGCAAAAAAAAATTTGCATCGCTGAACTACAGTACTTGTAAGCAGCCTGGGAAACCCAGAATGTTTACGGTCGGTAACATGCCACGAGGCTGGACCATTGAAGTGTGAAGGTACCTTACATAAAACCAAGAGTAGAATGTAGAGTATTTAGCCAATGTTGAATTTATATGCAGCACTTCGTCAATGCTGAATCTATATACAGCTCTTGACCAATACAAATCTAAATGGTAAAAAATCTCAAACTTAACATTTGAACAATGCTATATCACGTCCCTTGGCAAATATGGTACTGTATATAATAACTTGAACACTGCTGAATCTCGGTGCCTGACCAGATACTTTGACAATACTAAACCTAAATAGTTGACTAATGCTAAGTCTAAGTACTTGTCTTGCATCAACTTACTTCCTTAATACTAAGTCTAGAAGGTTTCTCAGGCATTTGTTCCAGTCTCAGCTTAAGACACTCTCTCATCATTTGGAGTGAAACAGCAGCCAAGAATATGAACATTGAATAAAAGGGAGGGAGCTTCATAGTATCAAATTTGGAAGTCCAAGGGCCATATTTGTTTAGCTCTTGCAAGGTCACAGCCAATGCAACTGAAGGTACATCAGATCCATACTGAAATATAAATTACTGACATTACTAGTACATTTCAGAGCTAAAAATAGCATTACATAAAGTTAATTAAACACAAATTATATGCACAATACATTTCAGATTCTTAAAATATGACAGAACTCAAGCTTAGAGGGAACATGAAAAGTATTTTTCTGGGCAGCATGCAGTTACTGCCTTAGGCATAATCCTAGTGATCTCTGGTCAAGGAAGGACATGGTCAAGGCAAGTCAAAATTCAGCACCAGTGCAGCTGGGAACTTTCAAACTTTTCCTGCCAGGTCATGCTGGTGCTAAGGAGGCACAATCCACACCTGAATCATTAAGTTGAAAAGTTCAGATGGGCCACATTCTCCTCTCAGTAGATGGGATTCTGTAATACCACTGTATCAGCTAAAAGCTGAGAACTCTACTATTGATATAGAAGAGCCAAAGCTCAAAGCTTGCTATGAACTTCATGGAAGAACAAATTCTCAAAGTTCCTACCTCTAATACAACAACACATTCAAGAAAATAGGCAAAGGCAGTAACAAATGCTAGGTCACCAAGAACTCTGCCCAGTAGCAAAGTGCACAAGAAGAGATCTGGCAGCCAAGGAAGAGCTTTAGCTTAACCCTGTCCACACAAATAACAAGGATGGTTGAGAAATACCCATGGCTGGGACAAAATTAACAAGAATAATGAAATGTTAGCAAGGCTTGACCAGGAGTAAACTTGAAAACTGTTAACACACACTGGTGATAAAAGATCAGCCATACCCTGTACACAGTACAAAGTGCTGGACAAGGCACAAGAAGTAAAAAAGAGGGGGTCTCCAGACAAGAAAACCAATGCAAGTGCACTATAAAATTGGACTTATGACAGATAGTAAATATATGCTCAGCACAAATGTTTACATTTTTATAGTAAGGAAAATCAAGAGGAGAATCACAACTGTTAAAAAACACAAACTGATTAAGCACAGAGATGAGTGCAGATGCACAAAGGGCTTGCTACACATGTACAAGAAGCACTCAATGTAGCATAAGTCACCACAAACAAAACTTTTTAGGATAACAGAAGCCTTTGAACTCCAAAGTCTTGTCTCACCCTGCAAGACGTCAGGCCAGAATGCGAGATTGGGCTGGAAGACTTTGTTGTGGTGTCAGTGGTGCCACCTGTACGTGACCTGGTGGGCTGTTCAGTGCTCTAGTTAACTAGGGTGTAAGGCTTAGCATGTTTTTTTATACTAAGATGTCTCCTGGAAAGACACTTATTTTATGCACAGTGGAACCTTGATTCAACAAACCTCATTTCATCGAATCTAAGTGTGGAATGCACTTTCAATGATGGATTTACTAACTCTATTTGACAAACCGGGGATAAGCAGGGGATGTGTGGATTTGCTTAGGATGCTGGGATTGAGTTCATAGATGGAGGCAACATATAGGAAATAGTTTGAGCTTTGGGAAAGCCACTGAACATATTTAAAACCACACTCTATGGATCTCTTTTTTTTTTTCCAGTTTCGGAGGTTCTCGTTCAGTAAAATACAGGTATGGGCCCTTTTCCCTTGAAAATGAAATTTCAAGACTTGTGTGTGGTAAATATGCTAAACGAGGTTAAATCTCTTTACATAAATGTTCTCTTGGTTATTGCCTTTCACATGACAGGTTGAAATTAAAATTTTGCTAAGCAAATTAGCCCACAGAGCGTGTTAAATGAATCCTGGAGGCATCTCCGTTTGCAATAAATCCCTCACTGCAACGAATTGGGGTTAGTCCAATATAGTTTACTGAATCAAGGTTGTACTATACTGAACCTTACTGCCTACATTCTAGGCAGGTTCAAGTATTCAGCAGTCTACCTAGCACCAGTCTGACTAGTTAATGACAATTCAAAAAGTTCCATCGAAGAGTAATGTCAACCTGCCCAGATTGCACCAGATCTTAATGAAGTCAATATGATTTTACCTTAGGAATCAATTGAGTTGGATTGCTCAGAAATTAAAACTTACAATTACTATATAATGGTACTGTACTACCTTCAGCAGAATTTTTTCTTAATATAAAATCTCAAAAAGGCAAAATCAAGCTATATACTGTTATAACTTCCCACAAACAACTCACTCTCACCAAAATACACAGAAATGCACTACAGTACAAATAAATGCAACAGAGTAGTAGCTACCCTTTGTAATTTTCCATTCCTTTGTGTTCTGTGAGGTTCATCCAGGATGCACATCGTACGAGACATTACATCACGGATCACCTCGGCCACTTTATCAAAAGTCTTCTTCATGCCTTTATTTCTTAAAAGTTTCTCAACATACTTCCTGTAAAACAGTTACTCAAAGAAACTGGGTTGTTTAAATATGATAAAACAAAATACTCCTGTAGTAATAATCAGTAACAAGTGTTGTATAAAAGTGCTAGCATTACATGTGCACAAATCAACATATTATCATTTACATTTACAAGCAAAATTATGTTTATACATTAGTAGCCAAGGAATTGATAAGGGTCCCAAATGAACTGAAGAACTTTCATTTAATTTTAGGTGTTGGTTGGGTTATTTGTCTAATTAGCAATATATACTTGCTTCTTAAACAATCAATTTCTACTACTTCAAATCCAGATGTTATACATTCATGCATCACTAAAATCTTGCATCTAAGCACAGTTCAAAAGAAGTTGAAACTCTAGGCAGCCCTCTGGCTACATCTATACCAGTCTTCCTTCTAGCAAGGGCTTTTATTCCATGTTCCTTTCTCACTTATTCGACCTACATATAACAAAAATAATTACCTGTAAGGATTGGCTTCCATGAAGATATCACTAAGGCAACGACGGAGTCCACCAGCTGGAGGAGCAGATGAATGGCCAGGAGGCAGCAGAAAGCCACTGTTGGTGCTAGTAGTTGTGTGTCCCGAGTCCGTCGAGTTATTTGAGTCAGATGGGTTAGAGCTCGCATCAGACTTATCACAGTCTACGACAAATCGAACAGAGGATGCCGACTTGGAAATGCACGTTACTGTTTCTTGCACCGATTCCTCATATGGAGTTGCTAATGGTGCTCCAGAGTCATAACTGGATGTTGGAGTTATTGCACCAGTAAAGGAGGTACTAAATGTGGGCCACGGTATGAGGGTATTGGTCATGTTCCCAAGGAGCTTCCCGAGGACCTCAATTTTCATTCTTAACTGAACACTTGTATTGTACCATACACACAAAGCTTTGTATCTATTTACAAACTCTGGCTGTTCCCATTCTGGAAAATGCAGAGCTAATTTCTTTGTAGAT
This sequence comes from Procambarus virginalis, assembly GCA_020271785.1. NCBI lineage: Eukaryota > Metazoa > Arthropoda > Malacostraca > Decapoda > Cambaridae > Procambarus > Procambarus virginalis. The sequence goes on from WNGS01092210.1 coordinate 12,082,906, forward strand.
GGGAAGAGAGACTCTACATAGTCAAGTTTCTTTAGCACTGCAGCAACTTGAACAAGGCCCTCTGTTTGTTTCTCCAGACATCCCTTACACCAAATGGAGAGACAGCCACCACAATCATCTTCCTCCCCTGCCACTCTACTAGCACCAACGCCATCAGCTGCCACATGAGTCAGTACAGCAACTCCCCCGATCCTCAGATCTCCTGTACTCACCAGTTCATCAACAGAGGCTATTTTCATTTCAGACTGGACTTCGGCATCTTCAAGATGTTTCTTTTTTTTATTGAAGTCAAAGTTGAAATTTAGAACTTCCTGTATTACACCATAAACCTGCAAACAAATACAAAATTCAAATTAATATTAAAGTAGAAATAAACGGTGAAAACGGCAAAATACATAATGATACAAAACCAGCAAGGATCAAGTTCCTCAAGGAGATATGAATACAGAGGCATATTTAGTAAATACAAAATTTACATAGCATGTAACATAGCACAGACAAAAATTACCTCATGTCTCTGGGAAATCAACTGGGTATCAAAAGTGTTGGAATCTAAGCCAGCTTGCCATGCTTGAAGTTCCAACCATAGCATCTCGTACAGTTCCTGTTGGTAGAGCACCTCTTCCTCGCTCTGCTGGCAATATGACAAATACCGAATTTATGAGAAAAATTCATGAAATCAATTTCCATCTACTTATCAGCTCAACATCTTACATCTACAAATACATAAAATTTAATGACTCTGATCTATTATACCTTCATTATAAAATACCAACATTCATATAAACTACTGGAACTATATGTGCTGCACAAGGATAACATACCTGACGTTGGTTAAATACAATTTCCTGAGTGCCAGGTTTGACTAGACTCTGTAAATGAGCGAAGTATTGAACACGATCTTGAGGTAATTCCGCAGTAGAGATTTTACGTTTATCAGTTTGATCAGATTCAATCCCATCTTCACATTTTCGGCAAGACACACTCATGTACCGTGATCTTGAATCAACCTGAACAATATATAAAACTAAGAATTAATTGACCCTTTCATTTACAGTACAGTTAGAAAGTAGTTGAGTTGCACAAAAATACATTTATAATAAAAGACCTGCAAGATCAAATAATAACAGCAGCAAAAACAATTAAAGTTAAATCACTGGCAAAAAAATCATAAGAGAAAGAATATACAGTAATGAAAAATAGTAATAAACATATAACTTTAGGCATGTAGGAAAGCTGATGTGTGCGCCTACAGTACAAATGACAAGCATCCTGCTTTTCCTGATAATTTATTACTTTTCTAACGTCAAAATCTGCATTACTATAAATATATTAATAATGCACTATGAACAATCATTTCCATAAAGAGAAGGAAGATATAACTAAAGATTGTGTATATCTTTACATTTGTTTATAATAAGGAGAAAACCAGATGGAGCACCCACCACTGCCAAGACAACAGCCCGACTCCTACCTGTTTACCATGCTAAATTATTATTTCTTAGGCTTTTATAATGTCAAGATTAATATTCTAAATAAAGTCTACATATGAGGTGATGAGCAGACAACAACAATCTTTTGGTCTACTTGATTGGAAGTGCAACATGCTTGTACACATATTACTTCTTGAAGCACTTGCCAAAGTATTCTTTGTTATTAGGGGAAGTACCCTAAGGATCACAATACTGTTCCTGGCAATTAAACACTAGGCAGAGAGTAAGCACTCTCACTCGACTTGTTGGATTCAAGACACGTCATCGTAGTGGCGTGAGGAAATTCACATTACAAAATAAACCACGAGACTCCCCAACCCCTACTCTTAAATTGTACTTTATCTGATCTGGTAAGCTCAGGAACTTGAATAATGCACGATTAGATACAATATGGTTTACTGTTTCAAATTTACGATGCTTTTCAAATGTGCTCATTTCTAATATTGGTACATTAAAAGAAAGTAGTGGTAATGGTGATGGTAATGGTTGAAGTTGATTATCACAAATATCTTAATTGATGTATGATGGATGATGATGATGAGCTAGTCCTCATGATGCTAGAAATAACAATTATGAAATCTGGACATGAATCAGTCAAACAAACAGGGAAATATTCCTATCTTTAACTATCCAATAAACAAACTATACACTACACACTTCTTTAATGAAACATCAATGTAGCTCAAAGAATCACCAATGACTTATTTACATGTACAGTATAGTACAGTACAGTACATTTAATTTTATTTGTTTACACGTATAACCTACATCTATACAAAATCTTAAATTTGCAGCACAGTAAAAAACACTTTTTATGAAAAGCAATAGAAATGCAAGATGAAAAAAGCGCCATGTACGGAAGCACACCAAGTTAGAAGCAAAAAACATAAAAAATAAGGCAGAATTTTAACAGCAGCATTTTTTTAAGTATACAGCAAGTAACTAGGTAACCACCAAGTGGATCAGTTATGTCAATATGGCTGAAGCGAAGAACTGCCAAGGGATGAAAGGACAAATGTTGTCTTTGCCTCTCCAGCACCGATATTCAATGGCAACCGAGGAAAGTCACTAATACCTTTAAACGAAGAGTGGACACCACAGTATACTCAACCACGTGACCAGAAACAGCCTGACAGCAATCCACAGTATTTAGGCATGTTGTAACCTACAAAATTTGTATACAATTCTGTAAGTTTGGTCAGTAAAGCAAAATGATATAGAAGCATGAGACTAGTTCCCAAGAAGGAGCAAGCCTGATCATTGATGCTGGTCTTGAACAAAACAGAATGAAATCCTAAAATTAGTTTTAAACAGCCCATACATGCTTTACTTTGATAGGAACAAGGATGGGAGGGAATTATTGGTGCCACAATTATGAAAATCATCCATGGTATATTATATTACAGTATATATATATGTAATGTGATTGTTTAAAATGGTCATTAGCTTAGGAGGAAAATATAAAATGAATATATGTAGTACCTGTATAAACTTCCTAACCACTTACCTCCTACTGCACTTCCTGTTCTCTGTTCAGTGATTTCTCTTTAAAATTAATCAGCTTAAAATAAAACATTCTCCTAATTAGTTTTTGCTCGTGGCCTATAGTACAAAATACAAACTGTTTTGAAGCATAAATTATCCATATTTTGTATTTAAGTCACTCGCTGTCATGTGTACCATTCTATCTTGGCAAGAGAAAGGTTAATTAATACCAATTCAAAGATTACTGTCTAGTATCTCAGTTCTGTTCTTCAAAAATCTAATCTGTAGGACTCAAGGCCATTTATATATTCCCTCTATACATAATTCAAACAATATGCTTAAAAGAATGCAAGACTAATGATAAGCAGAAAATAAAACATAGTACATTGATGAAGTAATAGTCGAGTATCCTCTTCATAAGATTATTATGTCACAAGAAGGAAATTAAACTGTAAATACAATTTTAATGGCATTTATACAATACAGTAATGTACTGTAACAATAAGATCACTTTCTTAAGATTCAGTAACATCTTGAGAAATTCTCTCTCTCTACATCTACATAACTGCCAAGGATGATACCTTAACTGCTGGTGACAAAGGTGGAAGACTCTCACAGCGTTCATCAGAATCCGAGGTCGTGAGATTGTTCATTAAATTTGTCAGATTTTCTAAAGTTGACTGTTTATGCTCCCTGTCTTGAGAACGCACTCGGTCCATAGAACGCTTACGTTCTCGATACTGTTGTCGTGTTCTTTCAGGGGCTGATGAAAAAATGCCTGTGTCAGCCTCTTAAACTCTACACATCATATAATTACTGTAATAATATATGACTTGACTACCCACATCCTCAAAATTTAGTAAATGAACAGAGTATGTACTTTCTTTAAATTATTGTATATATTTTCATAATTGTATAAATTTGTATAATTTCATATATTTAGTAGAATATAACACTACTAATGAACTAGTAATGAACCTAACAGTTTAGTGGAAAAACATGTAATTTATGGATGACTGATTTACAAAAGCAATAATTCAATTAAATATATAATACTTATTTCTTAAGCATTATGTGTTTGAAAGGCAAAAGCATCTTTAAAACCAAAATATTTACCAAATATGTTGACTAATGATAATTTGGGGAATACTGTCTTCTCATATTTTATACACTGCACCTAGAGGGCCATGTTATACTGTACCCAGGAAAGCTGCTATACTGTGCAGTACTTTATAAGGATGTAACAGTGTTATTAACTCTATTTACAAAGTATAAAATATTCAAATGACTAAACATATGGCAAATTTAAACTAAACAAAATACAAGACACCTGTTACATGGTCACTTACAGCTGCACATGCTAATTGCTCCTCTCTGAATAACTGTAACAGGAAAATCCATGTATATATCTTTAAATTTCAAGTACCGAACAACCTACTTTTATCATCAAATTTATTAAAATTAGATAAAAAACTAGAAGTGTAATAGGCAGCACTCACCATTTTCAGGTATTACATGATCTGAGAAGCCAGGGAGAGAAAGAAATCTCTCCGCAGTGTTGCGACGTTTCAAAGTTGCTTTATTGTTTTTGCTGCTTCTTTGGCTTGTGAACTATAAAATAAAATTATAAATAAAGTACATTACAGTACAGTATATTATAATATGACAGTGAATATACAAATTTTCTTACAAAAATAGTTAATATAAACTGTGGGACATTCCTACCACCTCAGCCCAAACCTCACAGTAGTCTCCCCAAAAATCAACCAAAACTTACCATACCCTCAAAGTACACAAGAAAGGACATGAGGGTAAGAAAGACCTACAGCCAGTAGACTATGTTGGATACCTAGATGTTAGAAGGGTTGAACCGACATAGGGTTCTAGGCTGAAATGGAGGGAAGTGAGATAAAAGAGAAAACACTGAAAAAAAGTGAGAATGTGACAAATGCCAAAACGTTAAAGTTTCAAAGCATCATGTTACAAAGAGCACTAGAAAGACAGGACACCACAAGCATAACTCTAATCCTGTAACTACACTTAGGTAATTAGCTGGGAATTTACTTGACCAATGTACAAGTAGACTATTGCTTTGCAGCTTACAATCACATAGGATATATTGTTATTCCAGTAATATAAAATACATTATCCTGACATTTCTGCAGTAAAATATATTCTTGCTTACCAATACGCATCTCTCTCCTTCTGACGCCTTTGTCGGGCAGTGCGTGGGGGGTTTTCCCAAATTCTTTTAAGTAATGTGCCAATTCCTCCTCTTCCTGTGTGAAGAATCAAAGCTCTCAAGCCTTTCGACATCTTCTTGTGCAGCCATTCATCACTGGTGCTACTGTTTCTTCTGTGAAATTATACATATATGTATTAATGCTATGGTACCCTCTAAATTAACACAATAGGCATCAAATAGCTAGATTTTACTGAACAAAATTGTGACTAAATATGGTAGGTATATACAGTACTGTAATGAACACTACCATCTTTAGATACTTCCTCAATATTAAATTAACTAAACATGCTTACCGGTATTTACTGTAGCCTATGCATACTGATTAGCCTTAATATTATTGACAAATACTGTACAGCTGTGAACTCTTTTCGTCAAATCTAAGACATATTCAAGAATTATAAAATATTAATCGAAAATGACAAATTACAGTCTTAGTTAAATTCCTAAAACAGTTGGGATGTGTTAAAACATCAAACATTTGAATACTGTACTGTAATTGAAAACCTGAATAATCAAATAAAAGATCATGAGACAAAGTTCTGAAAAAAAATTAATTCTGATATTTAATCCTGAATGTACAATCATCACTATGCTCACAGGCCGCAGAAATTACTCTCACAAGAATGACAGCAATGGAGTGGGTTGTAACACACTCCCTCTGAACAGTGTCAGGAATGTTTACATGTAATAGGAATGCAGGCTTCCTATCCCAACTATGCACAACCAAAAGGTGAAACATTACATTGTAGGCCTATATACAATACTCAATCACTGTTTTTATCAAAGATGTGTACATGAACTGTGATATTCAACACAAACACTGCATTGTGTAAGCTATAAGTGAAACAAAAACATAAAGCCTCCAAGGTGACGATACGAGTCCTCCCATTCCGCATCACGGCCCCTTCCTTCCCCATCAACCCATCTTCCTTCACCTCACCAAACCAGAAATAAGATGCATATATTTGTCTTGTTTATTTTGCCTTGCTTTACTTTTAGCATCAAAAGAACAGATTGGATAGGAGTATGGGCAGAGAGTCGACTTAATAAGATTTGCCTAGCATGGGCTAACGGGTTCCCTAATCTTATGTACAGTACTTAACATCATGCAGGCCAGCATACATAATTGTCAGGTAAGGGATTGAGTAGATATTCTCACAATTAGTATATGCTCTGTGATAAGCTTAAAATAATAATTGCCACATAATTAAATAACTTCTTGGAAGCATACAAGTCCTTAAAAACCTGTCTCCAGGTAATTTTAAACTAAGACATTTATGAGCCTTGAAGATTATCATTTCGAGTCCTTTTAGGATAAGAAATACTTATAAGTCTTAGGCTTGTACTATCAAAAGACATAATGAACAAGTGTGAGCAAGTTCTCACTTGAAACTGGAAGAGGAGGTCCTCTTGGCCTCGACCTTGCTGGGGTTTGACACTTCCTCCTCGATGTCAGAGTCCGACAGCTCTATTTGGAAGTCTATTCCAAGTCTCTCCCTCCAGCCGTCGTCATCCTCTTTGGACATAGTGGTGTGAGGTGTGGCGTCACATGACAGAGGTGCCCCGGGGTGTGTGTGGAGGGTGCTGGAGGCCAGAGGTGCTGGAGGGTGCTGGAGGCCACAGTTATCTGCCTCCCTCCACCAAGGTAAACAAACTGCCCAGCACCCTCTCACAACCTCCTCTTAACCCCTCTATATAACTTATGTATCTATAACATATAATGTATAACTAGCTAGCTAAAATTAAATGTATAACTAAATAATGTATATTTATAACTAAATAATGTATAACTAAAATGTATAACTATAAATCTATAAAATGTATAACTATAACTAAAATGTATAACAGCATTTACCCACATTTTCACCTTTCTTGGACAATCACACCTTATTTGAAAGTTTTAATAAAGTCTAAGTGTGCATATTAAGGGGGTTTATTTTGGGTTTAATGAATTGGTGTAACTTAATTTATCCTGTAGTCTTGAGGCATCTCATGTATAACCTCCTCTGCCANTGTCTGGTCATGATGGTCAAGTGGATTAAGGCGTCCTGTACATACCAGTTGCGTTGCTCCTTGCAGTATGGGTTCGAGTCACTTCTGGGCTGTCAGTTTCAGTTGCATATAGTCATGGGGACCATTCAGGCTTGTTCACATATATTATATTATATTAATATATATATATGAGTTCTTACATTCTTATAAAGCCACTAGCACGGATAAACGCAAATCCTTAACACCATCAATGGTGTCAAAGAAATGTGTAAGTACTTCGTTCATAATGATGTGCTGCCCGAAATCTTAGTGAAGTATCCAAAAATTTGCTTACTGTAGGTAATGCATGCACATGACTGTAAAGCTGCCGCCCAGTTGGGAGGTGTGGAGCAAGACTAGTAACTGTGTGACTCACCATAGATGTAAAGTACCTTGTATAGTGACTGTTGTGAGCCTCTTGTTGAATCACTTGTGATACAAAAGATTATTGATGTGTGTAATTGTGTGGGCGATTAAATATGTATATGTATATATATGTGTACATGTATGTACATGTATGTACATGTATGTATGAGTATGTGTACATGTATATATAACATTACTAATTGTGTAACTAGCGTCAAAAGATTGTTATTTGCTTAGCTAAACGAACTAGAGGGCTCAGTTCCTGAACCAATTATGTGTCTCTGTAATCCTTTACACCACCGCCCACGGGATGGGTATGGGGGTGCATAATAAAGAAATAAATTGAATTAATCCAAATTTTTTCCTCGAAATACAACCCGTCCATTCACTGCTGGGTGAACAGAGACAACAGTTAAGGATTGGCGCCCCTTCAAAGCGCTCACGAAGGGCTTATAGCGAGCGCTAGGCCCTTCGTGAGCGGCATGAGTGGAGGACTTGGCATGGGGACTGCTAGATATCTATAGTAGTCCTATGGAAAGATTACATGTTATGATGCCTGACAATTATACTTGTGTTATTACATCTGGGTTTTCTCGTCATCTTTCCTTTAGTTCACTTGCTTTAATTACAATCCCATTAATGTTTGAGTACACTACCTTAAAGCTCACTTTCCAATCTCCATTCTCTTTTTCCTTCACTGGCATAGGAAGTTGTTCCAGTGCAAGGCTAGCTTTCTTGTCCTGTGGGGTATATCTTATAAGGCCACTAGCACATACAGCGTTTCGGGCAGGTCCTTAATCTTAATTTCCCCTGACCTACGGTCCGCCAAATGACTGATACCAAGTTGGCAGATACCAACCAGGTACCCATTCACTGCTGGCTGAACAGAGACTACAATTAAGGGTGTAATCTTCCATGGTGCAGGAAAGTGCCCTTGTTCTCTCTCTTGGTACAAATTATAAATCAGATACATTCTGAGTTCAGTTCCAGTTATCCATTTGGAACAATGATGACCGTCAATAATGAAATTCTGGAGGGCTTCCGTTCAAGGGTTAGGATTAGCGGCTATGTTGACCAGACCACACACTAGAAGGGGGAAGGGACGAAGACGTTTCGGTCCGTCCTGGACCATTCTCAAGTCGATTGAGAATGATTGACAATCGACTTGAGAATGGTCCAGGACGGACCGAAATGTCGTCGTCCCTTCACCTTCTAGTGTGTGGTCTGGTCCACATTCTTCAGCCACGTTATTGTGACTCATCGCCTGCATTCGCGGCTAGTCGATCCTCTCCAACCAGGATACGAACCCAGGCCAAAATCACTTGCGAAGCGAGTGTCTTACCACTGCGCCACGGGGACTGCTTAGGGGATGGTGTGTGCTTTCTGTATATTGAATTTGAAAAACGTGGTCTTGCACGTAGATATACGTGCCTCAATTCTCTCGTCCCTGGTCATGCCCTTCTAATAGAATACGTTTTGTAATACATTACACTTCGCAGTTTACTCTTCTTTGTTAGAATGTCCCCTATTATAGCCTCGTGGTTGAATACTATCTTTTATCAATCGATCTCTGCCTTTGTCGTACCAGTCTAGCCTGAAAACCCTCTTCATGCATTGTTCAGCATGTGTATGGCTATGATATCCTGTTTCGTGCAGCATGTGTTGGAGTGAGGGAGAAGGGAAGGATGCCGCCTGATGACTTTCCCAGACCACCACCACCACCATAACCCTATCTGCCTCCTCTCCCTCTCCTCTCTTTAAAACACAATGCCACTACCTCTTATCTGAGTGGCCACGATACAAACTGACCACAAAGTACATATAATTCACAGCTCTTGTGCGAGGAAGGACATACAGGTGTGGCAGAGAAGGGTGGGTAGTGAGGGTGAACAATTAATGTGTATTAAACAGGAGGAGGGGAGCCACCCTGGCCAGTCACCCGCCAGCCTCCGGCCTCTCAACATCTTCACTTCGCGCTATGCTAACTTGACCAACTTGAACCGTGTGAATCGCAGTCTTCTTATAACTTGTTCCATTATATTTCGTGCATTATAAAATTTATTGTAAAATAGTTTTTGAAAGCTGAGAGATGTGTTAATTTCCACTGACTTCTTTTTCCAACCCATATAATATATATATATATATATATATATATATATATATATATATATATATATATATATATATTCTGGAAAATTTATACATGTTTCCTTATTATAATTAACGGTTCAAACCATACCAAGATTTGTTTAAGTGTTTTTCTTTTAACGTGTTAAACGTAAATCCGCAAGACAATAATTAGTACCGTAGTTACATGGAGTGATTATTAACATGTTGACTATTGCCTGTGTTGTGGCGAAAGCTTACAATAAAACTGCACTTCTAACTCGCGGGTGCCCAGTACCGTTGTACTTGTACCTCGCAGGTACCCAGTACTGCTGTACTTGTACCTTGCAGGTACCCAGTACTGCTGTACTTGTACCTTGCAGGTACCCAGTACTGCTGTACTTGTACCTTGCAGGTACCCAGTACTGCTGTACTTGTACCTTGCAGGTACCCAGTACTGCTGTACTTGTACCTTGCAGGTACCCAGTACTGCTGTACTTGTACCTTGCAGGTACCCAGTACTGCTGTACTTGTACCTTGCAGGTACCCAGTACTGCTGTACTTGTACCTCGCAGGTACCCAGTACTGCTGTACTTGTACCTCACGAGTGCCCGGTACTGCCACTGCACGTGTACCTCACGGCTGCCCATTGCAATTTGCACATGTACCTCGCGGCTAAGCATCGACTAATGAGGTAGATTAAATCTATATTCCAGATTTAATCTTCACTAGTTTAAACTTAGCCGCGATGGACACTTGCATATAGATTTGTCTGTCCGGGTTAGTGTCTTTTTGTAGACGTCAGGGCGCCTGACAGCTGGGTGGGCATCGCTGCGGATTCGTAGTCCTGAGGTTCTGGGTTTGATCCCGATACAGGCGGAAACAAATGGGCAAAAATGTTTCTTTCACCCTGATGCCCCTGTTACCTAGCAGTATATAGGTACCTGAGAGTTAGACAGCTGCTACGGGCTGCTTCCTGGGGGGATGTGTAACAAAAAGGAGGCCTGGTCGAGAACCGGGCCGAGGGGTCGCTAAGCCCCGAAATCATCTCAAGATAACCTCAAGATATTGTACTTCATTAGTGCTGTGATTGTAGCCTACCTTATTGATATTGTTATTGTGGTCTACCTCACAAATTCTGTCATTATATATTACATATCCTAATGCTGTACATGTAACTTACCTTGCTGGTAGTGTGCTTGTAGCTCATCTTCTTAGATTTAGTACAGTACTTGTCAACTACCAAGATACTCACAGTATATGCCAAAATTTAGTTGTACCAAGTAACACTTTAGCTTATCAATAAAGTAGTAAATGGGAGTGGTGACCAACAGAGGGTGTGTGGTGTGAGGTAGCAGTATGAGGACGTGGACAACACTGACAACATGGGCAGTAGCAGCAGCAGTACTGGTTGCAGCAGTGAAGCCAACACAGGCTCAGGCCAGAGAGCGCCGCCCCCTCTACAGGCCCCGTATGGTAGCTATAGCATCTATTGTGTTCATCTATATTTGGATATTGTTGATCAATATTAAAGCCATCTTCAAATTTAAAAGATATTGTTCACACAAACTGTAATTAGCAAACAATGGGTATGAAAGGGAAGTTTAGAATAATAACCTCTACAAATTGTCAGCCAACAATCAAACAGATTATTTAATTACATATTACAGCACTTGTTAAAACTGTACTGTATTGTTTGGTATACCTTAAAATTTTACATCCACCTCAACCCTCCCTTACATGTGTTGTGCCTAATTACAGTACCTGTACTGTACTTGCCATAAAAAACAAACACATCAGACATTTCATTAACAAACCCTTACATAATTATGTTAAAAAGTATAAATATTCACACTAAACTTTTAAACATCATAACCTTTACTTAGGCAGTTAAGCATTACAGACTGTAACAATAAGGAAAAAAAATCACAATTATCTTGACTTGCAAGTTTCGTATTTAAACTACTAGGAGGGATACCCTGCAGTGCCCGGGTGCCCTCCTCCTCCCATTGTCATCCACACCCTCCTCATCTCCTCATCCTCCATAATCCCCCCATCCTGCAAGTTCCTCTTATTCTCCCTTCCTCACCCCACTCATGCCCTTCCCTTGTCCTCCCTCCCCCATCTGACCTTCCCCAGTCGGTCGGCCAAGCGGACAGCACGCTGGACTTGTGATCCTGTGGTCCTGGGTTCGATCCCGGGCGCCGGCGAGAAACAATGGGCAGAGTTTCTTTCACCCTATGCCCCTGTTACCTAGCAGTAAAATAGGTACCTGGGTGTTAGTCAGCTGTAAGGGCTGCTTCCTGGGGGTGGAGGCCTGGTTGAGGACCAGGCCGCGGGGACACTAAAAAGCCCCGAAAAAATCTCAAGATAACCTCCCCTCATATCCCCCTACCCCTGCTTAGCTCCCTCTTCTTTTTCATAAAATACCGTATAATATTAGGGAGTAATGAAAATACTGCATGGAGGGAAGTAATTTTTTCTGAAAACAAAAGTGTCTTTGGACATTTCAACCAATATTTCGCACAACCCGAATTGAATCCGAAAATCGGAAGGGGGATGTGAATAATTATTAATATTTCTTAAATCATATAACTTAGGCCTACACTGACCAGCCTATGTCCATCATGTATCCTAGAGCATTTCCCCTACAAATTTGGGTAAGGCTACCCCTAAGCATTTGGCCTCCAACTTTGGACAGACAGACGCTCTTTCTTATAGGTAGATTACTCAAGCATAGACGTGTACCGAGCACGAGGATTTCATCGGGATGGTAGTTCACTAGATATGATATTGAGCCTGAAGAGGCCAACTCAAATGACCTTGACATTACAGCTGCATCAACACCCACACCCAATTTGCCCAATTACTGCTTCAGGCTCATATCAACTTATGCCACGCAACATGTGCATGTGTTTGTATTGTTTTTTTTACTTGTCATCTTGCCTATTAGAAATTGTAAGGACTGAGCTCCAGTTCCTGCCTTTTAGTCCTGAGTTGATGTAATAACTCATGCCTTTGCGAGTTATTACCTGTTAATTACCTATATATTACCTGGTTTGTATTGGTAGAGAAGTGTGCATGTGATGCCTCATTTTTTATTTTACCTTTAATTTGTAGTGATATAGTATACACAATATCCTCTTGAAGTTTATTCCAATCATCTATCACTATACAGTATTATATAAAATAATATTGGCTTTAAATGTTTTACTTTTTTTTAACAACGATTAGAATTGTATAGCTATTGCATTAGCATTCCTGTACAATTGTTTCTGTAAGAACTATAATCCTAAATCACCTTATTTAACACCTGATCAAATGAGAGATTATTATTATTATTATATTCTGTATTGTATGTCAGACAGCAATGTCTCTTGATGCAATGTTGACAGGTGTTTTTCTGACATACCAAATATTTTGTATCAATCTATAAAACAGAATGCCTGTCTGCCCATCCAAAGTAGCATACCAGACATTTGGGACTAGCCTCACTCAACTTTTCAGGGTGACACATGGGGGGTATGTGAGTATCATAGGCCAGTCAGTTTTGGCTCCAGTGCCACCCTATAAGCATTAAACACATCTCTAGCAACCACCCCCCCCCCCCTGCGAATATCATGAAGCCTGAAACCAGGATGTCTTCTATTGAGTTTTTAGTTAATTTTATGCTTTTTAATATTAAATTTTCAGTGAGAGAGATGGGGAGGATGTCAGGGAAGAAGGGGAAGAGAGAGAGAGGGGGAAAAGGAGGAGGAAAGAGAGAGGGGAGGGTAGTTCTTTTATATACGAGTTCTCATATTCATATGTATTTTAATTTAGAATAATCTCACCTGTTATATGGAGTCATGTCCCATCTCAGACTGCTCATTTTACTTCCCTTCTCATTTTTCTTCTTTCTGAGGAAGCACCGTGGTGCTCCCTGTAGCTATTTTGCTGTGATTGCTCCAATTTGCCAGTCAAATTTATTGCAAGGGGTTCATTTGGCCTCCCAGGGACCAAAGCCAAAACCTGGCCCCCTTACACGAGGTGCAGGGATCAAATGACAATCTGCCATTTTGCCGGGAAAGCAACCAGGAAGTTGGCAAAACTTTACAAACATCTACTGTACACAAGACTCAAAAACCACTAAACTGTCAATAAAATCCCGCAAACAATACAAAATATACAAAAGAAACACACGAAACTAACTTGAACCCATTAGTACCGAATGCCACCCAAGGCAGCCCCGAGCTCAGTCCAGTGTCGCCATCAATTCATCTGCTCTTGTGTAGCCTAGAGCAATGCAATAGTGCTCCTTTGTCACAATCTTGCAGCAAGCCCCCCAGAGTTTCTAAACTAGGTATAGTACTGGCCATCCAAGTACTCATCCTTTGGGGGCCTTTTTTTCTAGAGTATTGCCATTCCTGGTGATTGACTGATCTACGAGGCTGTTTATCTTTGTAGCCCACGGACTCACCTGGTAATCATAGGCTGATTCAATAGTTTCAAGAGAAACTTATTTCTTCTTGAAAGCTGCTGTTATTCCAGTAATATTTCTTATGCTTGTTGGCAGAAGGCTGAAGATTTATGTATTAACCTCTGATAATTACACAGGGTTTCTAATCATGTCTATTGCTCCTTGACTATTCAATGGATTTATTTTACACTTCCTAGGATATCCCCAGTGTGTTGTATTTGATTTATTTATTTATAATCAAGAAGGTACATTGGGTTTGTGAGAGTTGGTGTTCTTACAAAGCCACCAACACTCAGTGTTTTGGGCAGATTTTTGAATTCGTTGGCAATTTTATTATGCAGGTTTGAAATTTAACCTTCTAGTATTTTCAGGTGTATATTTTCAGATCTCTCCCTCTCTTGTATCCATTCCAAGGATTACAGCCTAAGTGCCTTCAGGCAGTCTCAGTATTTTAAGTGCTTCAATGGGTTATTTTTTCCAGGTGATCTGCCACTCGTACTACATTTGGGTTCCCAATAACTGCTGAGTGCATAGAGGCAAGCAGATTGAAGAAACAATGAGGAGCTGTAAGAGTTAGCAAGGACTCGAGGGCAAACTTGCTTACCTAGCCTATTTTAACTGCTTTTTAACTTTTTAAGGCCTATCTAAAACCAAGATCTTAAATTAGGAGAGCAATGAGCTATTAAAGTAAAATCACTTTTCTAGTTTATATTTATTATTTTATTTAAGCTCTGGTCAAGTGTTAATGATCAATACTGTCTTTGATGGCAGGAAGTAGCTGCAGTAGCTGAAGCTGAACCAAGTGTTGCTGATGGTAGTGATAGCATCAACACACTCCACACCATTACATCCAGCCAGGTGAGTCTATCATCCATCCATAGTGACAGGAATTGTACTGACCAGATATTATTATGTAAAGGTATGTTACCTCACATACTAGTATTTCTCATGATATTCATCAGCTCAGTAGCAATGACAGCTACAGAGGCAGTGGAGATGGTAGTAACAGCACTACCAATGCTGACAGCTATGAAGTTTCAAGACCAAGTCCAGGCAATGAGAATGTTGGTGCTGGCGTCACTGGCAGACAACATGGCGGGGGCAACAGGCAGCATGGTGGTGGAAGAAGACAAGGTGGTGGTGGAGGAGGAAGACAGCAAGGTGGTGGTGGAGGAGGAAGACAGCAAGGTGGTGGTGGAGGAGGAAGACAGCAAGGTGGTGGTGGTGGAGGAAGACAGCAAGGAGGTGGTGGTGGTGGTGGAGGAGGAAGACAGCATGAGGAGACCTACAGCAATGTTGCAACTGGTGATAGAATCAGCTCTGGAAGCCTGCCTGAATCAGACATCTCTCGCCATCAAATGGACACCACTATTCTCTTGCTCCAACGCCTCAGTGACAGGCTTACTGCTACTGAAACACTACAGAACCAGAGGGCAGAAAGAATAGACACCATAAACTACAGGTATGACAAAGAATATATGCCACACATTTGAGTCAGTATAAACAACAGAACACACAAAATGCTCATTAAAGAGAAGCTAGCAATGCTGGAAAGTTTCCAATAATAGGCAGGGCATGAACACAACAAAACATGTACAGTACATTAAATGTATAAAATCTACATCTAAATATTATTTAAGACTCGTTGACAAAACATTACACGTACTACTGACACACAATTAGCTATATCTTCAAGACAATGTCAACTAAGTATGGTATATGCTAAGCCATTATTTATAATAGCAGCAACATAATCTCCTTTAGGTCTGTAATGGTACTATCATTAAAACTGGAGCCAGATTTTAACACATTAATCACACATGAGCCATATGTAAGTTATGAAATACAAAGAAATAATATTCAATATGAAATAGATGTAATAAGAAGGAAAATGGTGTGACAGTGAAAATGGGTTTCAGGATTTGTGTACTTGAAGATAAATATTGTGAGGAATGTAATACTGTGCACCAATTCCCAAAAATTTGCTTCTTTAAGCTAGTCTCCTTTTTATTCTACCAAGACTCACACGAATTGAACTGCAAGCAGAGGAACGCAAAAGCGTGATTAGTGAACTAAGCAATTCCCTACGCCACCGCATGGAGACAACTGATAATGAGCTGGATACGATTGTTACACACCTTGATGAAATTAAGTCTAGCATTAGAAGCCTCGGCCAACAACACAATGAATTTAAAGCCACCATTAGTGAAATACCTAAAGAGCAAGGTGAGTCAATTTTCTATACATTATCATTGTGAAAATTCTGTACACCTACCCTTGGAAATTCACAACCCATCCTCCAACAGGACACTGCATATAGCAGTAGAGAGGCATATGAGCTGTTGCACATATACTGTATAACAACCCACAATGTCCATTATAAACAAATAATTAGGACTACTGTACTATCTTCCTATCCTAGGCCCCAATCTAATGTATAATAGGCCTATCCTAATATAAACTTTTGCTTAACATAGTATATAAATGTACTTTATTAGAATTAGGACAGCTCACATTGTTTTTTAGCGACACAGCATCACAGTTAACACACACATTGTACTCTCAGGCTTATACTTCATGAAACATCCCCAGGTATATAGACATCCTCACTTCTGCATGTTGTACCCGAGACAACTATATGCAAAGTTGGTATCAAGGTAGAAGAAGCATTAATTCTTCCCTATGTCAAAACATTACCCATTTGTACATAAATATAGGTAGTATGTAAAATAAATTACAGCAAAGATGTAACAGTGGTCAGAATAGTCAGTTCATAACTGAAAGGTCCTGGGTTGGGTTCCTGATGCCTCTGTTCACCTAGCAGTAAATGGGCACAAGGCAACTACAGTATTACCATTCACAGTTTGGCATACATGCACAATGATTATAAATTATACAAATGTTTTAGATACTGGTATCTGAATAGGTGCTGAAAGTGGGCAAAGCCTTGGACTAAAGTTGCAAGCTGTGACTGCAACAATCAACGGACTGCGCTCTGCAATGCAGGCTGTCAAAGATGACATTTCACAAATTGGGCAGAACCTAACTGTACTCACCAATGTCAGCCAGTAAGTTATGTAATGCAGTATGTAACTTATTTTTCTATCACTTTTGAAGTATTTAAGTATCTTTTTGGTACAACTGACATTTTGAATTTACTTGCATCACTTTTATCCTAGTAAAGGAGGTAATCAGCAACTGATCAGGATAAATCATTTCAATATTTTCCATTATATGGTGATAAATTTTCATTAAGCTTACATACGAGACTTTTAATAACAACAGTTACTGTATTTTAACAAGTTACTGTGTAGAGAAACTTACTACAATGCCCTAGTGCTTGAATGAAGGTGAAGGAAAGACCCACTGCATGTGTAAGTGTATTACAACACAATTTTTGGATGAAACCTACATCCTTTCTCAAGATGCTGTAAACATTGTTTACAGCATCCTTACAGCTGTAAAGAATGTTTACATTGTTTACATCTTGATAAAGGATGTAGGTTTGATCCAAAAATTTGGTTTTAATACACTTACAAATGTATTGGGTCTTTCCTTCAAGGTACTGTGTTTTAGCAAGTTATTATATTTTAACAAGTTACTGTACTTTACTGTTTTGTTAAAAACATGGTAATACAGTATGTTAAAGGTATGGTGTACCTCAAATTTTACCTTTAAGTATATTTAAAATGCATTTTATATAGTATATACTGTACTTTTGTTTGTTTATATATGTGAAGTGTATGTTGTAATTTTGGATCAGAAAAAAATGAATTTCTTACCGGAAAATAGCAAAACTTGGAAAAACTCTCAGTGAATTTAAATCCTTGGTAGATAGTATAGTATTTGTTAGATATCAAGGGCAATACAAACTCAGATGGTATTATCAAGGGTAATACAAGCTAATCTAAACATTATGCAATTCATGGTTAACAGTGGAAGGGTTGATGACGACTACTGTACTGCAGAGTATTTAATAACAGCGGTTATCTTGCGGTTACCTCGTGTTGATTCCAGGGGGTCAAGGTCCCTATGACCCATTCTCTGACCAAGCCTCCCGAAACACAGCTCCTGACCCACTCCACAAACACAGCTGTTTGTGTTACTGTTAAGGCAAATGCTGCTAAGTAATAGGAACACTTAATACAAATAAGGACAAATCTAAAACTAACTACTAATACCCTGTACTCTATTTGTATACAGGAATTTAAAAGAAATCAAAGCCCCCACAGAGCAAATAATAAATGAGTATTTAAATTCTTTACCATAACACCATATGATGCATATAACAGAATGAAAACAACTTGCTAATTGTACTTCTAACAACAGAAATTATAACACAGGATGTAATACGAGAGAAAAGAAAACGTAAATTTCCATATGGTTTACAAAACTCCTAGCCATCTTTCAGCTATTTTGGCTGATTGTCTTATTTAAAATCAGTATTCTATACTGTATTATATTTTGTATTTAGGTAAAAATATTAATTCATGAAATGTAAAATCTTTTACAGAAATCTCAGTCAGCTGAGCCAGAACATAGTTACAAAACAATACATGCATCAGTCTCTCAATGAAATAAGAAACAAGGATTCATCACCATCAATGTCCTTGTTAGCCCATATGATGGGTCAGTCCCGAGCCCCTAGACGGGGTTCAGGGAATCAGGGTAAGGTTTCTACAGGTATGTCACCATTATCTTGCTTAAATATTAAAAATAACGTACAAAATCATAATGAATTCAAACAAAAAACTATTTGAAAGGACATTGCTGAAGTTCCATAATAAATATTAGTTCTAAAATATGTATAATTAGTAACAATACAGCAATCAACTTTTCCCCTAATAATGTAACATCTCAAGCAATACAGCAAAATCAGTTCTACAAATGTCATGAGAGTTGGATTATGAGAAAATATTGTTCTATATACTGTATGTATTAAGGGAAGACAAGAATTTTTTTAGCTTTTAGCATTATCAATGCAGTGAAGTGGACACTCCAAAATTCAAATCTCCATGTAACAGATTCTACTACACAACAGTTGACATTGGATAAGCATTTGAGTAGAACACCACTTTTTATGTCAATGAGTAGAGACTAGTCAGGTTAGTGAGTACAGTCTGGGGCAGGACCCTCTACTCAAGTCAAGTGCAGAGCTCTAGTGTCATACCAGAACCATCATCCAATGTTATTACAATCTTAATTCCCAAGGTAATTGAAAAGGCAGCTACAGTGGCAAAGAAAGTAAGAGCCAAGATTCTAACGCACAGGGAAATAGGGTGGACAACAGAGAATCCTCACAGGAATGATGCAATGTAGAGGGCAAAATTGTTGGACAAACACCTTGAAAGGGAACATACCACAGAACTGACAAGCGGAGGAGTAGAGGGTCGACCAGCTACAATATACTTGTGTTTATCCAGTATGAGGCAGCCATCAAGAACTTAGAATATAGATGTTCCAAGGAACCAGCAACCAGTTATAATGATCAATACATATTAGAGTTGGAACAAGAAAAATCACCTTTTATTTCATTATAGAAGTATCTTGTGATGCAGAATGTGTTGTATAATATTTAGGAGGGTAAATGATGTAAGAAAGCAATACAGAATGTGTGTAAATCACAAGATGAAGTATGAAGACATACCATCAGCATGGCTCATAATAAGCAATAACACACACACACACACACACACATAATGTATATGCATACACTCTTTATTTATTAGGTTTGTAATTTGAAATTATGCCTGAAATTTTAATTGTTGCTCTAGTTAGTTTTATGTGAAAACATTGAATGGGAGAGGAAAATCCTTATGCTTAACCCCCAAAAAGTATTTAAATGGTTTTCTGTAAACTAATAACTAAATATGTAACTTGTTGCCTTATTCAACTTCATAATAATTGAGAGCTTTCTACAGAGCCAGAGACTGCTGGAAGTTAATGAATCAAGGTAAAAACAAATCTGGAGTATACCGCATCCGGCCAAGTTATGCCACAGCCCCATTCTTTGTCTATTGTGATATGGAAACTGATGGTGGAGGATGGACAGTAAAGTAACCCCCTCCAGCTGTCTTCATCATAACAATATCATTATTTATCTATCTATATTGTAAATTAGTTCACATTCTCAAACTCAGTCCTACACCATAAAGCTTTCTAGTATTCATCAATATCTGATGCCTTGCTTCCTCTGGAACCTCCCCACTTTTGATGCCTTGCTTCCTCTGGAACC
>WNGS01092210.1:12126608-12144564 GCA_020271785.1 Procambarus virginalis
AAATGTTATCATGGAACTGCTTTCCTTTATTGAATTGTTAACCTCACATGATGTGACAACACTGGTATGACAGGCAGAGTAGGTGTGGCAGATTTACCTGTTGTTGTCGGCAAAACAACTTCTTGGAATGGACAGTAGAGTGATGGCCTACCTTGCAGGCTGGCGTTCAATCCCTGACCGTCCAAGTGGTTGGGCACCATTCCTTTTGACTTGACATTTCGACATTCTCACAATCGACTTGAGAATGGTCCAGAACGGACCAAAACGTCGTCATCCCTTCACCTTCTAGTGTGTGGTCTGGTCAACATCACCATTCCTTTCCTCCATCCTATCCTAAATCCCTATCCTCATACCTCTTTTGTTATAATGGCTTGGTGCTTTCTCCTTATAATTTCCTACTTATAGTTATTCAAAATAATGTGTTAAAAATAACCATATTTAAATGTGTACACAACAGTAGGGGGGTCAGTGAAGTGTGCCACACCAACGACTCCACATGTCATCACTCTGCACCATCCCATATATAGAACTATTAAAAAAATTATAGTGTATTATGGTAATGGTAACTGTTTTTGCAACAAGCTACAAAAGAGCATGTAGTTCTCATAGTGTGTAGTTGCACAGCTGAAGCTTGCAGAGAAACACGGCTGATGTACTGTGTACAATTGCTTGTGAATTTTTTGGTAATGTAAAATTCAAATTAGTGCAGGCTGTTTTATAAAGGATCAACGAACTAACCACATGTTCTCTATGTTGCTTAGCTTAACCCATTCCATGCTACACCTTTGTGTTGCTAACAGTCCTTACAGTCTCATTATTTTCCCCCCAAGATGCTAAAATATACATGACATAGCTACCGGTATTTACACTCAGCTGGAATTATGTGAAAACTGATTACTGCCAGAATGCAAGTTTAGATATGGGTAAGAGGGGGAAAAACAAAACCCTGTGTTATATTTGGTGATGGCATTCTCACCAACCGCAGTGTGACTGAGTCTCCCAAAGTAATACCACTTAGAGGGTTAATGGCAGTATCATTAAGCCATGCAGATTTAAATTTTACCTTATATCCTAGGGGTGGCATGAAATTTCCACATACTGATACTGTAGTTAATAAGCAAAATGTAGTATTAACATGCCTTCTTTTTGCTCGGATGTATGTTATGATCTATTGATGGATATTTCATAAATTCTTGATTTATTCATAATGATATTTCCCAGAAGATTGCCAACAATAGATCTGCATTTTAATTAATAGTCTGTGACATTTTTGGCAGGTCTTCTTCCTCATCATCCTCAGTCCACATACCACCTGAGAGATCCTTTTCCACACAGTCCTCCATGAGCGATTATTCTCCTGTAATAAACCCAACGGAGAGTCCCTTCTTAAGGTGCGCTGTGGACAATACAGTAGTCAAGATATCAGTATTTTTCCATTATTGTATATTATTTAAATATTTTAAATTTAAGGATGTATTTGCACATTTTATCCAAGTATTATTATAATACTGTAATGCTGCCTGTGAAATGAAGTGTGATACCCAAGATGCCTTTGCTTATAAAGTCAGCAGATCTCTCCTAGAAGGGATTAAAATATTTTGTCTAGCTTTTAATGTACAGTACGTGTATATATAATTTTAAAATAAATTTCTCGGCTATAACCCCTTTGTTGCTCTCATAGCCAACTCCTATATTTTGTTTTCATCCAAGATTTTGTTTCACTCACCAGGCTCTCATGACTTTTATCCCCATGATGACAGGTAACTTTGCAAGTGGCCCTTTCATATTTTAGAGTCTGAGACAGTGTGATTCTAACCAGCCCCCACTGATTGAAGTGATGGCTGGTCTTCATGAAGATCTTGAAGATCTCCATGAAGGCTGGTCTTGAATTATAGCTAGCTGATGCTCAGAGTGGTGGCTTGTGTTAGATTTGCTGCTGTCTCAACCTAAATAAAAGCCAGGACCACTGACAAAAGATACCTGTCATGATGGGGAAAAAGTGATGAGAGCCTGGTGGGTGATGTGAGTTCTGGGTGGATTATGTAGAAGCATCCGGGGGGAAGTCTGGCTCAGAAAGAAACATTTTGCTACACTCGACACCCTATATTGTAAGGTACTTCAATACTGTATGTTGAAGCATCACAAAGAGGTTAATATTTGTGCATGTGCATGGTTATCTTTGTGAAAGTTGCCTGTAGGAGCTATCAATAATTTGTCTAGAGTAAAAATGTACTTCTCACTAAGTAGATTAGTAGCAGCATTACTTCATGCAAAATTATATGTTGAGCTTTTTATTGAATGATTGGACTGTGTCATATAAACTATTTAAGTTTATAGATCTGGAAAGTGAAATGTTGAGATTATACAGACACTGTTCCTCCATTTGTTGTTGTTCTATTTGAACAGCTCTACTGTGTTTTTTTCAGTCTTAGAATTTGAGAAATCATGCTTTACAGTCCTGCTTCTGAAGGAGTCTCACACTTGAGCTTTATTGTCATCATCAGCATACATGAAAGGTGTTTTCACACTTACATTCCTGGGTATTTAAGTTAAAAATATAAATATCCTGTCACCATATTGACTCAAATGATAGGAATTAAGTGGAAGTCTTCTACTAGCGGCAAATGCAAGAAGAGACATTGCGATGATACATATTGGGTAGAAAAAGTGTAAAAGTAGCAGTGATAAAGCAATACAACAGAACAAATCGGTTTTGACTCGGACTATAAAGCAGAAAACAATATTATTGGCCATGGTGAATTTTGGGTTAAAAATTTCTTGAAGCTCTTTTTGTTTCATAGTGAGTTTTTCACTGATAATTTGTGCTAAATATATCTTGATATTATACTAAAATTTAAAAATTTCCCCACATTATTGGTTTTATACATATTGCAAGAATATTTAATGTTTAATCTCATTAAAAATCTCAATATGCTGCAGATAACCAAGTGATGAAAATATACACCTAAGATAGAGATTTAATTGATAACTAGCATTCATAAAGAATACTAAATTGTAGAAGAGAACTAGATAAAACTGTCAAATATGGATTTGTGGTCAATATTTGTACATACAGGTACAGCATGTCGACACACTGAAATATTAATTCACACAAGTTCCTTTGACTTTATGGGTATTAGTTTAAATATTGGCTAAAAACTAGTAGTGTTGGCATTAATTTGCTATTTTTGTTTTTTTCAGAGCATTAATAATTTCCTGTGTTTTCTAACAGAAGAAACACAAGACGCAGCCAGCAGAGTGCAGAAAAACCAGTTGACCAGAAAGATGGCAATAGTTCACATGCTGGAGGTGCGAAAAATTTCCTTTGTTGTGGCCATTATTAAGTGAACATTACTTAAATATTTATACTAACTCTTAATGAGCTCTACTATATATTATGTTAAATAAATTTGATAGGAATTTTTCATCTATTTAAATCAGGGGTGACATGGGAAAACTTGTAAAGGAATTGTGTTTGTTTATCCATCTTTATTTCTCTTGGAGAATCTATAAAAAGTTTCCTCTACAATTAGTTTCATAATTAAATGAATTAATTTATTGATATTTAAACCAATGTTTCTGTTGAAACTAGCTCTATTTCAACAGAAAAACCAATAGAAAGGGTGCGAAGGATAATTGCTACAATGGATTTTGAAATTGAAGAGTCCCTTCGTGACGATAAAGTTATTGGAAAAGTTTCCAATACTCATCGAGACAAGATTCATTTTAAGCCTCGGAGTGTTAGTTTCTCATGGCAGAGAGGTTTCAAAATTGGTGAGTACCCAGTGTGTTCTCTGTTCTCAAAATTCTCTTCTTTATATGTGTCCTCTTTAATATAATATACAGTAGTCCTTTCTGTATCTCTTGGTACGTTGTCCATTGTAAGGGTTGAAGGGGTTTCAGTATAAGGAATCTTCACTGGGCATTTGAACTTCACATCATGTTCATGCCTAAAGGTGTGGGGAGAGTGGAATGAAATAAGGTATTATTGTACAGAGTAACAATTGAAGGTTTTTGCGTTCACTTGACATCACAATTTTAGATAAGGGTTAATGTAGCCTGTCTTCAAGTCAGATATTCCTCCTGACTGCTATACCAGATGTGGTAGGATACTGCTGTGCCCTCACAAGCTTGCTCTTCAGGCAACTTCTGATGAATTTTTGCAGTCGGCTGTAGGACCAGTAAAGTTTCTTACACACACACATACACCCAGAATGTTATTGAGAGATGTTTGTCCCAAGGAAAGGTTAAAGGTTCATTAGACAGAAATATTATAATGTTAATTACTTTATTGCTTAAGCTTTACATTTAATTGCCACAAAATATAGCTGAAAGCATATTCATAATTAATGCTTATCTAGAGTTGACCAACTTATTTTATATTTAGTTATTTACATTTCATTGGTAGTACATTTACTGACCTATTCAACATAGGTGATTCTGAAGAGCAAAAACACATCAACCACACCCTTACAGTAATGGACAAAATGGATTGCATGATATTGCCTTTATTAGTATTTGTTGCCTCTCACAATTACCTACTGCATTGTACAGTATACAATATTTTGAAGAAAAAATATTTTATAGTTGTATAGTTTCAAGGCTCTTATATTGTCTCGAGTAAATACAGTGTTATATTACCGAAGTTTGGTACTTGAATTTGACAATAAGAATGGAATTTGGTATGGTGGGTATCCCAAATCTGTCATCATGAGGCAGATGAAGGTATTTTGTATTATCAACTGTTGGTTACATACATGCTGTATCAAACTTTTATTCAAAATAATTATTTTTATATGCATCTAAAATCGTGGGGTTGTATTCATCCATATTACAGTACAGTATTGGTACTGTGGTTAGAGTCCTCTTGGTGTGTATTGTATCCTATGAATACGTTGGATATTCATAGATAGCATATGGGTCATGATCTGGGTTGAAGTTGTCTGGTGATGTTGTGGTTATTTTATCCTGTTGATTGTTGCTGGATATCCTGGAGAGGAAAGATAAACAGAATGTGTTCATTATTGAATTTTCTAAATAGTTTATATGCATTAAGTACCTGTATTGTTATGTATATCTTGAACTTTATAGTTCCGGCATAAGTGAAACTCGTATAACTCTTAGGCAAGTGAAACAAAGTGAAGATCTGTGTATTTAAAACATGGCATGTGGATGCAAGTGAAATAGGAAATTATGTACCTTTCTGTTGTTGCTTGCTTTTTTACTTCCTTAATGCTTTAAAAACAGGATCTCCGACATTTCCTCCCCGACGAATCATCATACTTGACTTCCAGAGGGAGTACTGGGGCCCTCTGAAGTCATACCAGTAGAGGCCAGTGTATTGATGGTCAGCAGGCACGGGTCCATGTAGATATCTTCCATTGAGATTGCTGGAGAATTGTTGCAAATTTAGTAGTGGCCTAAACATTTTAAATACTGGGAAAATTACATAAAGCTTTCCTACCCAGAAAGAGTCTTAATGTACAAAGATAGAGCTCAAGATAAAAATATATTTCATTATAATGCAGTTGTAAAGCATATAACACATGTTTTGGTGGTTGATGTGTCCCTGTTGACTTTGTGGTCTGTTAGTCATCCCACGGATATTCTTTTCCTTTTGTCGTGGATGTGGGAGCTTCTGTGTGTTGCTCAATTCTCGGTTCCAAGTGTGCATGATAACTATTTTCACTTTTCCTGGGTTGGTTGGGTTTCTATTCCTTCCTTCTGGGTTGATGTTGTATCAGTTCTTCTTTACCTGAGTTCGTTTTAATATTTCTTGGCTTGCACGGTATTCTTCCTTGTTGTTATTCCCATGGCTCCATCTCCTTCCAGGTTCAGTCGGTGCTGCTCTACGTAGGTTCAGGCTTCTCTACCATGTGGACTTTCATGGTCAGGTGTCCTGCAGTCTGTTTTTCACCTTGCTGGGGTTCCCTCGTGATAGGTCCCTCACGATATCCCTTTGCCTTGATAGGTTTGCTGGTTTGGGGGACCATCATTTGTCACCTCCTTTCCATGGTGTTTAGTTTTGTCTCTTCAGGGGCAGTATCGGGCTGTCATCCTCTTGGCTCTCATTTCTAGGTCTTGGCTCCTTTTGCCTGCACTATCTTGGAGATCTTGACTGGCCTGGTTAGCTATCAAAGGGCTGCACAGAAAGGAGTGAATCATAAGTCTCAATGCCTAATTTCAAAGCTGAAGTACTATACAATATGCTTAAAAACCTGGCTAATATCATCTGAACCCCTTTTAGAATTTTTTCATGTAAATCATATTAAACATATTTCTGCATATTTCTGCATATAATACATAGTACTAGATGAGGGTACACGGCAGTTCCCCATCTCGAGCCTCTCTTTTANATTGGCTGTGACCTTGCAAGAGCTAAACAAATATGGCCCTTGGACTTCCAAATTGATACTATGAAGCTCCCTCCCTTTTATTCAATGTTCATATTCTTGGCTGCTGTTTCACTCCAAATGATGAGAGAGTTCTTAAGCTGAGACTGGAACAAATGCCTGAGAAACCTTCTAGACTTAGTATTAAGGAAGTAAGTTGATGCAAGACAAGTACTTAGACTTAGCATTAGTCAACTATTTAGGTTTAGTATTGTCAAAGTATCTGGTCAGGCACCGAGATTCAGCAGTGTTCAAGTTATTATATACCATATTTGCCAAGGGACGTGATATAGCATTGTTCAAATGTTAAGTTTGAGATTTTTTACCATTTAGATTTGTATTGGTCAAGAGCTGTATATAGATTCAGCATTGACCAAGTGCTGCATATAAATTCAACATTGGCTAAATACTCTACATTCTACTCTTGGTTTTATGTAAGGTACCTTCACACTTCAATGGTCCAGCCTCGTGGCATGTTACCGACCGTAAACATTCTGGATTTCCCAGGCTGCTTACAAGTACTGTAGTTCAGCGATGCAAATTTTTTTTTACAACTGTTTTGTTCCGAAGTTATTTGTTGCGATTATACAGTAAGTCTAAATCTGGTGTCAAAATGTTCACAAATGAAATCTCTTGAGAATAGATGCAAAAACAAAAGTGTATTTGTAATAGATTTTGCTCCACTATGTGTGTTCCATAGTGGATCCTGCTCAGTGATGCTTAAAATGCTTACACTCTTTTTACGTTTTGTAAATTATTTGTTTGGTTATAATTATAAATTTAGTGTCAAAATGTTCACAGATGAGTTCTTTAGACAACAGAAGCATAAACAATTGTATTTACAATAGATTATGCACAACAGGGATGCATGTATCAAAGTTCATGAATAGCAAATGGATGCATCTTACAATCAGATGCATCATATGCATTCACAGTACAGAGGACGCATATTAGTATCATCAGAATGCGAAAGTATTAATGTGGACTGATTTTCTGTGAGGTAAACTTTCAGACCTTTAATATTTAGTATTCAATTTTACCAAAGTGTGTATAGAGATATATATTGCTTTTTGGGGGGTTTCAGAGAAAGTCATTGGATAGTTTAACAAAATATTTACATGTATAAGTTTCACTCGAGCACAATGGTTGTTGGACTATAGGTCTAGCTCATTAAATATTGAATTAATCTGTCTAGAAAGAGTAATAGAAATTCTCTACTCAAGAAATAGTATTGTGGGTGTTTTTAATGTTTAGAATAATGAATTTTGCTGGGTCAAACTAGCCATATTATCTTAAATACTGTAGTGTGTCAATTAAATTAAATATTTTACAGTAAAATACATACATGATTAAAAAAATTCTTGGTTCTGGAACTCATACTTTGGTTTTCTTTAAGTACAGTATAAAGAATACGCACTTGTTTAAATGCCAGCCATCTGAGAACACACATCCACAAGAAGCAAGAGTTGATTGTACAATACCATTTATATTAGCATTAAAGCCATAATGAAAAAAAATGCATATTAAAATTTACATTGACTGATATTAGTATAGTGTTGGAGAAATTAGTTGTGTTTAAATTAGTTGGTTTAAATTATTAGTTTAAATAAAATTTATTAAATTATAAAAATGGAGAAATTAGTTGTGTAGCACGATGGTGCTACATAGCCTTCCCGGTTTGGTGCCTTCTATTGATAATTACTTACTTGTGTTTAAAATATATTGTCTAGTTTAATTTTTGTCCAGACTTTGATACATGTACTGTAGATATTTGTGAGCTTTAAAATGCTTTATTAGATGTTATCATTTTTGCTTTCACACAGCTTATGAGAGAGTACAAAGAGGGTGTGAAGTTTGCTGTATTGGTGAGGCAGAAGTATTTGCGGTCATGCCAAGCTCTCTTCATTCACCTCACCCCAGAGCTGCGAGATAACTTGGAACAAAGACAGAATCAAGCTATAGAAGAACTTGATGCTAACATTAAGAGAATGTTAGAAGTGAGTGCAATGTATTTGTATTAAGGCATGTTCTGAAATTATTTAATAGGCGAGACAAACTTAAACTAACATCTTTGTTTTTCAGAATCAATTCTGTAAGTTTGGTGCACCTGTTCCTTCCTGATTAGTTGGATATACAATATAAAAGTTTAGTCATAAATCATTCATTTAAATTTGTCGGTAATAATTTTGGGATTTGACACATTTTACTACTTGTGAAAGTTATTGTTTGTCAACAGTTGCATCAGTTTGTTTATGTATCTCTGCTTTCCTGCCTGCTATGTCCCTCATATTGTAACAATTTAAAAGATTTTAAAATTGGTCAGAACATTGACAGCTTGACTTTAACAACTTTGTTATTAATGTACTATTTTTACACCTCTCTGCAATCCCTTCCTCTTTCCACTGACATGTAGTTCGTTCTTTCGTGTTTGTATTGCAGGTATGTTTTGCTGTTTATTATTTCAAAACACTATGGCTGCCAGGTTTCATGCTGGCAGCCATAGTGTTATGAAATAATAAGATAACATTGTTATCTTACTATCCATATTGTATTAATATGTTACACATAAATTGTCATACAAGTATGTTAATTGTCTCTGCAGGTGTATTTGGAATGGCTGGATCAGTTTGTGTGTATGTTGCACCGAGAACCTCATGCATCGAGTTTGCAGCGCAATTTTCTCCAGGAAGAATGGCGCTTTGTTCAAGCTACGTGTCCCCACGTTACTGAGGGAGACAGCTTGGCGGCAACACGTTTCTGGTGAGATCTATCGATCTGTTATACAGTACTATTTTTATACAGCATATTATATGCACTATACATACAGTAACATGACCAGACCACACACTAGAAGAACGTGGCAACATACTTTAGCCACGTTATTGTGACTCATCGCCTGCACATATAGTAACATTTTTGTTTCACAAACATATGGGCAATAAAAACAAAGTTTTAAGACATAAAATGGGTCATTAATGGGCTGTAATTGGTCATTAATGTGTGCGTGACCTTAAAGCAAAATTTTACATGTTTATACACAAGGATATTTCTTCATTTCTGTTTGGGAACTTATTTAGCAATCAGCTCTCATGATTCATTGGAAAATATTTGAGTGATGATCTCTATGTAAAAATGTATTTAAACTTCTGGTAATTGTCTTTTTCACAGTAACATTGCATGTCACATGCTTTGTAGTGTTGGGGACTTTATTGACACTGGAATAGATGATCAGATGGCAGCCATGCAAGATTCCACGTTGGAGAACCTTGATGACTTGAGTGAAGATGAAGACATGGAACAAGATGATATTCAGAAGTGGGTAATTCAGTCACTTTAGTGATTGATTGAATTGATTGAGAAAGGTGGAGAGGGGGAGAGTAAGAGAGAGACCCGGGTACAGCCAACTCAAATAGCCTTGCATTGGATTGTCCACAAAACAGATTTAATTATCATTCCAATTTTTCTTTGAAACAATGATAATCAGATGAATAATGTTTCTCTGTAGTGAGGTTACTATATTCTTTTATTTTGGTCATAGGAGTTTTATACATGTATTTTCAGGTGTGGAAGATTAGTGATAGAGCTGATGACATTTTTTTTAAATGGTACATAATTTTGAGGATTGTAATATATATTTTATTATGTAATACAGTAATACAAGTGATAAATATTTTCAGAAAAAGACTTTTGCAGAGATGCAGAGCATTGCAGGTGCTGCTTGCAGAGACTCGTGAACGATCATTACGAGCGGCTGGACTGGCCAAAATGTTGCGGAAGGACCTAGAAGTTGCTTCAGAATTTTGCCTCTGTGGGGAACCACCAGCTGTGTTGGGCAGGCTGCGAGAAACTGGACACATTCGTGTCATAGCTCCCCATAGTCTAAACCATTTAATATTTGTACCAGGTGTGTAATGTTGAAACATTAGAGTAGCGTATGTTAGTTATTGTTCATTTCATTGCACTTTGTGCTCAGTTGTTTTCTTATATGTTGATTGAACAACAATATTAATGTACATCATCAATACTATTTGAAATTCCCTTCTATGTTAACTAACTTTTGCTATACTAGGCAGATGGTAAAAACTTTTGTTCGTATATAATATCTAAACAAATACAGTAGATCCTTCCATGATGAAAATTTTGCTTAGCATGACCACGTCCTTTTAGCACCAAACATATTTACTTGCTGCTAGTTTTGTGTTTTATATAATTTGTATTACTGATATATAATGTTGCATTGTGGTAACTTCAAAATGGGTTCTTGTGTTTTAAACTCTTGTTTTAGATGTACTGGATTCTTTCATCGTGGGCCCCTTCTAGTTCTTTTGCAAGTTATTCTAACCAAGATGCCCTAATAGACAAAAGAAAGGTAATTTTACTGCCATCTAGATCATTAACACACAAATTACACTGCGATATATATCGATGAAACAAGTCAGCAGTGGTCCCGTGGTAGAGTGTGCGACTGGCACTGTCGGGGTCGTAGGTTTGTGCCACCTCACGTCCCTGGTGGATTTTCTCTTTTAGATCATTAGTGAGCTCAGAAATCTACTTCATAAAGTACTTTTGTGGTATGGAAGTAATAACAGTACCTAATAGTCATTGACAGGCCAGCATTTTATTGAGATATGAATGGAAAATGGCTGATGCAGTGAATTTCGAAATGTACCTTTATTTTTCTCGATATTGTGCAATATGCTGTTTTTGAAAACGCATCAGATTGTTGAGAAATTTGGAAAAGTTGAGAATTTTTAATTATGTGCTAGTCAGTTTTCAGCTTGGGAGTCTGATTTTTTCTCTAAGAAGCTGCATAATGGTGTAGATTTCACCATCCTCAGAGGGTAGCTGACATATGAAATTTTCCCTAGCATTACAAATCAGAACAGTGAAGTGGAATAACTAAAAAAAATATCTGAATCACAGTTATACTAGAAAGTAATTTAGCATTAAGTATTGCATAATTCATCACAAGAGATTTTCAAAATCATTACACATATGATATAGTTTTTGGAATATGGTTGTTAAACTGTATCATCTTTTACTGGCAGGGCGCATTAAAGACAAGAGAGAATACATATGGCACTTACTGGACATGCGGGTTGGTGGTATAGGAGTTGAGCACGAAGATGGTGATGAACGGGGTTACCTGTATATGGTTTTGATAAAATGTGATGAATACGACACCTTATCAACGTTGTGGAATGGAGATATCATTGAGATTGAGCCAACAGCTGACTGCACCATTACACTTTCAAGAGTTATGGTAAGTTATATGAAATATATTGTATTAATACAAATCTGCATTGTCTTCCGTTTGGATTATTTTCGCCTTGAAAATGTGATGTCTTGGAATGCTTTGTGCATTTTCATGAAAATGAACAGTTGACTTTTTTTGCACAAGGTACAGTAACTAGAATCTGTGGATAGAATGACAACTTCATGAACTTATAAAATTACCTGCAGGAAATAAGAATTGAAATTGAAAGATAGATAACATCCAGACCACCAAGGAAGAAAAGAAAGATAAATGAAAAAAAATGTGGCTGAAGTTCTCACAGAAAGGTAATTTTCATATACATTATATTCAAAGCTTTATTTCTAGTTGCTCCTCATGCTAAGCAAAGGATAGTTTAAAATGGAAGACTGAGAAGTGACAATTAAAGAATGACAAGAGACCGACTGACATGCTCCACAGTGTGGTGACTGACTGACATACTCCACAGTGTGGTGACTGACTGACATGCTCCACAGTGTGGTGACTGACTGACATGCTCCACAGTGTGGTGACTGACTGACATGCTCCACAGTGTGGTGACTGACTGACATGCTCCACAGTGTGGTGACTGAAGATGGCTACAAGGGTAGGATGCAGGAGCACGGCACTCAGACCAGTATCCTGCACGTATAACCAACCAGTCCCATCGGAAATATGTGACTAATGGAAAATGTTAGCCTGAAACCACACGCTAGTAGTTTAGGTTTACATTTCTCAGCAGGTAGCTGGCCATGAATATTTTGTTGGATTTCAAAATTCCTTGAGCCATGATATTGGAGCATGACATCACCAAGACTAATACCATGGTAGTGATAAATTTCTACATATCATGTGCCCTTAACTCTGTGAAGCAGCTTGGAAACACAAGCCTTAATACATGGAACAATGATATGAAAGTTCAGGATGAGAGACAGAACAATGTATGCCTTAATGCCAGACTTTAATGAGAATAGAGCCTAAACCAAAACAATTCATCTATTCCAAGCATAAAAGGATGGCTTATGAATGTTGCAGACTGCCAAGTAACTGTAGCCAAATGTTGCAGAATAGCATGTTACAAAGCAGATGTAGACTAACTTGTGAATGTTATCAAATATTGCTGACTGCTAGTAGTGATTGTAACCAAAATATTCTAATCTTAATGCAAGTTTGTGTTTGTGATTCTCCCATATTAGCTTAAGAAGAACAACCCGTGGAACTAAGTACCAGTAGTTCCCTTGGCACAGTGGTAAAACACTCGCCCGGCGCTTCACGAACGACTTGACCTGGGTTCGTACCCTGACTGGGCGCCAATCATTAACTGTAGCCTCTGTTCACCCAGCAGTGAATGGTTACCTTGTTGTTAAACAATTTGGTGGGCTGTATTCCAGGGGAAAACTAGGATTATTAAGGACCTGCCTAAAATGCTGAGTGCCAGTGACTTTACAAGAATGGAAGAACTCCTGTATATATAAATAAAAATATAAATAAAAAAACAGTGATAGGAGGAGTTCATTATACAATATGATTTTGCAATCTGAGAATTTTAATCATTTTATTTAAAAAACTGGAAACACGTTTGGACAGTATTACAAAAATTAATATTTCCTCTATGAATAACCTAAGCAATTATGTATTCATTTATGCTCACATTATGAATGAGATAAAAACTTTAAGAGCATGTGCATAATCACAGCACAGCACTGAGATAGCATGTACACAATTTTGACAGAGTATTGAATTGTTTTATAACATTTTAGTTTTTTGTTTGCAGTTGATCAATATTTAATTAATGCTTTAATTATAATGTTGAGCCGTGCTATTGGTGCAGACCAGAGTTAGGACAGGTCTATAAATCTGACTGAAGCTTTTATCAGGTAATACTAGAATATATCCGTCAAAGTAGAGCCATAGAAAATGGGCATGAAAAATTCACATCAAACTGTTATAGTTTCATAACATTCTTACAAGGTTACATTTTTCACATTTTTGTTATTATTTTGGTTGTGATTGTGTTACGTTTGAATTTACTGCTGTTGTAAAATCTTATTTACATAATTATACATTGATTTACCAGGTGACAAGTTTGCTGCTGATTGTATCAACCGGCACGATGTTAGTACCGGTGCGTCGAGAGTTCCAGCGATCTATGGGTGGTACTGTGGCCCTAATACACGAGCAGACTGCTCCTAACAAAGCTGTTACACATTCTATTGATGAACTCAAGGTTTGGATGAGGACTTTTCCATGAATTAGTTACATTCCTTACATCAATTTATTAGATTGTGTGATGCGTACAGTTAAATTCCAGTTTTATGTGGAGATGCATTTCCAAATGTTAGTGTGTATCTGAACTGCAAAATATTTGTTAAGGATCTTAACCCTTTGCTTTCTAGTTGCTGTTGTAGAATTTGAGGCAATCTATCATTCCTATGGAAAATTACAATTTTGCCAGTTGCCTAGGGAAAATTTCCACATCCTGTAACACTTTTTCTTCATTGCAGGTGCTTTATATATTAAAACAATAGGAAGTGTATTGGAACATAGACATTTGACAGTGCTCTGTTATGTGCATTCATTATGTCAATACCATGAGTTCTCATTCTCTTGGGATGTGTGTTATTGGCCATTTAAGTTGGTTTTGCATTACTGTACATGTATTGGATTAAAAATTGCAACAACTTCAGCAATTTCTTCTTAACAAGAGCATAAACTCTTAGCATGATCAGTTTTCCTTGACGTAAAAACTATCTATGGTCTGTGTCAGCTTCCTTATTAATTGTTGACGTACTGGAAATATGTCAAGTACCTGAGATGGTGAGTCATAATAACGTGGCTGAAGATATGATGACCAAACCACACGCCTGAAGATGAAGAAATTTCGACGTTTCAGTCTGTCCTGGACCATTGTCACATACAGCTTGATAATGGTCCAGGATGGATCGAAACATTGTCATTTCTTCATCTTCTGGTGTAGGGTTTGGTCATAATGTCAAGTACAGTATCTGTATAGCTCAAGGAGGGATGTGAGATGGTAGATGAGTTTGATCAATATTTTCTATGAACTAACTAATGTAGTATAAATAATGGCATCGTGAAAAGTCTCATTGGATATGTTAATATTTTGTAATAATTTTTGAGAAAACTTTCAGTGAAAATCAGAATGTATTGTTGATTTGCAAGTTTTAATGCAGAGCTCAGAAAAATGATATTGTTTATACATGGGATTTACATTGGCATACAAATTTACATAAAATTGATTGTTAATAGCGTAGTACAAAAGTGGGATTTTACAGAGTTGGCATTAACTGAATAGTTCATCCTTTCAAGGGATTTTTATACACTACAAAACTATTAACACACACACATACATTATTAGAATCATAGTTGAAAACTAGATAAATTGAAAAGATGGTGGACCTAGTTTACGAGAGAGGATTTTTTTTTATTTTGGTATGCCATTTGTTGAAGTGCACACTAATGTTTTCAGAATGAAGCACTAGAACTTTGTGAGAGTCTCCTGAAGAACATTAAGCAGGTGGAGAGCATGACAGATCTAGAGTTAGTCACCCCTAATGTAGAAGGACAGAGCGTCGTCAGCTCAGACTTGTTACTCGTGACGTTGTTCATCAGTTTATATGTTTGGATTTGAGGTATGCCACTTATTTATTATTTACATGAAATTTTTGTTTAAGTGCAATGGACAGTTATTTAAATTTTACCCATCTCTAACTAAAAATTGTCATATAATTAACACTAAATAGGATACCAAGTTTGTGAAGCCATCTATATTTCACAAAGTTTTGAGAACTTTTACTACATTGAAATGTAATTTAAACTAGAAATTAATTTACCAACTGGAAAGTATGTAATACTTTTTAATATGCCAATATATAACATATTATTATTATTTTTTCAGTATCACAAAGAAGTTACGAGATTAGTCACTGGTGAACACCGAGCTCGTGTTGCTCCACTGTTAGTCAGTCTGGCACGTATGTGGATGAATTTTGTCCAGTTTCATTATTCACGCGGAAAAGGCAGTAGACCGCGCTGGGCAAATCCTGGATTGGAGTTATTGTGTTTGTTTGTGATCCACATAATACAAAACATTTAGAGGAAAGCAACTTTCAGGTTGGTGTCTTACTTGGTTTTACTAACACCGGAGACAATTATTTTTTTTAAACTATCATGTACTGTATAGGTTTACCTATCACTTTGCCCCTCTCAGCACTACAGTCAAAGAATATATTCCTATCCAGGAATTGTTGTTATTCAAACATAAATTTTCCTTAATGTCCAAGAGACTTGCAAAAAGTAATAGTGAATATTAGAAAAAAAACATTCCAAATTTACCGTATTTACAAATTGGCAAAATTTTGCTTTTTGAAATATAGAGTTGCTAAGTGTTGCTGCCTGCATAATTCTTGGATTACACACAACAAAGTCTGTTTAACTGAAGTAGTTAGGACCAGATTCTGACAGAGTTAGCAGAGATTGGATTATGCATAGATATTTGTTTATTACTGTATGCTTAATTTGTTTGATAGTATAAACAATAGATCTCCAAATCGTGTGTAATCTGAATTCCAAAATCACATGGAAAATAAACATTTTGAATCGTTCAAATAAGAATAAACACGAAAAATGGTTTAAGTATTGTACTTTGATTCCTATTTATCAGAATCCTTTCCTGTTTATCCTAGAATGTGTTTGGATTCATTAGAGATAATAATTAAATCAAATTTTGTGGATTTGAATTTTAGGATTTCAAAGTATAGTAGATGAAGCTTATTGTAAATTACACTTCTATTATAATTTCTTGAGATTTGTATAACAGAACCTCATTAGTTTTACACTACAGTACACTACATTCTGGACCAGTTCTGAACCTTCAAATAGTACTTTTCATTAATTATTATTTTCACTAAATTTCTGGTACTGTATTTCTTAACCCATGTTATAGAACACACATTTTTCTCCGAGACTCTTTGCCCTTAAAACTCATTTTCCTTGTATAGGTAATAAACATTAAAATGGTTTTTTGCCTTTTCATTGAAAACCAATGCTGGCCTCCATCACCAGCCTCTGCTTTCCAGCCTCTCGATGGCTTTCAGTTTAGCCTTAAATTTTCCTAGTTATGCTATTCTTCCTACATTGTTTAGCCTAATTGCTTGCTAGGAAACATCTTTCTTTTCATAAAAAAAAAAGAATAAAAAAATTTTTGAGAAAAGGTAATACATAGTACAGTACATTGTACTATGTACACAATACAAAGTACAGTACATGATTAGGACAGCTTGACCCTCGGTTGCACTGGGCTCCCCCACAAGTATTCATACATAGAAACTGTGTTGTATCATTTAACACACTAAAGCATTACTTGCCTTATTTTGTTTTATTGGTTTTCTTATGTTAATTTATGTATCTTTGCTTGAATTTATACTTAAATTCCAGATTAATAATATAGTGTTATTTAGGTGTGTTTGGTGCTGCTTAATGGTAGTCTGGTTTTCTTTATTAGACGGCAACTTATCATTCAAAATGAAATAATTTTAAAATGATTTATTTGTTGTAAGACTTTGCTGCCATAAGTTAATGTATTTTCTTGTCTTTTTATTATTAAGTTTGTCATCAAGGCTAATGTAATGATGTAAAGTGATCAATAACTGGAGCATTCATTTTGTTATCTGTTCACAAATTTAAAGTTTGTTAGATACTCCTTAAAATCTAAAATAATTCTAAAGATTAAAAGGTAACTACCATGTCAGTTTACCTTTGAAGAAACTTGACAAGGTTGTAATTGTAAGATGTAACAAAATCACTACCGAGCCAATTTATCCTCATAGCAACTTGTAATGGAAATTGAAAGCTGTCGTGAGTATATCATTGGCACGGCTCCAGATGTGAAACCACCAGGGACTCCTAACCCCAGTTCTGCCAGACATTCAGGACGGTAAAATGCATCTCCTTCAAAAGAACTTTTTTTTGGTGGCTTTACTTGCAAAGCATGTACTTGTATATTTAAAATAATTCTACAAAGGACATAACCAGCTTCTTTAATATAGCAAATTGGTTAATATACAGTAAGCTGCAAATAATTTTAATGTAGATGGCTATGATTGGTGGATACCCAGCAAAGCAAGTTACCTGAGAAAGCTACCAAGGGGGGATGTTTATGATGCTTAATATAAATGTTATCATGGAACTGCTTTCCTTTATTGAATTGTTAACCTCACATGATGTGACAACACTGGTATGACAGGCAGAGTAGGTGTGGCAGATTTACCTGTTGTTGTCGGCAAAACAC
>WNGS01092210.1:12153611-12220485 GCA_020271785.1 Procambarus virginalis
GCTCTGGTGCCTTTCGTTCGACTCCCGCCCTCAGTTTGTATGTTGACACTGGCTTTCTCTCTCTCCAGGACCGCCGTGACCGCTACTGTCTTCGCTATCTTGCGCGGTCCTTACAGCATCCTTCCTCTCGCCTCTGTCGTGCTTTGACTTTTCTCCTCCTGTAGCTCCTGTTCCTCTTCATTGTCTCCCGCTTTCTGTCCGGTTATCTCGCTTGCAGGATTCTCTTTCTGTTCGTCTTTCTAATGTTTCTCCTCGTATTGTTCCTTCCCTGCCTCCGTGGAGAGTCCCCCTTCCCAAGTTTTGTACGTCCTTGACTTGTATTACTAACCTTTACCCCTCCTTCAGTTCTGAAAAGCCTCTTCCTTGAGCACTTTTCTTCGCACTCCCGCTCTATTTCCATCTTTACCGATGGGTCTAAGTCTGCGGACGGTGTGGGCTACTCTGTTGTTTTTCCTGACCGTACTTATATGTGTCGCCTCCCTTCGGAGGCTAGCGTCTTTACGGCGGAACTTTATGCTATTCTCTATGCTCTCCGTCTCTTGCTTTCTCATTCTCATTCCTCCTTTGTGGTTGTCGTTGACTCTCGTAGTGCCCTAATGGCTCTTGGGTCCTTTAATCCTGTCCACCCAGTGGTCATCGAGATTCAGCAATGGCTGTTTCTTATTTCTAGCAAGTTTAAATCGGTAGAGTTTTGCTGGGTTCCCAGCCATATTGGGGTTTCTTTGAATGAGCGTGCAGATGCTGCCGCTAAGGATGCCATCCGTTCTTGTCCCATCTCCCGTAAGGGTCTTCCTTATTCTGACTTTTATCCGGTTATTCATTCCTCTATCCTTGCCCGGTGGCAGAGTTGTTGGTCCTCTGTGGTTGGTAACAAACTGCGTACTCTCAAACGTAGTGTGTCCCCGTGGCCTTCCTCCTACCACCGTAATCGGCGGTGGGAAACTGCTTTAGCACGGCTGCGGGTTGGCCATACTCGCTTAACCCACGGTCACTTAATGGAGCGCCGCCCTGCTCCTTGTTGTCCGAATTGCGTTGTCCCTCTTACGGTTATGCATATCCTTGTTGAATGTCCTGCCTTCCAGGACGAGCGTGTGTCTTGCTTTCCGACCGTCCCTCGCGGTCACTTGTTCCTCGATAGAATTCTAGGTGAATCGGATACTTTTGATATCGTTCGCCTTATGCGTTTTTGTTCTCGTATTGGCTTTCTTAGTAATATTTAGCGCCCTCTGATTATTTCGCACTTTGATGGTGCTACATAGCCTTCCCGGTTTGGTGCCTTCTTTTGATAATTACATTACATTACAGGTGAATCACTTACAAACTACAGTATGTACCATCAAAATACATTTGTTTTAATCCATATCATTTATATATAATGAACATATTCATACTGGACCTATCCAAAACAAAAGAACTACTGGTGCATCCAGAATTATGTTTTTAATAGTGAAAATGAAAGAACATTTGCACATTTTAACACCAAAATCACTTTAAAAAGTAAATGTTCAAATGTTTTGCATACATATATATTTAATGATAGCATTAGCACAACCTTGTGTATAAATAAACACAATTCCTGTTAATTTACAAGATATTTGAATGTATATTTGAATATAAAACAAATTTTTAATATGAAGCATACACAGATGGAGAAAAATGATGTAATTGATGAATTTAGCATTTGTTTCTGGTACTTTTCAATACCACAGTAGAATTCAAGGTGTTTTATTGTTAAATCATTTTCAGTTAAATAATTTTACTCATCACATTGAAATGTTAAAATCTACTGTGTGTTTATTTTGTTATTAAAATATTTGTTGATTGATTTAACTGGGTAAGATTCGAGTGCAGTACAATGTGAGTATATATAACACACACACTGTAGGCCTGACCTCCAGTGACATACCTCATCAATAAGTGTCTTTAAATGATTAGTGTAAACTCATGAACATACACATTTTGTTATGTAAATTGCACTTTTTTGTATATGTAATTACCTAAGTGTAGTTACAGGATGAGAGCTATGCTCGTGGTGTCCCATCTTCCCAGCACTCTGTCATATAACGCTTTGAAATTACCGACGGTTTTGGCCTCCACCGCCTTCTCACCTAACTTGTTCCAACCGTCTACCACTCTGTTTTCAAAAGTGAATTTTCATATATTTCTTTTGCACCTTTGTTTAGTTAAAATCTATGACCTCATGTTCTTGAAGTTTGAGGTTTCAGGAAATCTTCCCTATCAATTTTATTGATTCCTGTTACTATTTTATATGTAGTGATCATATCACCTCTCTTTATTCTGTCTGCTAGTTTTGGCATATTTAATGCCACTAACCTCTCCTCGTAGCTCTTGTCCTTCAGTTCTGGAAGCCACTTAGTGGCAGTTTTTTAGGCACAACATATATGTGTGTTTGTGTGTAATTACTTACTAATAAGTAATTACCCAAGTATTGCTACAGGATGAGAGCTACACTCGTGGTGTCCTGTCTTCCAAGTACTCTGTCATATAGCATTTTGAAACTACTGACGGTTTTGGCCTCCAACTCACTTAAGCTCACTTAACTTATTCCATCCATCTACCACTCTGTTTGTAAAAGAACTTTCCAATATTTTTTTTGGCACCTTTAAATAACCTGAACCACACTATAGTACTTGGCCTAGTATGCAAGATCTGATTTGCCTAACCGGCTGATTGATTTTCATTATTTTCAAATATTTCTTTCCAGATTGGTTCTTTTCTAACAATAAATAATATATTATTTTAGGAACATGAAATACTGACTTAGTTAGGTTATGATAGGTTAGGTTGGTAAAATTTCTGTTTTGAATGAAAGTAAAAAATATTACAATCATATGTAATGTAATATGATGATGGGGAAAGTGCCCAACCATTTCTGTCCTGCCAGAGATTCAAACGCAGAATTTTCAATTGTAAATTGAAAACAAACCCAACTCCCCGACCTAACTGCTGGACCTCAATCTTTCATTTATTCCATCTATTCATTTACTGTCCGGTCCCAAGCAGTGTCTTAACTCATGAGAGGCCTATGTAGTTTCACACAGCCGACTAGTGTCATGGTGGCGCAACCTCTGCACCTGCTCGATGAACCGGTATTGTCTTTGTGGCTGCCCGTGGCATACAAAGACTTTTCCCCTCTTACAGTACCATTTTATATCTGTGCATGTATTTTTTATCCTGGTACTATGGCACCAAGAAATGCAGGAAAGCTGTTGTTTAGGGATTCAACAAGCTGTAGAGC
The DNA here is from genome assembly GCA_020271785.1 of Procambarus virginalis. NCBI lineage: Eukaryota > Metazoa > Arthropoda > Malacostraca > Decapoda > Cambaridae > Procambarus > Procambarus virginalis. Next base: position 12,156,871 of record WNGS01092210.1, read on the forward strand.
CAAGAAAAACATGTGATGACTTTTGAACAAAAAATTCAGCTTATAAAGGAAGTTGAAACTGGAATTCCTAGAAGTGTTATGTGTACCACGTACAAAGTTAGTAAAACCACTCGGTGAAATATTGACGGCTAAAGATAAGATTTTTGCAAGTCATGCTAAAAGTGAGTGTGATGAAGCAATGCACAATAGAAAAATTGTTAGTAGTGCACATATTAAGTGTTGAAGAGGCTGTATGGGAATGGTACAGGCAGACACGTGATGAATCAAAGAAGCCAGTGCCAGGATTGCTTATTAAGGAAAAAGCCAAGCATTTTCACCAAGAAATAAGGCTTCATAATAACTGTGCATACAGTGATGGGCGGCTAAGGGGCTTTAAGGTTCGTCATGGAATTAGGCATTTGAAATTGCAAAATGAAAAGCAAAAGGTGCAGAGAAATGTGTGTCAAAATTTCAGATTGTGCAGGATGATTCTTTTCTCCCAAGTAAATTTATAACGCCGACGAAATAAGCTTGTATTGGTGCACGTTAGACGATTGTACATTCACTCATCAGGATGAAAGAGGTTATTCAACTAGGTTCAAGGCAAATAAAGAATGGCTCTCTTTACTTGTTTGTGCAAATGCAGCTGGCACACTCAAATTAAAAGTCATTTTGTACCCGAAATGAAAAACCATTTTAAGAGCATTGGTTTACTAGAGAACAACACAGCAGTGCTCTTTCTTGATAATAGCTCAACACATCCATATGAAGATGAGCTAGTTAAGGGCAATACTGTATGTTTGGGATATTTTTGCCACCCAACATAACTTCCTTGATCCAACCCATGGACCAAGGAATAATTTCGAACCTCAAACTCCACTACAGAAATGAGTTTGCAAGACAACTCAATGCAAAGACGGGTATCATCAAGGACTTTATGAGAAAACATTTACTATAAAGTCAGCTGTGTGGTGTATTTCACATGCATGGGAAATGGTCAAGCAATCAACCATGAAGCATGCCTCAAACAAACCTTGGCCTGCAGCTGGTTTGTTTCCTGACAACGACGACGACAATGCTGCCGGTTTTGAAGGATTTGGTGGAAGGAAAATCAACGAGATGAAATTAAGACAATAACTCCTTGCCTATGTTAAAGGAATAAATGAACAGTCCTGGCATCTGAGAAATGAATTCATCACAGCCAATCTTGAGGAAGAAGTGGATGCATGGATTGAGTGTGATAGAGATGTTCCTACTGCACCAAGCATGTCTGATGATGATATCATTAATTTAGTGACAGAAAATAGCTGAGTAAATTTGCAGGATTCAGAAGATTCGTCAGAGGTGGAGAAGAGCTTTGAAACCATTTTAAAGTTCATGGAGAGAAGATCTGATGACACTCCTCAGAGTCTGATGGCATTTTATAGATTTTATACAGTTTTCAAAATTGCAGAGGTGGCTTGAGGCAATTAACACTCAAATTTTTTAGAGAGCTTCCAAGAAAGCGCAAACTTATGCCTCTTGTGTTCCTTGTGTGTGTAACCCTCAACATCTACCTCCACCCTTAGTTAACACCATACTCACCTATCTATCATTCCAAGATCAAATGTGGAGAAACATCTGGACACTTGGTGAGTACCTATATTTATTGTTTGTACTGTTACTGTACCAATATTTTGTGGTGTTTTGTTTGAAGTACTGTATCTAGTGAAACAATAATGTATGCCTACATACTTTTGTTCATAAAATTATTATTTTTCATACCTAGGGGGAAATTTGACTACATATCCAATCACAGTTTGGCCCAAGGTGTTCGGAAGAGAGGATGTTTAGTGTACCTGGATCTATAATGTATGTGAGTAAATCACAAAGAAATTAATATGTTTTTTGTATGTATGTATTTGCACCTTTTATTTTGTAATAGTATAAAAACTTGAAATATATCATAGTTATGATAAACTGTGAGACTAGGAATTAATTTAAGATTAAAGTGAGTATGGATGAGGCAGAGCATGTTTATATGAGATAGAGTATCTATGAGATAAATTCTTGTAAGCAGATGTGGGCAGGGATCTTTGCATTGTGACCATGTATACCTAGCAGTGCTGTGTACCTAGCAGTGAGAAGAAATGTTGGTAGCAGTGTGTACACAATATTGTTGCAGAGAAATTTGGAAACTTGAAGATTAAAAAGAACATTTAATGCAAATATAGAGTTAACAAACTCGGCCAGCCTACAAATGTACTGCTCAAAAGTCTCTCACTATGACATTAAAGTCATAATTGTTGTATTCTGTTTCAAGTATCCTATATGTTATTTTTCTTTTAATCTCGTTCACAAACTCAACTTTTGTTCAGTATTTTTGGGTCTTTTGTTTCAAGCTCTATATATTTTAGCATTAGTGAAAATTATATCACATGTATTCAATGCTGTCAAAATATGTATGAAATGATGTTTAATACTTTTAGGACATTAATTTTCCACCATGATGAACTACTTTTATTTTGCACATTGTTACTTTCATCCTTCTTTATCAGTCTCCTCAGTATCTATACATCCACACGGGAGACAAACATTTTTGGCTGTACAACGATTACTAAATTACACACGTTGTCCTAAAGACGTGTTTATAAATTAAACATTTGTTCTCTCACTAGACTCCATTGCTCTGTTCACTGATGAGTCAGTCTGCCAGCTGTGTTGGCTACTCTGTTGTTTTTCCCGATCACACTTCTGCCAGGTGCTGCCTGCCCCTGGGGACTAGCATCTTCATGGCGGAACTTTATCCAATTTTTTATGCTCTCTGTCAGCTGCTTTCCCTGCTTTAACGTTCTTTTGTCATTGTGATTCACTTTTCTACCACAATGACAGAAGTCTTTTTAACTCTGCATCCTGCAGTGGTCAAAATTCAGTATTGGCTGTTTATCACATAAGACAGTTGAATTCTGCTGGGTTCCCAGAAATATTGGTGTTACCTCAAGTGAACTTGTGGGCACTGCCGCTGAGGAGGCCATTTGTGCTCGCAACATTTCCCAGAAAGAGGTTCCTTAGTCAGATTTCTACCCAGTCACTCATTTTGCAATCTGCAACCATTGACAGGGTCGTTGGGCTTGCATTACCGGTAATAAATTACATACTATTAAATGTGACCTTTTCCCTTGGCCTACCTCCTCTCATTGTAATAGACAATGAGAAACGGCTTTGGCTAGATTGTGTATTGGGCACACATGCTTAACTCATGGTCACTTAATGGAACTATGTCTTGCTCCTTTTTGTTCGACCTGCATTGTCCCACTTCAGTCATGCACCATGTAGAATGTCTCGATTTTCAGGATGATCGCATGTCTTTCTTTCCTAATGTCCATAGGGGTTATTTGTCCCTCTGTAGAAGCTTTGGTGAATCTGATACCTTTATTATTGTTCACCCTTATATCCATTTATTCTTGTATTGGCACCTTGAGTGATACTTAACACCATTTGAATATCCAGCAACATAGATGGTGCTACATACTCTTCCTGGCTTGGCACCTACTTTTGATAATTACTTATGTTCTGTAATGCATAAATACCTCTTCAGAGTTAGAGTACCTGGACTACTTGTATTTTGTTTTGCTTTCACTGGAACATTTGTGATTACTATAACAATTTGTTGACAATTATCTGTTTATTTTGTTTTTCATTATATGATATGATTTAGCATGGCAGATTATAATGAACTTAGATATTGTACAATGAAACTGAAGGCACATCACAAGAGACCCGGCTTGTAGGTAAGATAATGCAAAGAATATACTGTGCTAACTGATTTTAATTCAATTTAAATTTGATTATTTCACTTACTAACCTCTTGACCCTTAATTCTTGGATGTTTTAACCCATCCTCCAGTAAGACAGTCATATAGCAACTGAGAAGCATATGTACAAAACAGGACTGTTGCACACAAATAATAGTTCACATTTTGTTCCATTGAAAAATGTTTTCATAAAAAGCAAATCTGAAACCAAGAAACAAGTGAAGATAACTACCTAATGTATCCTAGGACTAACATGTTTGGTTAGACTACATCTGTTTGGTTATCTGTTGGTCTGTTTAAGTCTAGAATAGTGTATTTTTTTTTTCCTCCTAGTACAGTATTTGCTTTCATGCAAATACAAAACTGAGAATTGCACATGCAAGACAAAACTGAGAATTTAGGATTCTGTTAAATACTTTTGTAAAGTGGTTAATACTGCAATTTGTTCACCCAATGTTAATGCAACTATGAAGCCAAATGAGTGACCTGTGCTTTGTTTTTCTTGTTGCAGTCAAGTTCATACGTTGAAATTTTACCGAATTTTCATGAAGGATAAACAATGGACTAAAGATGTGCACTGAACCAACATTTAATGCTGCTGCATTATTATTTAGTGGCAAAAATGTTGCTTTGTCCACAAACAATAGCTTAAAAAATTGCTTACACATTTAAATGACAGACTTGGGTAATATATTTTGGTTGATTTTATAAAGCATTTAAGTTATTGTGAAAAGATTGTTTTCTTGCATTGTTACTTTAAGACTTTGTATTCTTCACCACCACTGACATTGTAAGAGAGAGACCCTTGTGTAGGGAAAAATAGCAGTGTATTATGTAAGAGAAGAGACCCTTGTGTAGGGACATATAGCAGTGCTATTGAGAGCGACCCTTGTATAGGGAGAAATAGCAGTGTATTATGTAATTGAGAGACCCTTGTGTAGGGAGAAATAGCAGTGTATTATGTAAGAGAGAGACCCTTGTGTAGGGAGAAATAGCAGTGTTAAATGTTGAAAAAACAGTCTGGAACTCTGACCCCTTTCAGATTCACAGAGCATCATCTCAACAGGAAAATGTAATCTCCTAAAAAGAAAACCCAATGTAAACAAAAGGAATAAAATGGTTAAGAAAAAGTAGATTCAATGCAAAAAAACATAGAGAAACAACAGTGTTAAATGTAGAAAAACAGCCTGGAACATTATAAGACATATAAATGAAGTATTGGGAAATGTGTATGACATGTATAGGGAGGGGACATTATTGGAACCAGGCAGACAGGGACATGTGCAAGCCCCTATCAGTCACTTGGGAGAGAGAGGCAGCGACAACCACACCAGTGTCGTGGATGGTCTCCAACAAACACGATAAGTGCAGTATTATAGATGTTTATAGCGGTGCTTCCCCTTTGCTTTATGAGTTAGGGATAGGAATTTGTGGAAATAAGGAGTTTTGAAACCCTGTGTAGGTTAAGAAAAAACCATTTTATCCCTTTTGTTTACATTGGGTTTTCTTTTTAGGAGATTACATTTTCCTGTTGAGATGATGCTCTGTGCCTCTGAAAGGGGTCAGAGTTCCAGACTGTTTTTTCAACATTTAACACTGCTATTTCTCCCTACACGAAGGTCTCTCTCTTACAACATTACAAGTTAGCTTAATCCTTCTTTATTTTTCAAAATTTTTTTGGTTTTTAATATTTTTAAATTTACAAAGATATTTTCTTTCTTCAAGGAAGGAGGAATATCAGCTACTGTTGGCTGGTAACTATTTTATATAAAGTACACTACTGTATTATATATATTTAATGGTCATGATATTGGTAAAAGAATACACTTTCATGTAAATATAGTGCATTCAAAATACTATAAAAATAGTTATTTATTTTTTAATAATACAGTATTGTATTTATTAAAATTTCATGTCAAACAGAGTAATATAATAAAATGTGAAAATAGTTACAATAGTTAATACTATAACAAATGTACATGAACATACAATATTGACTTTTATTACTGGTATATGTGATATTGGGTGGTAGCTGTAGGATTGGAAAAGTGCTATTTTAATCAGCGAAGGATATGTTCCTATTGCATTATTGGTTATACAAATGATCACATGCTTTCTCAACAACTTATCTAGAAATGCTAGTTTCTAATTTTTGGAGCAATATAGACGTTAATGAGAAAGTTGCTAAAGCGATGGTCTAAATGAGACCATAGACCATCATCGATGGTCTAAATGAGTTTGGTGATAAGGCTGTGAAAGCAAGGAGCAGAGAAGCACTGTACGCCGTATGACAGCCTAGGAGCATGTGATGCCTAGTGATGTGCATATGACCAGCACAGGTCCCACACACACACTTGTGTTGGTTTGCAAGTACTTTTGGTAGATATTCATCAGCCAGTGAATTATACTAAGGAAATCTTATGTTCCTCTTTCAAGAGTACCATATGGGCTAAAAGAGGACATGAATGGTAGCTCCATTAAAAAATAATAATAATAATTCATGGATGGTGCAATACAAAATTAGTAAAATGGTTGGTGTCGTTGGGAATTCCATGTCCATGCTCGGTTTTCATTTCAGGTTTCATGCTTTTTTTTTGTTCATATGGAGTTATAATGCTACCTTTGGAAAATAAGGTTTAGTAACTGGATCATGGGAAATACAGTATTATTTATGTGAATAAAAGCTCTCCTATTATATATTCATCAAATGATATATTTAAAAAATTACCCAAAAGTTGCCAGCGGAGCATTGAAATAAGATATGGTATTTCCTGTAATAATGCTCACGTTTTTATTTGTTGACAAATGTGACTGTCCCACAATGAGTTGTTTGAGTTTCATAGATGGGCACAAAATTAGGAGAAATACTGACTGACATGGTCAAGTTATTGACCATACTGTAGTTAAAAACTATATTCCTTAGTTTTTTAGGATGTCAGTACTACAGTAATTTTTCAGACAACACGTTTTTCAGGAAAGCATGTGGCCATCGTATTATGTATTTTTGGAAATGTTTAATTTTAGAAGCTGCATCTTCAATACATTTTATAAATACAGTATTTGATAACTGCAATTATTCCTTAATAAAGTTATATCAAGTGAGACAGATTTTGCATGATCTTTCAATAGATGGTGTATTGATGTTATAAATGTATATGAAAAAGTTAAATACATTATATGGTTGGTATACAAATACTACAAGCAAATTAGTTGACTGAATAGCTACAATTTAATTAATTTGCTATTTTTTCCATATCTACATTCTCATAATGACACTTGAGTAATTATCAGAAGGTGGCATCAGGCCAGGAAGACTACATATCGCTGCCTGTGTCGCAGGATATTCAAAAGGTACTAATCACTCGGGATGCCAACACGAGAACAAGAGGATATAAGGCGAGAGACATTGATATCAGATAAAAAAATATTCAGGAAAACATTTAAGTTTATGGAGAAGTTTAGTGGGGTTGTGCACTGAATGACAGCAACTGGAAATTGATTTTGTTGTGTGTGTACATTCGAGTGCCGACCAAATGGTTGACACAGCATTATATGACCGAGTACTGGGAAGATGGGACACCACGAGTGTAGCTCTCATCTTTTAACTACACTTAGGCAATTACACACACATACCCCATACACAATTGTGTAGTGTATATGCAGCAGTTGCATGGTGCCCATATTTCAAGAAGCTTTTTGAATTTCTGAAACCGACAACCACTAGAGGTCACAAATTCAAGCTAAGGAAGCAAATGTGCCAAAAAAATATTAGAAAGTTTTCTTTTGCAAGCAGAGTGGTAGAGTTTGGAACAAGTGAGACGGCAGTAGAGACCAAAACCATCAGTACGTTGTTTCAAAGCATTACGTATAGACAGAGTACTGGGAAGACGGGACACCACGAGCATAGTTCTCATCCTGCAATTACACTTAGGTAATTACACAATGCACAGTATGTATGGACGTGGATTACTATACAGTACAGTATATTGAAGAGGGGGGGGGATAAGGTTAAATGATTGCAACTTAAAACTGAAAAACAATGGGAGGGAATTATATGTATTCATTAGCAAATGCTAAAATTATAAAATACAATAAATAAACTCATACTTTTGGCTAGAAACGACAAAAGGCCTAGTGTAATAATAACCACCATAAAAGTTTGTATGTTCCAGGGTACAGAGACATAAAAGATACTGGAAATGTGTAACTGATTTATGTAAGTAGAAAGTATTTTAATTTAATAGCTGGTACAATATATAACAAAAATCTTTAAATGTATATTGTTTTAACAGTTGAAAAGCAACTACAGTATTGCACACAATATAATGAATAGTGAAGAATAAAGAAATCATTACAGCAATGCAGTATGTACTGTACTCTTATTGTTAGAACAGCATGAAATATGACTGAACTCTATTAGCACTCATGTTAGGTCACATAATTATAAAGCCTCTGTAATATTTAAGAAGCTAATATGGGTTATTACTTTGAATTAGGTTTAATGTTCAATAAGAAACATGTACGCCAATATCCAGTATAACTCGATGTGTTTTTTGGCTTTGAATTGAAAGAAAAGCATCAACACCTACATACAATACAATGTCTCTATGATTCAAATTGTCTTTTATGTATATCACTATTTGCCTCTCAATATTTGTAATAATACAAATATCAACATCAATATAAGGCATCAATAGCACAATATAATACAGTATTTACCAGTTGAATAGTGTGCTTAAACAATGGTACAAATGACTCCATATTTACAGTATAAATATTTCCACACAATATATATATATACATCATATATACTGTATTATATAAAACAAATTACAAGCAATAATAGTTCCCTATACTGTACATACAAGTGTACTGGGGCTAATGCAATAATTATGGAAAAAATGTTAATATTGGAAGCAACAAATCCAAATCTTTACTGATTATCAACATAAATTTTTAAGTTGCCAATACATGTATTTATTATTGCACTACTTTCTCTACACAAAGAACTTCTGATGACTAGGTTTTTGAAAAGCCTGATGCCCAGCTAGTCACTTGTGCCACTTCACCAGTCAAGCAAGAGTAGCCTTTCAAGGAATGCAGCAAGAGTATTTGTTTTTCTCTGGGAATATGTACACAGCAACAGATTTTTTTTATCTTTAAAGAAATCTGTTGTCAATCCACATGTTTGGAGTGACATCTTTGCAAGTTTGGTTTTAAGTCACCATTAAATTATTCAAATATATTTCATTTACATAAGTGGCCATGAAACCTTCAAATACCATTTACCTAATTTTTCTGCAAACAAATTACCCTTCAAGACTTAAATATTTATACCTTCAAATTTCTTTGTTATGACATAGAATTTGATTTATATACAATGACATGCTGAGGCCTCAATGTTTACTAATACTGTACGTATAATTACAAATGAACCATGTACCAATTACTTTACAGCATACACTGTAACCTCCAAAATCCTGACTGCCATATAACAGATCCCTCTAAATAATATCTCAATTCCACCCACTGGAATTCAGAATTCATCGTGTACACGCAATCTGCCTTCTTGCTACTTGAGCATTTTCACTTACTTCCCATTGGATATAAAAAAAATTCTGAGTTGAAACCATGTCATCAGGCAATAGTAGTAAGGGAGGAGCAGGTAAGGGTAAGACAAATTTCCTTATCTTGGATAAAAATGCAGAGTTGTTATAGAAACCAGATTGTGGGGGTGATGGGCAAGCAACATGCAAATGAGTAAGCAATTGGCACTACAATCCCTTCTGGAGGCAGCAGAGTCCTGTGATGTGTCAGATGTTTTCTACGCCACCTTCACCAGCAAATAACATCCCCCCTTCTGTAGTAGTTTCTGATATAAATTAGCAAAAGGAGGAAACCATGAAATTTGTCAGTGACAGAAAAACAATGAGGCTACCAAAATATAAGCTGTCAGAAGATACTGTTTGTGTGTGATTTGTGCACCATTGTATGATCTTCTTGAGGTTATCTTGAGATGATTTCAGGGCTTTTAGTGTCCCGGCGGCCCGGTCCTCGACCAGGCCTCCACCCCTAGGAAGCAGCTCGTGACAGCTGACTAACACCCAGGTACCTATTTTACTGCTAGGTAACAGGGGCATAGGGTGAATGAAACTCTGCCCATTGTTTCTCGCCGGCGCCTGGGATCGAACCCAGGACAACAGGATCACAAGTCCAGCGTGCTGTCCGCTCGGTTGTCCAGAGTTCTGCTGTCAGGTAGACAGTAAAGAGATTATGGTTTTTACCCACACCTAAGGCTTCTGAAGGAATGCAGACATATTAGAAAGTGTTAACAATGGACAGCTTTGTGAGGTGAACACCATTCTACAAGTCATTGAGTAGTGTGTGCTAGAGTTGCGAGTAGTGTGCGCTAGGGGTGCGAGTAGTGTACACTAGGGGTGCGAGTAGTGTGCACCAGATGAGTGAGCAGTGTGCATATACCTTCCTTCCACCTAAAACTCAAGTCCTCTTAACTTTACCCAAGTGGAATTCCAGACCTTTACTAAACATCTAACTGTTCCCATTCAGTTTGCATCCAAATGTAGGTATAGGTGCAAGTAGCAGCCCCTATTCTGAATGGAGTGTGTGTGTGTGTGTAGATTCTGCTCCTACCTTCTTCCCCAATAACACAAAATGGGGCAATAACTTAAAAATGGAAGACCTACAAAAACTCAAGCCTTCCTGACACTATGAGACCTCAAAGAGTAAACCCTGGAAGATCTGTTACACACATGGAAAAATCCACTTGAAATGGTTGTCATATTCCTAGGAACTTCTAAAGAACAGACACAAGAGGGTAAACTAAATTCCACAGGCATGCACAAACATCTGCCATTCAGAAACTGGTGCACTTCATACAAGGGGAGCAACTGGGCTTGGACCCACTGTGGACAATACCTATCAATAACAGGAACAATTCTCAGGCAACCTTAACATTCTGTGAGTAGCTCAAATGAGAAGAACATCTTAGAAGAATTAAGATATGATAATGAGAAACCTAATAAAGGAAACTGCCTAAGCCTAGACCAAATAATAATTCTGACCTCAATATCACAATCAATACATCTACAACAAGTACAATCAATATACCACACAGATAAAACTATCATTTACTGGACAGACTTCTGGAAGGGAGCCTCCTGGAGGCCATCTTTGCAGCAGTATAACAATGGAATTGTCAAGGGTTTCAAGCAAACTAGGAAGAACTTCACCTACTTTTTTTTTAATCACTCCAGTTTGTATCTGCCTTCAGAAACAATGTTATTGAAAGTTTATGTATCTAAACATCTCTCAACCAGACAGGAGAACATCATGGAGACACCATAGTGCCATACTATATTGTATACAGTACATTATTACTATCATGATGTTCCTACTAATGTACTCTATTATCAACTCAATCTTCTCGCCAGGTGATGGATATGCAACTGTGCTTTGGGGAGTTGATATATGATATGAAGTATACTTGCCTTAAAGAGCACTGGTGCTGGTTGAACACTTATTAGGGGGCATGAATGGGGACTAGGCATCATCCCCTGTACAGGGATATTAAAATCATCTGAATGGATGATCTCGTTTCATTTATATAATACAATGACACAATGACAGATTTCATTGATAGATTTAGATAGATTCTCCTAGAATGGTATTGTATTTGAAGTTATCAATGATCTACTGTATATGAGAAGTGAATACTACTGTATATGGAAGTGATGGAAGATGACCCACTGACACGAGGATATAACCTATGGTGCACTGAGAGCAGTGACCTTTCCATGGCTTTGAGTACAATAACTTCAGACTCCAGCAATACAAACACACTCATCAACACTGCAGTAGAATAATTCATTTCTAAATTTTATGTGGGAGGAGTGCTATCAATACAAGAGACATCAAGTAAATACATAAGGAAATCAATACCTTAGTGGAACAAAGACTGTGGTGGGACATGTAGGTTTCTATTAACAGCAGCAGGATAGCACAAAGCTCATTAACACTGCGATACTAAAGATGGAGTATCACAATACTCAGGCACATTATTTGAGGGAGCTGATGAATGCCCACCTCACATACTGGAACTTTCGTATCATCAGTTAACTCATCCATACCTCTGTCCTAGGCCTGAAAAAGTGTGCAAAATATCAAGAAAATATGAAGCAGGTCAACAAATCACAATACACAATCAATGGTACTTGATGACAGGTATACCAACTGGCTATTTTCCTGTAGTATCGATGATAAATCTGTTGCTGAACATGTAGCATGAGCTACATCAAAAGTAAAGACAAAATTTGAGTTAAACTCCAATGAAGAGAAAATGTACAGTTTCCCACTGACTCTTTAAGAGTTGAACATGATACTATCAGAATATGGAGATACACCTGGCTATATCAATGATAATTATATGTTTTCCTGCAAGTGTTAAAATTCTTTCTACATGGATGATTTATCAGTGTCATATACAGCCTCTAGGATATTGGTAGCAGAATGCAGGGCTCTATTGTCCTTAAGCCTACATTTCACATCATGCAGATGAACATAGCTTAAATTCTTACCCATAAAGATTGTTGCTGTGCACCTCTACTGAATCTGTGGAGCACTGTACACCCAGAAACAAATGTATAGATGGGCAATGGATGTCCTACATGATAGTCCACACCACATTGGGGGGATGGGGAGCTAGTGTTTTAAAAATTAAGAGCATGGAAGTTAGGTTGTTCCTTTACTACAAAGGCTCACTAGCAAATTTGGGTTGGTCTTCACACATGTACACATGTCAGAATGAGATTACCCACTGCAGTAAAACTGTACTTTCCCTGTAGATAGCCTTATTGTTTATGTAAGGAAACTACTCTTGCCACTAAAGACACTGGTACCAAACTCAAGAAATTCCTAAATCTTCCATTTTGGATGTAGCATATAATGACTCACTCCATCACCTACAACTATTTGGTCTCAGCAAAAACCCACCATTGAATGTAATGAAATGTGTCTTTCTGGTAGAGCCCCAGTGGCTCCCTAAAACTATCTTGCCGAGATTGCTCTATTTTAATAGGTCACATCAGTTACAGGGGTTGTGCTTGACCTACCAGGTACCAGAGCCAGGACCTAGCCCCCTCACAAAGGCACAGGGAGCAAGTCACAATCTGCCACTTCACTGGGAAAGCATCCAGAGAGTTATTAAAAAGTTTAATATACAACTGCAAAGTTCACAGAAAACAAAGCATTGAAACCATCAAACTCTACAAACGATTCATACTAAACAATTGGTTCACTCATAAGTAGCATAAACCTTATAATGTTAGTATCAATAGCCACCACTAGGTGGCCCGAGCCCCCTGCCAACAGACGGCCTTCCTGACTCATTCCAATATTCATGTCTGGTGACACAATCACCATTTATAAACTAATCTTTTATAAGCAATTTTTTACAGTAGCCCCCTTATAATGTCACAAATGTTTTTGTGAAGGCATACATTTACATCATACTAAATGTTTTGGTACAGAGCAGTACTTCAGAAACGTGTCATGGTGCATACATCAGCACAAGGAATGAGGCTTTTGAGCAATAATGTAAGTTATCACAATGAATATTTACCCCAGTGCAAATAGAACACACAAAAGAAAATTTTAAGAGGTAAGATAACCTTTTTTTTCATATAAAAGCTGCTTTAGCCATGATACCTACAGCTTCCATAACCTTTGAGAAACAATTTTCTTGGGCAGATGAAACACAGTTCTACCACTAGCGTATGTTAAACTTTACATTGCTCTGTTTTTCTTAGAAATTTCTACCAAAGTGGAAAGAATGCTAATTTTTCACAAGTTAACTGAGTAATGATTATTTATTACATACTCTTGACTTGAAAGCCAAGATCCACTTGGGCAGAGCTTTAAATAGTATTCGAGGTTAACTTTTATCAGAGAAAGGATGAAAAAGATTCCCTTATTAACAACCCCCTGGACAAGACAGTGTATTACTTCAACTGCCTGGCTAAAGAGACTGATTTCTTTTAAGAATTCCAGAACATCACTAACTTATAATATAACTCTTGTAATTTGTTACTAGAACGGAAGCTGATGAAGTAAAATAACACTCCCTAGAGTATCAAACAACCTACTAGTGTGTGTGTAATTAGTAATATATATACTGTATTTTAAATTCTAAAATATGCTTCTTACCTCAGGGTAACAAAGAAATCAAGAGAAAAAAGACAGAGAAACAAGGGACTATACTTCAACATAAAAAAAGAATATCTATATAACTTACAAATATATAATATAAATGTAAACAATAAAATATATTATAAATATATAAAACATAAATGACAAGGGAAGAAAAAGGTTACAGAGAACTAATAGTGTAATAACTCATTTCAACAATGTCTTGGAGCAGGAAGTAAATTTAGGATATGAAAGTTTTTGGCCATAGTATCTTTCAATACTACGAGAAGAATTGATAATGTACAAAAACTATTTTGTTAATAGGGACGTTTCATCTGTACTAATCCTTAGTATATTCTCTACCACGGGGTCATGACTTAGATTATTACAAGGAAAACAACACTTTCTATACACTTCAAATTACCTTCAATAATAATATACATTATAATAATGTAATACAGCCTTCTCATGTTCAGTAAATATGAAATGTTAATATTGGTACATAAGTTCCATCACAAGTACAAAACATATCACAGTTTCAATGGTGCATTTCACAACATTTTATTCTTATGTAGTGAGGTAATCCCATGATTTTCCATAAGGAATAACAAAAAATACAGAAAGATGAAGATCATCATATGACAGAACATAATGCACAATATCATGTAATATACTGTACTTTCAAAGTTTCAGGATGAATCTCTTAGTCCAGTGAAACACAGCAAGTGCCATTTGAAATCATACCATAGTAAGCATGTGTTAAGTGTAAGTGTTGTAGAGGCATTAGTTTAATGTATGCAGTGTTTAGTATTTAACAAGATAGTGACTGGCAAAGTGCACAAGTACTGAGAAATTGATCTGTGATTAAAAAACTGGGTTCCATGATGAAAAAGGGACTGTAGATCAGATATTTGTATTGTGACAGCTCGTAGAAAAGGCATGTTAGGAGATTGTTACCTATAGAGTAGGAAGTTGGAGTGATAGGCACATATGGATTTTGCTAATTTCTGTTAAGTGCTGTTATAGAGGAAGTACATAGTGCATGTGTGTGAATTAATAGTGTAAAGAGTGTCTGGTTTGCTATTAATGTAGAAGTGTGCCAGGGTTGTGTGATGTCACTTTGGTTGTACAATGCTGTATATACATGGATGAGTCATGAGGGAGGTCAAAGAAAGACTATTTAAGAAAGGTGAAGCATAGTGAAAGAACAAATGTAAGTAAGTGGAGTATTGTACATCAATTTTGATGTATTGCTGATACAATTATTTAAATAGTGAGAAGCATCTATGAAGAAGTGAAAATTGTATTACTGAGAGAGAGGAATTAAAAGTAAAGGTTATAGATAGAAAAGGAAAGTTATAGTGGGAATGAGAAGAAATTGTGTACATGAGGTAAATGGGAATGATGAAATGCTTGAAGCAGCTGATCAGTTTAAATACATGGGATATGCAGCTCATAAAAAACATTTCTACAATCTAAGTTGAGAGAAGTGTGTCCAGAATGATAAAGTCAAAATTACAACAAAAAAAAAAAAAGACTGGAATAAACGTAGGAAGAACACTGCATGAAGGACTGCTACTGCCAACCCTGTATATGGATGTAAGATGACTGTGTGGTATTTACATTCAAAACAATGAATTAGCATAGTAGCAATAGTCAGAAAAGCACGCGCTGTTTGAAGAATAGAATAAGTGATGAAAATGTCACAGAGATGAGGCATCAATACACTGTGATGGTTGGTGTATGTTGAACGGATGATGATAAACTGGCAAAGAGAACATCTTCATGTATCTTTGACATTGAGGAGGAGGAGAGAAGAGAGGGACAATGGGTAGACACAGTGTTAGGAAGTAGGGACTGAATGTGAACAACACAATGGATATGGTACAGGACAAGGTGGAAGTGGTCTGTAAGAAGAAAGTGGACGTGTTTGTATTGTACATGATAGTTCACATGGAGCACTGTACGCCTAGTCTTATGAGGCAGCGAGTTGCTGCTATAGGTGTTCTCAACTGTGGCAGCGCTTATTTATCTGTTATTTTGTGTCAACAATATAAAGAATGCACAAGCCATATTAGTTGTTAACACTGACAACCTCCTTTCACTATATTATTCCCCATTTTCTCTGGCTAATGCCTCCTCCATCCCATGAAAGTGGGAAACTGGGTAATAATAGTTAAAGAATGATAAACAACTAACATCTGAGCCTTTTGCTCTCTCTTACTGCAAAAACATCTCATACAATAAACTTATAGGAAATAAAAATTTGTGAAAATTTTGTACAGCATCATACACTAACATATTCCAAACAATGTATATTTACAGTGAAATTTTTTTCTTTTAATATATTAGTTTTATTGATCAAAATTTAAGATATGATCATTACTCTATACATACTGTATGGTATTCTATATGTATTAATACAGACAAAACTACTTTAAAGAATGATTACAATATAAGAAATAAAATATATGCTAATGATATTCATCTTCTGTGCTCTGTCTTGAAAATGACATTTTAAAACTACAATTTTGCCTTGCTAAAGCTGCTGTTCTTAGAGCAACATCACTAAGGAACATGTCTTCAGTAACTCCAAATTCTGAGAGGGATAAAACACCATCTTTTCCACTTTTTAAGTTGTCTAAATCGTCTTCAATTTCATTCCCAGATACAGACTTCTCTGATTTGATTTTTTCATCTGATTTCTCAGCCTCTATATTGCTAGACAAGTGTTGCTCCATTCCTTCAGCTTTCACTACTTCTCTCAATGTAATTTCATTATTTTCTTCAGTTTGTTCTGAATTTGTCCTTTGTGGTAATGCTTTTCTTTTGTCAGCCGAGCACATAAAGGATTCATCACACTCTACACCAACTTCTTCCAGCTTCTCGGAGCTACCTGCCTCAACTACACCTGTGTAGTGAGAAGGCTCGTCTTCATGCCATGATCTAAGTAACTCGGTAGTCTGCTCTTTAAATACTGGGAGAATCTCTTCTTCACCTTCTCCTGCCACAGCTAAATCTGAATTTGCCAGTAAACTAGGGTCTGACCCTCTGACAAAACCAAGAGCCTTGGAAACATTATTCATCAATTTCAAATCATCACAACAAGACAGATTTTGAATCTTATAATATTGATTATGTTTACCACCAATATGATTAAGACCATTATCTAAAGAAAAACTGAAGCCATTAGAATGTGATAACCTTTCTTCTAAATGTTGTTCCATTTGGGTTGTATCAACTAAAGGATGCTGAACTTTATCAACAAACACAAATTTTCCCGTACTATCTTTGTCATTCAGTGGTTCAGCTTCCCTTACATATAATGATGCCTTTACAGGAGAAACATCACTTGAATTGGTTTCACTACCAGACTTTGTGAACTTCCACTGTGATGTACAATCATCATCCTCATAATTATCTATGAAACCTTTAGAATGCTCCTGTGATGTAGTACGACCAAGAGGATTTAGGGGAAGACGCGGGGAACGCTGCTGTTGTAAGAGACTAGCAGGTGTGCGAACCTCAAGATTGAGAGGGGCAGTTGAAGCTGGAACAGGCATCAATACATCTGGCATCAATGCTGCAGGCTGGTTACCCATAGTGCTGAAATATAACACACAATATAAAGTTCAATAAGGCCAGAATCACAACTTTTTATTAATACTATTTGCAAACAACATGGTAAACATCAAGATATCATACGGTAGTAGATTGTTTTAAGTTTAAAAATAGTATCTACGTGAATTCCATTTAATAATTTATATGGGGGGGTTCCTCCGTTAACAGGTGTAATATCACCTAACACATTGGTCACTACAGTATTAACTATTTAAACCTAAGAGCGAAATATTTGTTTCAAGATTTTATTCGTCACTTTATTTATTGTTGAATAAAAAGGATATCAACTACTTGTCTTCTATGTAAAAATGAGAATTTTAGCTTAAGTAAAATAATTTAGTGAAAGTAAGTAAGTACAGTATTGTACAAGGACAGCTGAAATTTATGAAAAAATTAATTTACTACAAGTGTTATTTGGATCTAGTAAACAAACTTTTAAGATAAATGTGAAACATAAGAATGGAGAAATACCAAAATATCATAATTTAAAAACTCACAATTATCCTATAATACTATTATGGAGCAATACTGGCAGGCATAGTTCCCATGTATAGTAAGAAAACACTTTAATGGTTAAAAGCAAAATTTTAATTTATACAAACGTACTCTAGAAAACAATTATTTTAGTAAGCCTCATTTAAATACTAAGAAACAAAATTTGCATTAAATTAATTTAAATATTTTGCTCTATGAAATATTTATTTTAAACAAAGGAGTACAGTACAGTATAATTAAAAAAGATGAAAGTAAATGTGTGTAGATGGTGTCACATGAGTGACAGAGCAGCAGAACATTCTAAGACACTGGTATACTACAAGGACAATGGTTGAACATTTTAAGATGTACAAGATGAGTAGCCAGAGAGAGAGAGAAGTGTGTTAATAATTATCTAAGTGATTCTACGAGCTGTGACGAAAGACTAGTGTTAAGATATGAGAAGGAACTTTAAAAGATAAAAATGCAGCATGTGCTCTGATGAGAATTATGGCTAAAAGTTTACAAGTGTGTAGTATGAAAGTAGTTACACCTCAACGTACTATGATGCATGGTGGCAAGAAACTGCTATTGTACTAGACAGACAAGTGAGAATAAAAGATAAATACCTCAACCACATTAAAAATTAATCTACAGTTGTTTTCTCTTGACTATGACACTACAAAAATTGATCCCACTTCTACCACTTTAAACAATGGTTCTAAAAATGATGTTCCTTAACAACACAATTTGTTTACAGACCTTGAGCAACTGGATAGCTTCCTCAATGACACGGTAAATTATACAAATTAGCAAGAGCAGATTGCAAGATTTGCCAATGGTTGTTTGTTTTTTGTTTCGAAGTCTTAATGTAGAATTTTCTTTTAGAATTCATATTTTCTCCTAATTACTAACTAGTTACAATAATGACATCATTTATACAAACATATAATGCTTGATACCCTCACTGTAAAATGATGCCTTCTTTTTTAGAAACTTTATTCTTCTTGCAACTTTGTGGTTAAGTGGTCGACTCCTTCTCCACTGCTCTTGTTTAATTGTAAAATATGGCGGTATTACCACAAATATTCACAGTTTCTCAAGAGTTTTTACAAAACATTTACCTAGTAGGCTCAAACGATGTCAAAGACCAAGGAGACCATGGTTCCCTTAAGCTATTAATGAAGCTAAATTCCTAATTTATTTCTTTATTATTAAATTTCATGACCAGCCCACATTTTAGCTAAGCTATCAGTTTACTTGATGGCTGGTACCTAATAAAAGCCTGTTGTTCATTTATTATAAGAAACTTTATTTCACATTCATCTGCATTAACTTAATACTTCAGTAAAAATTGAAGATATGATAACAGTAATTAACATGTTATCACAATAAAAATAATGATTAAAAAATAAAACCCTTTTGCTCATTACCCATTTTGAATGAGCTTCGACATAAGAACGCTTAAATTTGGCAGAGTAGGTCGAAGGTCTGGGGTAGGAATGCCACAATACCATCTTGTCTGGGCAATATTCTTGTTTAGTAAAAACACTCCATAGTTGAAGTGGAGCCTCTCCCTATCCTTACCACGTGTATATAATGGAAACCTGTAAGAGAAATGAACAATAAAATAAAAAAAATAAAATGGAGGTATTTCATGTTGAGAAATCATCCTTTATAAATAATCTGATAAATATGAAAGAACACATTTTTATTGCCTAGTTACATAAGACTCGTATACTGTTTTGTATAAAATTAAAAATTTGGTACTCAATACCAACAAAGAAATGGGTACAGTGGAACCTTAACTTATGAATGCCCCTACTTATGAATTTTTCGAGTTACGACCCCAATTTCGTTGGAAAATTTAACTCAATTTACGACCTTTGCCTCAACTTGCGATTTTGTTGATACATGTATGGGTCGATGGAGCGCGTGGTTCCTGGTGGCACGGGCAACCCCCACTTCAATTTACCAGACTGCCCGCTTAATGACGATCGCGATTGAATTCTTAAAAAATTTCTTGTTTTTCAGCTTTTTTGCTTTCTAAACATAAAAGTAATTATTACATACCATGCCATGGGTTCCTCAACAATTAAGAAGAGGTGTGCAGTATAGGAAGAAATGCAGAGTTTTGCTGAAACGACTCGCCCAAATCAAGTTGCAGTAGGCCGTTGCCTTAACTTTTTCAATGACACTGTGATGCCTCACTACAGACAAATGTTAAAACATAGGGAAAAACAAGTCTATGGAAAGGTTCTTGGTGAGAAAAACTAGTAGTGAGCCACAACCAGGTCCTAGTGGTATGCAGGCAAAACATAGGAGAGAGAGAGAGAGAGTACCCCAGAGAAGTCATCACTGCCTGATGTTATAATGGAAGGGGACTCCCCTTCCAAACATTAACACTTCTGCTACTCTCCCCCTCCTCACGGTCTTCCATACACCAACAAGAATCACCAATAAAGGTAAGCTATAACTTGTACATACAATAGTACAAAATGTGTGTGTGTGTATATTATGTATGAAATGTATTTTGAAGTTATACTTTTGGAAATGTGGAACAGATTAATTCAATTTACATTATTTCTTAGGAGAAAATTTGTTTCAAGTAATGAATTTTTGAGTTATGACCTGTCTCTGGGAACGGATTAAATTCGTAAATGGAAGGGCCACTGTAGTATTATAAATACAGAATTTTGTATATTTTTACGAGAGACTGTAGCATTATGCCTTCAGCTTAACAAATCTATATTTATATTGATAGCGAAGAGGACAGATTGATTAAACTTAGTGGTTTACATTAAATCTGAGACTGGGTTAAATGTCTGGCCCTGGGTACTTGTTTGGCTTTAATTTTTCTAATTGTTTATAAACCTCCTCCCTGGCCAGATGAAGTATTTGCCAGTGAATAGGGAATAAAAATAAAAAAAGGTAATTCCAGAAATTAGAAAACCTTCTATATGAAGAGAACTTGAGAAACTTTAATTTATATTCTCTAGAAAGGCAGAGACATGGGTGACATGATTAACGATATTAAATATATCAACACAAAATAGAACACAAAACAATGGATATAAATTGGATAAGTTTTGATTTTAAGAGATCCTGAGTAAATAATGGTTTGGTAACAAGAGCTGTTGATTTTTGGAACATGGTTCACCGACCAACAATCAAGAACATAATTTATCATTATCATCATCTATAAATAAATAAATCTTCTATATGTAAGCTTCTTACCCCCC
This sequence comes from Procambarus virginalis, assembly GCA_020271785.1. NCBI lineage: Eukaryota > Metazoa > Arthropoda > Malacostraca > Decapoda > Cambaridae > Procambarus > Procambarus virginalis. The sequence continues at coordinate 12,178,184 of WNGS01092210.1, forward strand.
AAAGGCAGACAAAATATTTTTTTGTCAATAAAGCTTTTTCATTAAAACATATTTATTTTGATGTTAGCAAATGAGAGACCCAATATTATGGAAATTCAACTACAACAAGTACAAGAGAGTACAAGTATAAGAGATTACTTGGAATCTATACATAATAATACTAACTCTCTTTCGGTGTCACGGAGCTGCACAGAGGTGGTATCTGTGATGGTAGAGAATGAACCATTAGGCTTGACAGGATAGCGCAGAGGCAAGTGTAGTAGCTGGGAGATTAACACAATCAGATGTGAAACAAAGCCAAGTGCCACACTAAGGCTTACATCATTAAAGCCATCATAGTTCTCAGCATCAGGCAAGTGAACACCACAAATATGAACCTTGCCTTCTCCGTCCTGTAAGATAAAATGTTTGCATTTGTAGAAGTTGGCAGAAAAAGCTTATCATTCAAAATATAATCATATTATTATTTTTTATGCTATATTGATTTAATAAGACTTGATGAAATTAAATAAATAAGGATCCATAGTACCAGTATCTTTATGACAAATAAAATATGCATTTTATTGGGAAACGAAATACAGTAAACTTTGATGGAGCCTAAGGGTTTAATCTTGAGAATTAGACATGAAACAGGAGGCACTGTAAATAATACAAAAGAACAAAACTTAAAATTGGTTATGGAACACTCATTTTACAGTAATGGTTTAATCGAAAATTAGAGCAAACTCATCAACACCTCATACTAATGCTTTACTTAATACTTCATATATTAAGGAACCATTACCTACCTGAGTGATGGGGTATATTATAGGAAGCTGTGAAATTAGCTGTTTCCGCCAATCACTGAGATACACACAAGCATCTCGAAGTTTTTCACTATCAGTATTTGCAGTTTCCTGTAAGCCTCTGACCTTGACCAGCTGACGGTGGAGATCTTGGTAGCCTCCCAGCAATTCAATACCTGATAATGATGTCACAATCCAATGCTAAAACAACATACACCCACAAGAGTTTACACTTAGGTAATTTGTATTATATCGTATATAAGGCCATACCGATTTTGTTAAGTACAGTATAGTTCTGTGTGAAATTCAATATCAAGTTTATATTCAGTACAATTTCATTTTACATCTGCTTATCATTTTTAAGTTTGTAGTCAGTACAATTTTGTTTTATAATTGCTAATGTTGCAACCAACATAAATGCAGTCTCTGTATTTTTTAAAGTTAGAAGAATACTAAAGAATTACCTTCAAAAGTATTGTACAGAATATATTTTTCAGTAACTTGCCATTTTTAGTTACTTTTAAAATAGTGGTCCAACATTTTTAATAACATGCAATATAGAAGCTAATTATCATTTTAATATATTACATTACCCTACCTTTCTCTTGATTTTGATTATCAAGGCTATCAGCCGAAAGCTTAAGTGCCCGGAGTTGGTCTATCTCGGCCTCTAGCTGTTCCCTGAGTAAGGCAACCTTCACGCGGCAATCTTCAACCTGGAAGGTGGGTACCATTTACTTACTCTAGTGCGCAAAAATTAAACAGAACATCTCAGAATAAGCACTGAATATTCAAATTTCTTTTAGATATCTTGATGAAACTTTAAATTGCAACCTGATTTTGATTAATTGTGAAGCATTTTAGTGTGTCAAAATAAGAATAAATAATTAGAATATCAAGAGATATAGAGTGCTAATCAATAACTTTCATTTCATCAAGAGCTTCCCATCATGGGGTGGCCGCAGCAGATATTTCTCTCTCTCAGGCTCCATCACCACACAAACTTTTCATTCTATCGAGTGCTGGCTACTTCCATCAACCTTTTAAATAGTCTTCCACTCTTTCCTTCCAAGATACCAGTCATCTGGTCTTACCATATGATCCCCCTTATTTCATCCTTGTACACCCTCCTCATTATTCTACCACCCTCTCAGATATTCTACTAACAATGTCCATCCCACCTTAGTATATCATACTTCACCCATTCCAAAATTCCACATTTTATTCACTCACCACTTGCACTCATACCACATCTTTCATATACTTCCACACTGTTATACTCATCCCACATGCTTACACTACATGATTTCATTTTGAGCACTTGACCCAATTTTCCATACCCAAGTTTCACTTGTACGTGTTAAGGCCAAGAGTACAATACTATCTTAAAGCATTTTCTTGACTCTCATACTGTACTAGCATTATTTATTTTCATTATACTGTACTGTAAGGCATTGCTAATTACCTGGTAGTTACAAATCTTACTGATTTTACTGTGGTAAATCAGTAAATTACTGTGGTAAATGTACTGTGGTAAATCAAAGCATATTTGATTTACCACAGTACAGTGCAGCCATTCAGCAGTTGTGGCAACCTATCATTTATTTTATTCTTGGCAATTTCATTTGGAAATACTATAGGGCAGCATGTTGCTGAAGTGTCAAATGTGACAGTTATTATCTAAAAATATGCCTGTAATACAAGGGCAAATAATAAATGAAATAGACAAAACCCTATCATGACCAAAACAAATACCTCCTTTTGACAATTATTAAGAAAAATAAATGAATATCAATTTCTAGCATCCATTGTTGCTCACCTTTGTTGCTAACAACTCAGAACATGATGTTCTAGTTAATCCCTGACGCTCCAGATCATCGCGTGTATCCTCACATTTAATTTCCTGCTGCCGCTGTGCTCTCTTTGTGCTATGTAACCTAAAAAATAAAATATAAGTACTGTACATTTATGATTAATGGAAACTTGCATATGTATTATATTAAACAAAAGTGGAAGTGTTTAAGAAATAACTGGACAGTTTTCTACAAGAAGTGCCCGATCAACCGGGTGGTAGTGGATATGTGGGCCTTGCGGACCACCCCAAGCAACAGCCTGTTAGACCAAGCTCTCACAGATCAAGCCTGGCCTCTGGCTGGGCTTCGAAAGTAGGAGAACTATTAGAATTCCCATCCAGGTAAAACTTGTACAGGAATTTTCACTCAAATATGTCTTTTAATGCACATATACTGCAGTACATACATTATCAATACTCCATTTCACACTTTCATGGGGTGGGGGAGGAATCAGCCTGGAGAGAAAAGGTTATTTATTATAAAATAAGTGTTACAGATATTAAATAAAACATTTAAAAAAAATCTTTTATCCATTCACTGTAAAAATCATGTTTTCTGTACAGTACTACATTGTAGCTTGTTGAGGGTGAAACCGTTGCTTCTTGATATTACAAGTGTTCATTGTGAAATGGTGAGCGATTCCCTCCCTCTTGAACACAAAGGAAACATAATAAGCAAAGCTTCAGATGAGAAATCTAGCACACTGTCCAGTGTAAACCCTTGTTTACACCTATGCTTGAAACAGTCCAGCGAACCCAAGTATATTACGTTACTCTATAATCCGTTCCACAAATCAACAACCCTATCTCCAAACCAATACTCACCCAGAGCATCCTCTGAATCTGAACTTGTCCAATTGGTTCCCATTGCTTGCCCCATGTTCTATTTTGTGTTGATATATTTAACATCCTTTAAATACACCCCTTGTTACACCCTTTCATCCACTGGTATGCCCAAATTACATCAACCTCTACTCCTCATCTTCCTAAATAATGAAATGTAAATTAAGCTCCTTTAATCTCTTTTCACAAGGAAAATTTTAACTCCTGGATTATTTTTATCATCCTTCTCTGCATATGTTCAGTTGACTTTATTTATCACTTTAAAGCAAAGAGACCAAAAATAAACTGCATAATCCAAACAAGATCATCAGCAGTTATTTGTAAAGATTCCATTGGATTTTTTTGTAAAGATTTCATTGGATTTTTACTATGACAAAATATCACACTGATGTATTTATGGGGTTGTTCTGTATGTATTTAGACAGACCATAAAACTTCCACCTGAAACTGACCTCGATAAAGCACTGACAGTATAGCATCGCTTTGTCTCCGACAACGGTAATACGAATCCATAGCGAAGTCGTGGTGGCAATTTTTCAAGGTGTGTGTCTTGATAATTTCCTGGTGCTGTGTAGAATATGTGTCGCAGTTTGAAAACCAATGTATTTGGCTTGTACATTTCATGGTCATAGGGCAACACTGAACCAATGGGGACAAGACCACTGAAATGTACCCCCCAGGTGGTAACAAGCTGAGCATTGTCCCCTTCTGGTTTAAACCACAACCGAATCAAGGCACCTGTTCAAATTATGACACAACATTAGTTAATTAACATATGCAACAGGTGAATAAATAGGGGCAAAATAATAGTTAATATTTTCATTAAGTATCAACCAATTTTAACAACACTTGAGTGCTGGAATATTTTACATTGTGTCAAAGCTGAGTATATGGATGTGCAAGTACAGTACACATACATAGAAACAAAATGTTGTTACATTTATTACCGAGGATTACTTTTAATTTTATTTCAACTACAACATTTGCATTATTTATATACAGTAATACAACATTTACACTGGTGCATATTTTATGCAATTAAAAGTAACCATCAAAACAAAAAAAACCCTACCCTTCAAAGATCGTTGATGAATAGTTTTTATACTCTCTGGCTCCATTTCCAGCCAATTTGGGTTTGTAGTGCTCTCAAGTTCACTTGAAAATATTTCTTCCTTATTTGATGAAGCATGTAGAGTGAAGTAATAGCTGAAAATTAATTTGTGCCATTAATTTCCAAATTTACCTTTAGTGTGTGAGGAAATACAGCATACAGTATATAAAACACTTAATTAGTTAATTTTCACATAAAATACATATAATATGACAATGTATTTATGCAATATCAACATCAATGCCAACATGGCAGCACTTGACCCTTCTGCTGTGGCAGTTTTGGTAATCCTCCTCATAACAACAGTGACAAAACTGTTGAATATATTGTTCTATATCAATTAAAACAAATATTAGCAAGTTGTATAATGATAAGAAAACATTATAAATTCTGTAATTTGGCTGTAGTAGGATAAGAAAGGGGAATTACCCCAAGAGTTCCAAAAATAAAATATTATTCTAAATAATTATTTCTGTGCAGTAGCTCTGATACTACAGAGCCACATAACTACCACTAGGCCTTTGGACTTGCACAGGCCTACTCAACACCAGGAATATTATTTGGTGTGCTCATAGAGGTGAGGGGGAGCATAGACATCTAAGACCTCCCTCCCCCCTCACACACACACACACAAAAAAAGTAAACTGCACAGAGGGAATAGGTGGAAAAAATGAACGAAGTAGAATCACACAAAGTACAGGTGAAGGAAAACAAACTATGTACTTTGACTAAATAGAGAAAAGATGGAAATAAGGATACCAATAGTTTATCAAATGTTAACAAATCTTGTGCTAGTACCCAAGTGCACCACCAGGTGGAAGCTTACATCATCCAGGGGTCCAGTCTGCCAAGTTCAAGTATGTTTATTGAGACAAGAAAAAAGTACATCTCAAAGTAGCTTAGGCTATTTCTAACCCCCCCCCCCATGTCCAGCCTGCCTTTCTCCTCACTCGTGCCTGGTACCAAACCCATTACAGTACTACTAATATGTAAGCACCAACACTTTTTTTTGTTAAACTAAGTTGGGTGAAAATTTCTTGGTACTTGTTTGTCCTGAAGGGAAGCCATGTTTAGTATTTGTTTTCAGTTACACTAACAATTCGGTTTATGCTTCATATCTTGAATGTCGTATGGTGATTAGTACGCCCCATCATTGTTTCAGGATTACATTACCTGGTAGCAGCTTGCATTTCCTGTTTCCTCACCAGAGTTATTTTCTTAGTGATGACAATAGTGACAATCGACTTGATAAGGGTCCAGGATGGACCAAAATGTTGTCGTCTCCTTATCTTCTGGTGTATAGTTCAGTCTTCATTTCTTCAGTCATGTTATTGTGACCCAAGTGTAATTAGGTCTAATTACATTGTAGCTGAATGATACATCCATTTTCCTTAAGGTGCATATCCAGATCCCTGTTTGAGATATTTGACTGTCCTCCCATTCACACTTTTTAGCCATTCTGCCTTTCGGCATCTCTGCTCAGAACAACGCACGCAAGCTTATACTGTACTGTACTAAAAAACAAGGCTATCACTTCAGAAATAGCCATGAATACATTTGAGTTAGGCTTCATGGACATTTCCTGGTTATAAGAAATTGCGTTCCTCCTGGTTGCTAGGGACGCTTCTTTATACTCCATGAAGAAATGGGCTTATTTCTATCAACTGAGTGCCTGTGTTGGATGTTTTCACTTTGACTGGAATCAATGAAACTTCCTGTACCTCTTTCCTATGGTTTACCTCCTCTTCTCCTTGTTGGGTAGATTGGAGATGTCTGGAGTCTGCATCATTCTGTTAACTTCTAAAGAATTACAAATAATAAATAATCAATCAATATCCTGTTTGAGGAGGCACCATGATAGCATGGTGAGACTGTAGCAGGTGACCTGTTCTCTCCAGAGCCCTCCATTGAGGGCTTAAACAATATTGTAAGAGGGTTAACACATCATATATTAAATTTTCACAACATAGCACAATTTACAATAGCTATGAAGATAATAGATAAAAATGAAAATCTAAATGCTCTCAAATTAATAGATAATCATCTTTGCACACTTTCCTTATAAATCAGCCTTTAAATACAGTACAGTCCAACATAAAAAAAATAAACTTAAAAACATAATTGGCTTTAATACCCCATATTTGCAGGAGAACGAGGGTTCTTCGATGGGAGTGGGCAGGCTGGGACTGGGCGAGGATGACTGCCATGTCCCTGAAGATTTCTTCCAACCACTTGTGTGAGATGTCGTAGACGCAAACCATACTGATATGACCACAGTTGTATCACTTGCTGCTGTGCTCTGAGCCTGCAGTGAAATGCCCTCTAAACAGTTGCCATAACTTTCACACTACAGAACTATAACGTCATACAGTTAATTATTTAATTAGGGATTATCCAGCCCAGAATTCTCACTGAACTTTTTCAATAATTCCTATTCAAGGCAAGTAAGGTGTGCATTTTAAGCATAAAAAAGCATAAAGTTAGATTTTATTAAGTATCATAACATTCCATATAGTGGTCATAATAATGACAGGAGTCTTAAAAAGTATCGACTGTATCCAACATATTGTTTTTACACTTACCTGATACAGTCTGGCTCATCAGGAGGTAGATCTTTAGACCCCTCCATACTCACTAATTATGAGCAAGCCAAACAGATTTACATTCTATATAGAATAACAAAGCACAGTATCCCCTGAAAGAATACAAAAATTAAGAAGAATTGTTTACACAAACACATCTGCTTTCAATGTTTTCTTTACTTATTTATAACTTATTTAAAATAATACTATGCTTATCTTCTCATGAAATGACCCCCAATTTCTTTAAGTTAAAAAACAAAAGTATTGTGCATTTCTTTGACAGCTACAATTAAAATTTTGCCTACACTTCATAAATTTTTATTTACTCTGAACCCATTACTATGAGCTCCTCCCTATCCATTCAAGTATATTTGCTCTATCACTTCACTATTAAAATCCTACTTACAAACCCAATGCAAAATAAATAAAAGCATAATTTAAATTCAATATTCAATATTCATGATTTGAATTCATAAATACATACATATATACATACATATATACATACATACATATATACATACATACACTGAACATTGAAGCAAACTGTAAATGTAATTTTTGTTTATTCAGTCAAAAGTAGTCTGCAACATGATAGATTTTATTGTTTGATTAACTCGATAATAATGTGAAATCTCAAAATCAATAGCCTTAAATAAATGTAATTAGACATATATAATCAAATTCTACAATTCTAGAATAATACGATTCCTAAATTTATTTCTTGCTAACATTTTACTTAGACTACCATTGATAGTTTCGTCAAGTCACTGATATTCAGTGTTTTCTAGAAAGGCAAACATCCCAGGGGGGGTGCCTGTCAAGTGCTTTTAAAATAGTCATAGATTTCAATATGATTAATATTAACACTTTAACGTGTAATTTTTGACAAAACTTCTGCAACCACTTGTCTTTAATAATCAAATTTAAATTGATCACATGGCTGTCTAAGCCTATGTCTTCTCACAGAAGTCTTGTGTGTATTATAATTTGTATTAAATTCACCAATTCAATCCATTTAGCAAATGACTTTGTATAGAAACAGTAATTTAGTATATAAAATATGTGAAAATTTTAATGGTTGGCCTATATACTGTACATAAATTTGAAAATTACAGAAATGCATTGTTAGCAGAAATAAGGTAAATTAAACATAGTATGCAAAAAGACTGACTAATGGTGGATCTCTTCCCAAGGTACGACGAGTTCAGCACCAAGAAGACCTGGACAGGTCAGAGTGGCTTCCCTAAACCTAATATTATACCAGACTGAATGGCTGAGCCTAATACACCTGCCTTTACACTTTCCTAGACCAATCCACCGTGACAGCAAGACATTCATTCTAAGACACCCATAATAATACATCAAATGTGCCATAGCCCATGCAACTTGGAACTTTTTGTTCCTAGTAGCGAATCTTAAACAACAACAACAATCAAATGTGTGACACACGGCTACAAAAAAATAAATAAATGAAAAGCAGAGTTAAACCCCAGTGACAGAAATGTTGAGCAAATTAACCACTTAAGAATTCTAATCAGTTCTCACGCCCCCATACCCAAGGTGATAGTCTTACGGCTTTACTAACTGTCCCGGCAGACACACCATATTAACCTTGTACTGGCTCGTCTTAAACACGGGCGTGAGGCTCGGCGGGGGTTCATAGAGCACATAGTAGGTGAGAAAGGTGCCACAATAGGTCAGGGAGGAGCCATAGCTCAGTGGAAGCGGCCAGCGATGTCTCACTTTGTTGATGTTCTGCCATCTGATCCCGTGACGTCACGACTCATTACTACACTAACTACAACAGTACTGCAGCTGTAGGAGAAATAAATATATATACATATTTGTTATTGAATATGACTGAAAGGCTTAGGTAAATTATTCTAGCAAGAATGTGCCTTATATTTCTTAATCAGTTAATCATTTGGGAAGGAAGTTGAAAAACTTACTCAAAGTTTAAGTTATTTTACACAATTAAAAAGCCTGGCATGTTTCGCTAAGGCACAGCTTACCCCATAAATATATATATAAGTATGGGAGCAATCATTACAGACTAAATTACTACTGGAAGGATTGTACTGTATTGTGAAGATAGTTTGTTAAGCGCCTGCAGCGATCACAAGATAAAGATTATTTTCACTTAGTCCCAGATTTTATCTTTTGTTAGAAATATAATATCAGAAACATAAAAAACATTTACTTTATACCTAATTTCTCGCAACATCATGAACATATTAAGAGTTTATTACTACTAAATAATATTAAATGCCGAATTAAAGTGAAGAGAAACACGTCTCCAAGTGTTTCTACACTTTATCCTCACATTAAAAAGAGCCGAATAAATAAAAATATAATTGTTTGTCAATTAGACATCGCAACGTTAGGAATTATTTTTATAATTGAAGTGTTAATAATATAAAAAGAACTATTGCCAGAGTTTCAGTTCTCTCTCTCTCTCTCTTGATTGGTGGATAAAATGAAAACAAACACGGTGATTGGCTGGGCGCTCCGAGGCCGCTGATTTGTGGATTTGGACAGCAACGTGGGAAGGGCTGTGTCTTTTGTCTTGAAATATCCAACGTAAAGTAAGTGTCTTCGCGGCCTTCAGCAGCGCAGGAATTAGTCCCGGGCAGAGTGTGAGTGCTGAGGCAGAGGCTGACGGGAGTGCGACGCCAGATGGGCGTGAGGCCGTATGGTCGTTAATGTCGTTGTGTTGTGAGACACCTGTAGGTGTAGGAGGCAGTTGGCGGGTACATTTAACATTCTCCATTATATCATTACCCTTAAATGATCGCTACAGATCATACAGCCAACACCTACACAATAATTGGTGTTTTTTTCAGAAAGAATGACAAGTATGACATGAAATTCGTTAAATTATCTTCAGGAGGGGGGAGTGGCCTCGTTATTGTTAATTAAAAAAAAAATTGACTTTGAAGGCTTTGAAGATGTGTTGGTGGAATGGTATGGCGTGGGCTTACTTGGATTTTAAACCTTCCTAAGACCCATAGCCATTAATTATCATCAGTATTGAGTAACTTTTAAGAAGATGTAGACTTGACTGTGCCATAGCCTAGTTGTCTTTATGGTATTGAGTGAATGTTGGAGTTGGTCTAACTTTAATACTTTAGTCCTAGCCAGTAATGCATCGGGCAACGGTTTCCCCTGCATATCTTCGTATATTTAAATGCCATGATGGTATTTAAAGCCAAGCGAGCCTTTAGTATACAAACACTTCTCTGCAAGAATGGCCTCTAGGTTTCTTGTGGCATGCGAGGATAATTTGGAGAATGGTCAAGAACTGGACAAGCTTAAGGTTCCACCAGCATTTCCGATTACTAATGTTATATACAGAATTTAATCAAGTACAGCAACTCGGTATATTTGAACATTCCTCTAGTTTTTATTACTGAACTGTACTTCATTTGGTTACTGTAATGTACTTTTGTTAATATCCAAAACATTGTGACTTCTTAACGTATACTCAATCTCTAGGTTTAATACTTTGTTGGTTGTTCACGTATCTTGCATATTGTTGCAAATTCTCTATGAATAGGTTGACTGTTTTATCATATCATGCAAATCTTAAAGCTAAGTGTTGGTGGCTTTGGAAGAATAACATTTACACCATTGTTTAAAAACTAATTGATTGTACTTGTAAATAAAATAATTTACCTGACTTAAAAGCATTTATTTGTGAATTAGATTTATGAATGCTTTTTGTTAAATTTTAAATTTACTGTGCTTAGGCATGTAGTAGTAGTAGTAAAAAAAAAAAATTGGGTAGATGTTATAGTCGTGAAAATTGTGTGCACAATAGTTGGGGAAAATCATAACGAAAACTTTGCTATGAACCATGTACTAAAGTATTATTGCTATTACCAGTACTACTTTAATTGCATACTAGACCAAACATCAAGCAGAAGGCCCCAGGTTCATTGGCTAGAACCAACCCTTCCCAAAGCTTGCCCCCATCCATGTGGACTTGTCTTCACCCCCACTAAGGCATATGGGGTAGCAAAAATCTAAGGGAGTTAAGAAGCTGAATACTGTGAAGGACCTTGGTGATCCAGCCAAACCATGGAAAGAAAAGAAATCCTCCAATTAACAATTTAGAATTTGGTACTATTCACTTTATGGTTCAAAAAATAATGCTTAAAAGCCAACTAATATTCCTAGGCCTAGTATAGCATATATATACCATATTAGGCCCCTGGCATGTACTGCGCCTTGGATAGGTAGGTTAACTTTTATTGGCAACATAAATACAAAATCTTTTCTAGTTCAAGTTGTATAGTACCAAATTCTACTTTCTAATTGTCGTATATATATATATGTGTGTGTATATGCATATATATATATAAATAATGGTCTACATCATTATTATAAGTACACTACTATCTAAACAGGAGGATGAATTGTCTAATTAGGTTTAGCCGTTTTAGGTTAAGCAAGTTCTAAAATATATTTTCACTGTATTTTGTAAGAAGTGACTTGTCTAGAGTATTGCACACGCTCTTGACTTGGTGAGGTGGTCCATCGATGATAGTTCGCTGCCATAGTTCCATCCACCACAAAAGCTTTGTAAGGTACGAGTCCTTGGTGGTCCAAATGGCTCTGGCTTGGGAAGCATACTTCGAAGGGCTTCAGCTTTGAAACACAATTTCTAATGTAAATTGTATTTTGTGTAATTTGTTAGATTTTTAGGGCTGTAGTGGTTTGGCTTATCAATAAAGCAAAGTTCAGAAGAAATTTAGTGACACAACCAAAATCATTTTAGACTTGACCAGTCAAGTTGCTTTTAAATTTCAGAGACAATGGAGGACTACCTACGCATAGAGAAGCTTGGGGAGGGAACCTATGGTGTAGTGTACAAAGCCAAAAACCGCAAGACTGGCAAGTTTGTGGCCATGAAAAAAATCAGATTGGAAAACGAGGAAGAAGGTGTTCCATCCACTGCTATCAGAGAAATATCCTTACTGAAAGAACTTCAGCATCCCAACATTGTTTTGTAAGTTATTATAAAATGTGTGTTTTGGTAAATTTACAATGTACTGTATGCATAGTTTTCTTACCTGTACTTTATATGCCCTTCAGTTCATGTCATTAGTAATTTATTTAAATGTCTTTACTTCAACAGGTTGGAGGATGTGCTCATGCAAGAGAGTAAACTTTTCCTTGTGTTTGAGTTCCTAAATATGGACCTTAAGAAGTATGTAGACTCCTTTGAGTCTGGAAAGTACCTTGACAAAAAGCTTGTAAAATCTTATTGTTATCAGGTGAGAAGCTTGCTGTCTAATTTATTTTAAATTTTTATTAGAGTAGCATGTCTTCTAATTGGTTTTAATGTTCAATAGTCTCATTTGTAATTTTATATGTTCCTGTTTTCTCCTTTCCCCTTTTACTCTTGTTCTGACCCTCGTGTATGAAAACAGAGTACAGTATTAGTAGTGATGCAAAAAAAAACGTAAATCCATATCCTTGGAAATGAAAGTGGACATGAAAGTATTTGGACAGATGTGAAGTGCCACCACAGATGGACCACCATTCAGATGGGACTTTTATCAGATGAAAAGCTACAATTTCAGAATATGTATATAGTTTAGTGCCAATTAAATAAACCATAATAAGTTTGTGTGAATAGGTTAGTGTGTGCATGAATCTCTGTTGCTTATGTGAATGAGATGATTGTGTATTAGTTAAAATAGTGGCAATAGTGTGTTATCAAAATCTGCCCTATAATGTTATGAAATTTTGGTATAATGTGCTCTCAATTAATTCAATCCATCCATCTACCAATTTGTTTGCCAACAATTTTGTAACTTGAATCGATGACTTTTAGTTCGTGTTGTGGATTTAAAGGATTCTTATAAATTTTGTTGTTTCCTGTCACTGACTGCTATTTTTAACATATTTCCTCAAGGTTCTCCTTGTTAATTTTTTAAGGTCCAGGAGCCATTTTAGTCTCCATTCTTACTTGCTTTGTTTTTAAAATTGTTTGATATATTTGGGGCTAATTCTAATACTATATCTACATGCCTAACCATTCTTCTATGCCTTCCATTACATGGATTGCAACTCCTTATTAATTTTGCAATTTTAATTATCATTGGACAGCTGGGTCAATATTCACTCGGATGTCAACTCCTATCAACATTTCCTTGAGTAAACTCTTAAGTAAATTTGAAACGCTAAATAAATCCGAAGCAATAACACAGACTTTCAGGGATTTTTCTTATCTATGCTACCTAATGGCTACCCTATTCAGCTGCTCACTCGGTAGTACATAAAATGTTTACTTGTTTTCTGGGACCCTTGGTTGTACACGGTACATAAAAGCAATTTTGATGCTGGACTGAACTTTCCTGGTGATGTTGGGGAATGAACTCGGAGGACTCGGTCGCTAAAAGAAGATACTACTGTATAGACTTTTAAAGTGGATTAAAGATTGACAGAACGTTTATTGTTGACAAATGAAGGGTGATAATATGCCAAAAGTTGGTTAAATGTTGAACTTGCTAGATCTTGATGCAAAAAAGATCTGGGAGTCATGATTAGTACAGATCTTAAGAAAAGAAATAATGTTCAAAATAAGGCAAATACTATAGTATACTGGAAATCGTATCTTGAAGTACAAGTTTTATTTTTGACCTATTGTTAGGACCCATTTAGCTTACTGGTATGCAGTTCAGTTTTCAACAGTACTATAGAATGGGCATAAATTTCCTTATTTAAACCTGTGCAGAGAAGTATGATAACATTAAGCCCAGGAATTAGAAACCTCCCATATGTAGAGAAGAATGAAAAAACATGATAAAATAGTGCTGTATATAAAGTTTCCTTTTCATTTGGCTCTTATTACTAACCTTGGGCACCATGGTGACTTAGTTATGCTAAAAATATAAGAAATATCCAAGAAAGTTTGTGGAGACATTTAGTGGGGTTGTCCACTGAACAACAGCTGCTGGGAAACCAACTTGTGAGCATTTATGTTTGAGTGCCGAGCAAACCGGTGACAAGTGTTTTAATTCTCGAGTAAAGTGCTTGAGTGCTGAATTGTTTGAGTTAGGAGCAGTTTGAGTGCCGAGGTACCTGTGTGTGAATGTATAAAAGGAAGATACTGTTGCCTGGTATCAATATTGGTAGAGGTGTGGTTGCTGGATTGTTTTTCTATTATAGGTTAGACATACATGAATACGCCCAATTGGGCATAAATAGCTGCTGTCTCGCATAGGGTAATAGGCCTTCTGCAGTTTCCTATTCTTTGGTTCTTTTTACCAGGTTAGTTACTGTATACTGTAGTAATTTGTAACTTGGTGTATTCTAGCTGTTCCAGGGTATCCTGTATTGTCATCAGCGACGAGTATTACACAGAGATCTCAAACCACAAAACCTTCTTATTAATGAACAAGGAGTCATCAAAATTGCTGATTTTGGATTGGCTAGAGCTTTTGGTATCCCCATTAGGGTTTACACACATGAGGTAAGCATGTGTGGAATGTTTTATTTTAATTTAGTAAATTAAATGCTGTACAGTATGTACTGTCCTTATATTTAGTTGTGTGTATTTAATCAGTTTCAAGTTTAATCCTAATGATACAGAATGTTACTGCAAAATTACAAATTTCATATTACAGTAGTTTTATATTGGAATGTTAAATATTTTGCTCTCTGAGCTTGACCTCTTTTTCTGCTATAGGTTGTGACTTTATGGTACAGAGCACCTGAGGTCCTTTTGGGTTCTTCTCGTTATTCTTGTCCCGTGGATGTGTGGTCTTTGGGCTGCATATTTGCCGAGATGGTGACAAAACGCCCTCTTTTCCACGGAGATTCAGAAATCGACCAGCTTTTCAGAATATTCAGGTATTACTGTCTGTTTTATTATAGATCACATAAGTAAAAGCCATTGCTTGTGCCAGATCAGATAATTATGTTGTACAAGGATACTTTAACCCCTAAAGTGCAGCTATGGATATGAATGCATTGTGTACCCATGAGCAAAAAAAAAAATCCTTTATATGGTGATCAATTTGCATGCAAAATGTGAGAAAAGTGGAAATAATGTAAATATCTAGTTTTATTGGTTTGACAAGCTGTAGAATGTGGCTGGGTGGTGGACTTGGACGGTATCTGTCAATGCCCACACACACACAAAGTTTGCTGACAGTGCTCATGGAGCAGATGATTACATTGTTACCTTGTATGTTTCTACATCCAAGGATGTAGATGTTGCCTCATGGGATTCACAGTCTGCAGATTTCAAATCAAAGTAACCTTGTTTCAAGAAGCATGATTTATCTTTATTACCATAATTCCTCTCATAATTGTTATGAGGCTCTCTTTATCTAGTTGTTTAGTCCATGTTTTGCTTGCTGGTGAACTGTAAGTAGTAAGGATTATCAGTTTATTATTCAGATTGCAGATCTCTAGCACTATAATGTTGACTTCTTGAGGGTTGTCGAGTATTAATTTTCTTGCTGTTAGTTTGTGTGCACGCTTGTGCAAAAACAAATTATGCCCATTTTCTGTATAGTAATTCAATGTTTTTGTAATTCAGTCTCGCCCAGTTATTAGTCGATTGATACAGTACACAGTAGTTCATAGTACTGGTAGTTGTAAATGTAGCATTAACATTTATTTTCCTGTGCATTATAAATTAACAATAGTGTTGTCTATGATAACATTGCTTCCATGTTCCAGAACCCTGACAACTCCTACAGAAGACAACTGGCCAGGTGTAACACAACTACAGGATTACAAGGCAAATTTCCCTAAGTGGACAGACTATAATCTTGCAAACTCAGTTAAGCAGATGGATTCTGATGGCTTAGATTTGCTCTCTGTGAGTATATGAAGTTCAGAATAATTTTTGTTACTCGTATTCACTTAAATTAGGTACAGTATTCTTAATAGGAATTCGTTATAGTTTTCATATTCTTGTCATAGTTGGTGGTGCAGGGAAGGCCCATATTACTGGTATGTAGCCCTCTAATGGCAGATTTTAGAACTATTTTAAAAGCTGCCAAAACATTTCTACATGCAGTGAATTTTACTATAACATGAAATTAACGTTCATTTGTCAGAACATAAGGTTTGGCACACCCATATGCATTATGGGTTGCAAAAAGTTGCAAAAATCTGAAGAGATATTGTTGGCTGGAAAAAAAAAGCAGAGTGCGAGACCATCTCTAAACATTTACTGTAATTGGTTTTCATATCTTATTGAGATAATATTCCCAATAGAAGCAACCGTTGGCTGCTTCACCATTTTGCAAGTTTGTATGGAGAGCCTCTTGGAAATAATGAATGTACAAGGTTCAGAGGCCAGTGAAGCCAATGCTGGTTACAATTTTCACAGCACGAGGCAGTCATCCACTGCACACAGCCACGGTTTGGTGCATCATTAAATGAGGCCTCATGTTCCTTTAGAAAATGAGCTTGTGGAAATTTATTCATATTCAGGATTTACTGACTAGGATTTTGACAGTAATAGCAATGTGCATATTAATTTGGGAAGCATTTTGAGTTGTCGGGCACCATCAGCAACTGAATATTGTGGCACCATGCTGTACTTGGATTACCAGATTACTGCACCCACCAGAACTGCTTTGTAGTTTGTATTGGTACATCAGAATATTTACTGTACTTGTATATAATGTGTGTATAGTGTAATAACAAAACAATAGGTTTTATTTTTCAAGGAATATAATATTGTGTGCAGATAAGTGACAAATATATTTGAGGTTAATGGAACTGAGCTCGTTGGAACTCTGTGTTCCAATTTTTTTTCTTCCGTGATCAGGGAATGCATTTTAACAATATTTAAAGGAAAAAGTTTGAATTTTTTTTCCCTATGCATCAGGGCATTGTCTTGTTTAAACAGGGCTCAGCCTTTATGACTCCTAGAGTTCACTTTTTATTAGCAATATCTCTAACCTTTTTTTATTGAATTTAATAATAATTTAACTGAAATGGGTATGAATGGATTCTTGTTAAAATTGTCATGGGGGGGTTAGTCTGATAACAAAGCCCCTGCTTTAAATTCAGTAATGTTTGTTTAAAATTACTATTTTACTTATAAAATTCATGTACTCAATATCTCGGTCGATAGAGCTTCGGCCCCCTCACGCGTGGGGTCCATGGTTGGTTGGTCCAGCTCCTTATCAGAGCTGGTGATAATTGTACTTCCTACTCAGGTTAACAAATGCATCTTAATAATTTGTAGGGATGTCTATAATTTCAATGAAACTCGTCAATTGCTTGTAATGTAAGACCTTTACAACACGGCAGCTTCCATCTATAATTTCAAGAGAAACTAACATGACTTTAACTTAATGCTTGGAGAAACTTACTACAGTTACTCATACTTTGGATGTAGGTTACATCTGAATTTTTTTTTTTAAACACTTACAAAGGGTTTTTCCTTCACCTTAGTGCTTATTATCACTTACTGTGGTAGTGAGCATGGCTGGTATAAAATGTTAGAAGGCAGGACACAGAGCTTAATCTCTCTTCTATGGTCATTGTTAGGTAAACACCACTGGCACCATTACTATCACTACTATAGTAACCACCGTCACAGCCTGAACTGGTCAGTACACAAATCTGTTAGTCCCAAAATATGTTGATCTGGCATTGTATCTATTGATGGACTGCAATAAAATGCTGTACCTAGTTTATACACAATTGTTTTCCAGTCTTATCAATTTTAAGCACTGGAAATCAATTGTTAACTTTTACAATAGCCAAACCAGAATGTAAAATACTTTGCAAATGTTTCAGGTATTTTAAGAGTTTTAAATAAGTTTTTTTATATGCTTTGCGGAAGACAACAAAAGCAGTGAAAAGTAAGAGTATGAAGATCTTGGTGGGAATAATGCATTCAAAAGTTTAGGTTGACACTTATTTCCATTGATTTATTTACAGAAAACCTTGATATATGACCCAACACAAAGGATCTCTGCAAAAGAAGCCCTGAAGCACCCATACTTTGATGACCTTGACAAGTCTGCTCTTCCAGCTAAGAATTGATCATCGTGTGGTGGACGATGGCAGCTCAATAGACCAATGTCTTGAGTGAATACTTCCTGGTCTTTGCATATGCTTGCTTCTCTCCTGTGAGTTATTTAACACAACACTGAAAAGATTTCCTTATAAACAACTACAGTGTGCCTTTAGTTCATGCTGCTCATTAACTCAATTCTATGAAGGTAAAAAGACTAGTGACCATGTCTCCTGTGTTATGAAGATGTGAAGTGTCTTCTTTGTGACACTTTCAGGTATGACTGTGGATATGACTTTGTAACCTTGTTTATTTGGTTATTAAACCTTCCTACCAAACAAATTTTTAGGGGTGCTGCTCCTAAAGAGTTGTTTTAACGATGTTAATAACATTGTCATATTGGAATACATTTTGATTTTTTTTTTATTGCTGCCTAGTTATTCATATTTTGAAGTTAGAAAGCATTGCTTGTGTGCTGTGATGTCTTCCTTTTTGTACACTAAAAGTGGAAGGAATCAGGAGTATGAACATTAGCTTGGTTAGCAGCAACTTTGATTGAAAGTTGCAGCAATTGTATTCATTTACTTACTATATGTAAAACCAAATCTTCATTTGCATATCTGTCTTTCTTAAGAGTGACTTGTAACTATATATATAATTGCTCATAAATTTGTAAACCTGAATTTAACTTTTCGTTATTGCCCTTTCCAGATAGTAACAAATTTAGGTAATGCCATGAATTACTATACAAAATATTCAGTTACTTGAACTGTTAAGATATTTGCAAGATGTTTATGATATCTAGTGTACTCCCAATGTGTTTTGTCTACATTCACACAAAATATTGTCATTGTCAGTCTTTTCTTGTCTTAGCCATCAAACTGTGAACCCGTTTCTTGGGTCCCTTTCCTGGTGATCATACAAGAATCTTAAAAAAAAAAAAAAAAAATCCTGTCAGGCCAAATAAGAAAAACTATGTTAATTTGGTTGTAGGTGAAGAAATATTGGAAACAAAAAATTGAGAATTCATTTTCAAGTAAAGTACTCTATTTGTAATACAGTAGTTCTTTGAAATTTTGCATAGCATCAGTGGTTCAGAGCATAGGCATCTATAAATAGATGATGATGCACCAAACATGGTACCAATTTTGTTGTAATAAATGCCCAGGAAGATAACTAAGGATTTCAAGATTTCTAACCAGTAAGGCAAATGAGTGCCAGAAGTTTCTAGATGAAACCACAATATTTAGAAATTTTGAATATTGAGCGGCACATTAAATCATTAACAAACAGCATTGTTAGTATTGTTTGAGAATGATAGCAGTAGTTTAGGGTTAAGATTTCTGTATAATTCATGAAACTGTGAAGGTGATTGCCATAGCTGAAATATTTCCAAAGCTATGGCACAGGCCTAAATTCCTGAAGCTTTCATCCTTTGGTTTTCCACACTCTCTGTGCACTTGTTTTTACCTTCCTGTCTCATATATTCATCTATTGCTGTAGTTAGCCCAAGCTCTCCTAACTAATCTACAATTGTTACTGACTTTATTACTACATGACTCATTAAGGATTTTCACAGGACAGTACACCTAATGCTGTCCAACATCTGCAACCCTCTCAATCTTAATATAAATTTTCTGGGGCATTAGGAATTTAGTCAAATTTGTGAAAGTTGTGCAAATTATATAAAATAGCAAATTCCCTGCCTAATTTTGGAAGCCAATCTTGAACCTAAAGTCCTATCTCGATCACTGGGCCTCTGTCCTCGATAAGTATCTTGGTCTATCCATAAGCATTCAGGACATCATAAAAACACCTATTTTTTCCCCTAGAAGCATTGCGTAGCAAGTTGCAGAGTGAGCTTACAAAATGTTAGGCATTCCCTTCAGAGTTGGAAGATATTTTGCTTCCTATTTACTTCAGCTTTAGGTCTGAATAGGTACAATACTGCCTTGTCATGGTAGGGTGACTTGCATGCTCAGTTGATACATAGGATGGCTAATAACCATGGCTTATGAATCCTCTTCTGGCCAAAAGGAAAGTAAAATGCATGCCAAACCTTAATCTGGATTGATATGAAGCTGTGAACATAAAGAAAATACCAAGGCTTCAGAACCTCAGCCTGGAAAGGCTACCATGATGTAACAGGTATTGCTCAGTCATCATTCCATGACTAATTTAAATGCACAGTACTATTGATCTTTGCTATACACTTCAGAATGCCAACCTCTAACCTTAGTTTCTCCCTCCCACTGCCATATGTGGTGGTAGAATTACACATCATTGGGAATTACAGCAAATTCACAAAACACAAACAAATTACCAATAGTTTTGAAGAACTTGGACAATGTCAAACTCAAAAACAGAGATAAGTGCATTTTATAAAATCAAATTTTAAAAATTTTACTGCACTATATTGATTACAAATGTAGAAACTTCTTTTTAATTTAGATCATTCATATGATTTATCAATCACTGAATTTGTACATTGAATTGTTTCAACCTGGCGGCAATGAATTGGTAGTCTGAGGAACGAGCAAAAGGTCGTTCTAGTGTCGTTAAAAAGATACCGTATTTCAATATATTGGTTCAAAAATTATAATATGATCTGGGACTATTTCCATCATTGCAATGATCATAATACTTTTTAATGCAAAATTAGTAAGAACCCGCCCAGCTCCTCCACAGGGAACACCAAAAAACATCAACATGAGAAATAATGCCCATGACAGAAGAGACCTTCCAGCTTCAGTGACTAGGTGAAGTGATAAGTGTTTCAAACCCATGCTTTGACAGCAATTGTAAGTAATTGTCTTCTTCCTCTGTACACCAGAATTCATAAATATTTTGCCTCTTTAATAGCAAAGTAGGAAACTCCCAAAATCAACTGAAAAAACAAAGGCAACACACTTCTTTGCTGAGGGGTGTGTGGCAGTGGAGTGGGTAAAATGGGTTGTTCAATGTGACCCGTCTGATTCCCTCTGCTCTCGTTTGGTATTGGGTCAATTGGGCATTGCAGTGTTGGTATCCCTATCAGTACTTGAGATTCTATTCAGACCTTTTAGTGATTATGTACAGTGGCGCCTAGATTAATGAGTTTAATCCGAGCACCGAGCTCGTCATGTGGAAAACTCGTCTTGCGAAACAACAAAACTGTCGTCGGAGCTGTCTGAAAACTAGCAGGAACGCTCAATAATCGAGCAAAAGCTCGTCAGCCGAGACATATTTTTTGCAAAGTGGCTTGCTCGTAACTGGAGTCGCTTGTCACTCGAGGTTCCACTATACTGTCCTTGTTACACTTGAGGTTGCCCATGTGCTTGTTTGTCTCCATGGAAGATGGGGGTGCTGGTTAGTGAAGTCTAATTTAAGATTATTTTACGATGATTTCTCAACACATCCCTTCCTATCTGTGGAAATAGAAGGGGATAGGAGTGGGTAGCCAGGCCCACACCCTCAAGATGAACAGTAATCAGGCTCCATATCTCTGGCTACAGTGGGCCCAGACCCCACTTTGTCTTTGATTCACCCTACTGACCTGCTCTCGCCAGAAACTTCCTTGGCAGGGTCAACTCCATCCTTACTTTGAGTATTCCTAAATCCTTCATGTCATTCATATCACATTTGCAACTGTTGGAGATAGTAGATATGCTACTAAAAATATTTATCAAATATGATCAATCTCTGTGGCCTTCTTCCTCTCCCTGAAATGGAAGTGGGGAAATATCTTTGGTCATACACTATTAATTCCTTGGCACTTAAATGAATAGAAACCTGCACTGTTCTGCTAACAGATCAACATAAAATGTCCTGATTTTCAGGATCATAAATTTTTCTTTTCCACTACACTTTTAAGTCAGGTTGTCCTTCAATAGTATCCCGTCACTGAATCTGCCAACTTTGATATTGTTCATCTCGTCTTCTGCTGCCTTAATGGCATCCTGAATATCATCTAGGCCCTTGAATATTTTATAACACACAAGGTGCTATATAACGTGGGCTTAGTGTTTTTTGTAGGTACAGTACTGTGTTAATTCTTTTGTCACATCATAATTAAAGTGTAAAGGCCTCCATTGTTTCTTGTTCTATTTTGCACTGATATATCTAATGCCCCTATTAATATCCTCAGTTATGCTGTTTTATCCACATTTACACTACAATTATGTCAGTCCTAATTCTTCGCCTTTCTAGGGAATGTACACACCGAAGATTCTGAGGATCAGTGTCCCTGCGGACTGGTCTCCAACCAGGCCTCATGGTTGGTGGTCTGGTCAACCAGGCTGTTCAATGCAGCTGCTCACAGCCTGGTTGATCACGTATCCTCTGAAGGTATTTATTAAATTATTTTGAACACTATAAGAGGTTGGTCAGTTATGCCCCCATATGTAATTACCTAAGTGTAATTACCTAAGTGTAGTTACAGGATGAGAGCTACGCTCGTGGTGTCCCGTCTTCCCAGCACTCTTTGTCATATAACGCTTTGAAACTACTGACGGTTTTGGCCTCCACCACCTTCTCACTTAACTTGTTCCAACCGTCTACCACTCTATTTGCGAAGGTGAATTTTCTTACGTTTCTTCGGCATCTGTGTTTAGCTAGTTTAAATCTATGACCTCTTGTTCTTGAAGTTCCAGGTCTCAGGAAATCTTCCCTGTCGATTTTATCAATTCCTGTTACTATTTTGTACGTAGTGATCATATCGCCTCTTTTTCTTCTATCTTCTAGTTTTTGCATATTTAATGCCTCTAACCTCTCCTCATAGCTCTTGTCCTTCATTTCTGGGAGCCACTTAGTGGCATGTCGTTGCACCTTTTCCAGTTTGTTGATGTGCTTCTTAAGATAAGGGCACCATACAACCGCTGCATATTCCAGCTTTGGTCTAATAAAAGTCGTGAACAATTTCTTTAGTATTTCTCCATCCATGTATTTAAAAGCAATTCTTAGGTTAGAAAGTGTAGCATAGGCTCCTCGCACAATGTTCTTGATGTGGTCCTCAGGTGACAGTTTTCTATCTAAAACCACCCCTAGATCCCTTTCTTTATCAGAATTCTTTAAAGATTTCTCACATAATTTATAGGTTGTGTGGGGTCTATGTTCACCAATTCCACATTCCATAACATGGCATTTATTCACATTAAATTCCATTTGCCAAGTGTTGCTCCAAATACTTATTTTGTCCAGGTCTTCTTGAAGGGCATGACAATCATCTAGGTTTCTTATCTTCCCTATTAACTTAGCATCATCAGCAAACATGTTCATGTAATTCTGTAATCCCTCTGGTAGATCGTTTATGTAGACAATGAACATCACTGGTGCAAGAACTGAACCCTGTGGTACTCCACTTGTGACATTTCTCCAGTCCGATACATTGCCTCTGATCACAGCCCTCATTTTTCTATCAGTCAGAAAGTTTTTCATCCATGTTAGAAGCGTACCTGTCACTCCTCCAATATTTTCCAGTTTCCAGAACAACCTCTTATGTGGAACTCTGTCGAAAGCCTTTTTTAGGTCCAGATAGATGCAGTCAGCCCAACCATCTCTTTCCTGTAATATCTCTGTTGCTCGATCATAAAAACTGAGTAAATTCGATACACAGGATCTACCAGATCGAAAACCATACTGTCTGTCTGATATTATATCATTTCTCTCCAGGTGTGCTACCCATTTAGTTTTAATTATTTTTTCCAATATTTTGACTATTACACTTGTCAATGATACCGGTCTATAATTAAGGGGGTCTTCCCTGCTTCCACTCTTGTAAATTGAAACTATGTTAGCCTTTTCCACACATCAGCTACAACTCCTGTAAACAGGGATGCCTGAAAGATCAGTTGAAGAGGGATGCTGAGCTCAGGTGCACATTCTCTCAGAACCCATGGTGAAACTCCATCTGGACCAACTGCTTTGTTCTTATTTAGCTCTTTGAGCATTTTTCCACTTCGTCTCTAGACACGTCTATGTGCTCTATGTTGTTCTCTGGAACACATAGAGCACATAGACGTGTCTAGAGACGAAGTGGAAAAAATGCTCAAAGAGCTAAATAAGAACAAAGCAGTTGGTCCAGATGGAGTTTCAGATGTTGGTCCAGATGGATGTGTAGAGGGAGTGTTGAAGTCTTTGCCTTTGATGTTGATCAAGTTGTGTGCGCGCCTTGTGCATCTGTGCTTTTCAATGGGGCTACTTTGTATACACATTCTACCATGCTTTCTGGTTTTGTGGTGTTATTTCTGTGTGCAGATTTGGAACCAGTCTTCTTAGTGCAAATTATTATGTAGCTTCCTCTTAGATATGTATTTTCTAGAGTACAACATTAAGTGGTCCCAATAATTTTGATGTTTTATTGAATGGATGTAAATTATACTTCAGTATTGTCACATGGAAGGTTTTCTGCAACTCAAGTATTTCCTTTACCAAGGTGAGATGCAAATTAAAACACCAGTTTCATTTCCTCCCAAACGAAGAGATGGCAAATATCACTTGCCAGTAAGATGGTTGCTTGCCATGATGGAAGTGCATTTCCAAGATAGAATGTAGCTATAGCGTGCATTTCTAGCAACAGTATGACATACCACAAGTTTGTTTACCCTCAACTTAAACCATGGCAAAAGAACAGCAGCCAAAAATTAGGCTTTATACTGTACTTTTCAACAGAGGAAAAGGCATATTTTTGGGTAGTAATAACAAGAATATGATTCAATACTGTATTTTTTACCCTAGTTTAACAAGAAATTTAGTCTTTAAAATTCCTTTCAACAATTGTACTCTCCAGTGAAGCATGTGGAAAAATAGGACGTGGGAAACAGCATAAAAGTAAAATATACGTTAAGCCATCTTTGAAATCAAGTTCTGACCATGTGATCTCTTATTATATACAGTTTCAGTTTTAAGCGACGTGAAAAATTATTCAGGTATTGTAAAAAGAATTATATAATTCAAATATTCACATCCAAACCATATTGCAATGTTATGAACATTAAAAAAATGTTGGCAAACTGTTTTATTGAAATTAAGTATCAAGTGTTTTTGTAGACCCTGTGAAGAATAACCCCTAATAATAGGGCTAGCCCAAAGTGAGGTAATATTTAAATTGTTCTAAATACTTGATGATGAGCAGGAAATTCTTGCAATAAGCTAAAATAAAATCTTAAGTATTCCTAAAACAATTTAAGTAAAAAGATCCATATTAGACATTAAAACCTGTAGTAAGGATGATGACAGTCTGAAAATTAGGTATATGTATTAAACTATTTGCAAATGACTAGTTCAGACTAATTTGCATCCCCCAAACATCTTTCATGATAAAAAGTTGAACAAACTCTATTAATGGATCCATGTAAGCACTCTCATGATACATTCATGAATTACCTCACTTTGGTTAATATTCACAAGTTAGACACAATATGAGTCACTTAAAAGTTAATTTGTACAAAGCCATGTGATAAGCTGGTTATACAAATCTTTTAAAAAATAATAAATCTTGACACTACATATATATATCTTAGATGTCTAGAGTGTTTGATGCTCTATAAATGACAAATGATACCATCAGAAAAGTGAATATAAAATAATACTTAAAAGGTATTTTGACAGAAGAAAGAAGTTTGAAAACAAAAAATAAAATAACAAGAAAATGTTATCGTGTTTTATTAATTTCTGGACACAGTTCTACGGTCTTTTTCTCCGGCGAGTTGATATACCGTCTTGGCAGCGGCCCAATAACCACGGCAACACAAACTCCCTGGCAAGAACGGGGAGAAAGACGGAAAATAAAGTTAAATGCCACAATACAACGATGAACAAATAAACAAAACTTGCACATTACTCACATGAAAGCAACATTGTGGTTCACCCTAGACCAGTCCTGAATGAATCAATTGTCATTACTTTCATGTTTTGATTAACTACTTATTTGCCAACATACTACCATTACAGTACTTTGTATTATTTGCTTATTTATATTATATTTGGCCCTATTTTCCTACAATATTTCTCTGTATTTTGTTACTTACTAGAAGTACAATAATATATATATATAACACACATACAGTACTTCTAGCAAGGTTTAAGATTTTTTAAATTGAAGATCTTATTACTAAATTAACATATTAAAGCTATAACAACAAATGGAAAAGTTTTAAACAATGTAAAGCTGAGGAAAAATATTGATTTATTCCCATAAAGACAATATTGAAAACTGGACTTATATTTCTGTTATATAACTGTAGTTGGAATTAACACCAGTGTGGCAAAGTTGTAGGTACATGCAATGATTTTAAGAAGACTCAAAATCTGTTTTAGCATCACTAATTCACACTCATCCTTATTAAATCTCTAGGTGTAGAGCGCATCAATAGGCTTGCTTAAAGAAAGTTTAAGAATATATTATCACTTAAATAATTACTCACTGGGGAGGTATCCTAGCCATGGGCTGACCAAAGGCACATACAGGTAGACAATCGTCTACATGCAAATATACAGCCGATTCAGGATTTGGCCATAATGACCGGTACCCAGATACTTCCGGTTCACTTGGATTTTGTCGACCTTCATACCGTTCTCTTAGACGCTCATAATGACGCTGCTCTCTCATTCTCTGTAAATCCCACCTGTAACAAATTAAATGATAAAACATTATGCCTATTTTTGAGATATTATGAATATGTGTACTGTATCATTAAGTTTCATGTGGCTGTAGTTGTCAATCCCAAAGGAGACATCCTTGCGTAAAAATACAGGGATGCTAATCCTCAAAAAGAAAATCCTTTTTTAAGGTGCTGAAAGCTTTGGCTGCAGGTGAAGAACTAATGATAACCATTGAGAGAAACATAAGGAATGAAATCATGATATACTAAAATAACAATCATGTACAGTATATTTACTATACTGTATATCTTACATATATGTTATTATCAGAGTTGTGGTCTAACAAAAATGTACCCCATGCATAAAATGTATCAAATTGTGTCTAAAAGGGTTGTAACATGTTTTTGACAGTGTAATTCAGCTTGTAAAGCAATGGTGGAGCAAATACAGTACATGTCAAATATTATCCGGTCCTGTGGTAAATTTGTATTTGAGACGTCCTATATTTCTTTAACTAGTCAGTTGTCATTCCAAGATGTTCTATGAGTGTAGGAGAAGCTTGCATATAACTATCAAAAGAAAGGCCAAAGCCAGGATGGCTATATAGAACTGTTATAGAATATTTATGATTTCCTAGGTATCATTCAGGATGCTAGAATGAAAGGATATAGACATAAGATAGGCAATATAAACGGAGCCAGATTACCTAAGGATCTTATCAAGGTACAAATGACTCAAAAAAGCCGTGGCAAAACAAAATTTCACATCCTGAAAAATTGGTGCATCTTATGAGGAGGTGAGTGACCATTAATTGCACAATGCACATCTATGCACCTTTAATTAACACTTTGGCAGTCTGCCCCTCTGCATATTCCCATCCATAAGCATTCCAGGCTCACCGGGCTGCTCATGGGCCACTCGGTGACACAAAACATGTTTACAATCATTATAGGTTTTGTTATTTGTACAGGTATAACTACTGTATAAATTTGGTGTCAAATTCATAAATTAATTGTCTAATGAACAGATGCAAAATCAAAACTATATTTATAATAACCTTTGCTCTTCTCTGTGCATTGCCAAACGTAAATAAAGAGGGGCTTGGTGGGTCCCACTCAGTGATGCTTTAAATATTACACACCATTTTGTTTTCTCAGTTATTTGTTGGGTTGTAACTATAAATTATCAATACAGATGAGCCATTACTTGAACAAGTAGAGCAACAAAGCACTTGATGTTATAATAAGTCATGATATTTTAAGGTCATGCTTTAAATTCTTATGCCAAAAATGACTCAAAGAATTTTATATATTCCTAATGTGAATGCTAACCTTCTGCCAATTACGAGTTAATAAACCTGCAGCAGTGCTCCCTAATTCTTATGTTCTTATAGGTACCAGTATATCAAAACTACTTTAGCTACATGCAAATGGCTAGTATCCATACTCTTTGATCTAGAATAAGGCATAAGATACTAAAGGCCATAGATACATTATATTTTAATGAATAGAGAGTAATCACACTAATTACATTGAATGGTGTGAATGACACATCACTCAATGTAATCACATTGAATGATGTGTCAATGAGAAAATCCGTAGGAGGCGTGATGAGGGTTTGAACCTGTGTGGTCGACTAGGCCACAACACAATCAAAAGGATTGCAACCTGGAGTTCATCTGAGCTCACAAGGGTTTCATGAGGCTTCCACTAAAGCTAGACTAGGATTTCCACACAATCCCCCCATTCACTCTGGCTCAGTCATCCAGGAATATTCTACCTCTAATGATCCCCAGTTAAAGAAAGAAATCCTTGTGAGCTCAGTAGAACTCCAGGTTGCAATCCATTTGACCATGTCGTGGATTAGCATGTGTCTAGTACACTAGTATAATGTAATACACTACAGTGTATTTCATTTTCAGTTTATTACCTCTTGCGTCTCTTTTCCTCTTGTTCAGGCTTAGCGTGTCTCTTTAGGAAAACTTCATCTTCCAAATTTTCTGTGCCTTCCATTACATAGAGACTGGTTAATATGCGTGTTCCCATCGTGGAATCTAAAAAATAAGAAACTGGATTAAAAAAAAAAGTTTAAATAGTACATTATTTATTTTATTTATTTGTATACAAGGCACAATGGGGATACATTATTACAGGTATTGATGATAATTTGGTACACTATTACAAAGCCACTAACACGTGGAATATTTGTAAAATATTATAATTTGAGTAAATAAATGTGAAGGGCAATTGGTAAGCTTTACTTATATTTATATTAAGAAGCATAGAATAGTACTGCAATGTACTGTACAGTACTTGAAATTTTTCTTCATGTGTACATACATAGAGCCCATTCCTGAGGCTTTTTATTTACAGACAAATAGAAGAGTTATCTAGTGGTGCTCAAGTCGACCCCCAAAAGACTGCGTCATTTAAATGCTGGGAGTCTCCAGAATGCAAATCTGCCATGTTTTACACGTCACTTTGAATTGTGTATAATTATAAACATGTGGTAAAACTCTGTGGACTCGTTACCAATATTTCATCAATACAGAGTTTATGGAGGTTGCAACAGAAACCAGAGCAATGGGGCCAACCCCAACCTACCCATGACAGTCTTCCCATACCCACCAGTCACCCTGTAAAGTTTAATAAGGATAGCCCCAATCATTTGGCCTCCAACCTCCGACAGACAGTTTTACACACACACATGGGAACATAAAAAGAATAATTTCACAAGAACTTGCTTTAAATTTTTAAATTAAATGTAATCAAGATGAACCTATTAATTAAATACATTAATTTGCACATGCATGAATACAATTGCACCATCATATATATTCTCTCTTTTTTTTTCACCTTTAAACCAGAAAACTAATTACAGTATTCAATTACACTATTTCTTCTGCACTATATGAACAAATTCTTTAAGCTTAACAAAGACCTAAACTTTTAAGAAGCAAGTGACATACATAAAATTAAAGCTAGTAATCAACTGCCTATTTTAATTAATGCTGAAGAATACAATAACAAACATTCACTTTTTTCTGAATTCATAATGAACTGTTTACGTTTTTGTTAACTACCAGTACTTATTGACTACTAAAAACTAGTTTAAGTTATGCTAATAAATGCAGCTAATATGAGTACCTCTACATACCTCCACTTGTGCCTGTAAACACTCCTCTTCAGGATTAGGATCCTCAACTAAAATTCCATATGGAAGGTAATAAGACACACTGGTGTTCAGGATCCCTTCTCCTCGCACTGCTCTTCCTGTTGGAGGCTGGCCTGCAATGGCCATATTCAATATATAACTGAATTCTTGTTAAATAATTGACTACTGCCACGATTCATGTAACAATAATAACTACAGCTTCTTGATTGTAGCAATATTTGTATTTTATTTGTATGAAGCTTAATTTAATATTTGTAATATATAGTAAAATGAATAGCTGTTTTTTTTAATACTGTACTGTACTCCATGTACATGTCTTCCTAGATATTATTTAACACTGTCTGCAATATGGAATGTTCAAAAGGTCTTAAATATCACTCGGGAAACCAATACAAGATAAAAACAAGAAGACATAGTGACATCAAAAGCACTGGATTCACTAAGGATTCTATCAAAGAGCAAGTGTCATTAACAAAGCAAGACTTGAGATCATTCCGAAAATCAGGACATTTAATGACGTTTATGACAGTAAGCGGGACAATGCAGTTTAGACAATAATGACAGTACGGTAATCGTCAAAGGCGAACCTGACCCCAGGCGTGGCTCTGGGAGTATAAGAACTCTTGGAACTCTCTCCAGGTAAGGCACTAAAACTTGAAGACTATTTAGCACTGTCTGGTGCAAAGCAGTAATAATGTCCAAGATATCATTAAAGTAGTTAATATGAGAGCAAAAAGAACACAAAAGGAGTAATGTAAAAAAATATTTAATTCACCAAAGATTTTATCAAGGGACAAGCAAATCAAAGGGACATTGAGACAGCAAGATTTCTGATCTTGAAAATCAGGACATTGTACAGGGAGGTGTGCGCGATTGTACGTGGGACAACGCAGCTCAGGCAGTAAGGAGCAGTGCATTGTTCTATGAAGTGCCTTGTGTTAAGCATGGATGGCCAATGCACAGCCTAGTCAAAAGTTGCTTTCCACTTCCACTGTCCATATTATGGTCTTGAGAGGATGGCCAGGGGCTAAGTCACTAAGTCATACTGGTAAGAATACCAGTATGCAATTTGTTATCCTCAATACCATGGATATCCTTAAATCTGCTGAAGATGAGAAAAAGCCAGTACAGTACTGTATTGATTTCAACTACAACAGGCTGAAAAGGGATAAAATACTAAATGAGTCACAAGGGACTGCAAGAGTCAAACACAGTAACAGTATTTGGAGGGGGGGGGGGGGAGAAACAGTTGCCATAGTGCGTACAAAAGTGCATAAAGCTCTGGCATGACAATGCTAGTCTCAAGGGAAAGGCAGTACATACAGGTTTGGTCAGAACTACAGAATAGTCAACACTTGGCAGATTTTGACCCATTGATCTCAAGAGCACTAGTGTATGAAGAGCAGGAAAATGGGATAAAGGGAAATTCAATAACAGTAGGTGGGGTAAACCTTCGTTGTGTGGATCACGTCCTTAATATGAGAGAGAAACATTGCAGACGTATCACAAAATACAACAAAAAATTAATCTGCCTCTATCCCCCATTTTGCGCAACATGTAACAATATACAAAACAACACAAATATAATTTAATTGCAGTATGTTGATTTTTTATATTTGAGAAATAGATGTGAGACATGAATGTGGGGATTTGAATTTTTTTTTTTTTATCTACTGCTTGGGGTGAAATTTGCTTCTGTAGTTGACAGATAACAACATGTATTATATCCAAACTCTGACTTAGAAAGCTAGATGTCTGATGGAACGTTACAGGATTTGGAAATGATCACAACAAAAGAGTTAAAGAAGAGGCATGTTATATTTATTTCCAGTGTCAATATTTTTAAGTATGATAATTATGCTAATAAATTAAGGGAATTCAACCACTTTGGATTATGTAATACAGTACAACATTTCCTACAGCATATTTTCATATATTAGGTTTATGTTTTTTATTAGCATATTAGGTTTCATATAACAATTATATTGCATATGTTAATCAAGAAGACATGGAATGAATGGGGGCAGTGCTATGACTAAAATTGGTATATACAGTATTATGTAGTTATTCTTTGTATTGAATATTTTGCACTGTACATTCTTAATACAGCAGATGCAATTAATGATTACTGTTTTAGAACCAATAATTCAATCAAGTACTGAACAGTATAACCTGTAATGTGAATATTTATGCATGCTGTGTCAAGTTCACTAATGATACAATACTCAAAATCAATACATTAATATACAGTACTGTACTTCAAAACTTATGACCAAAGTTTTATTTACAATCACTTTCATTTTTGGAATAAGTCACAATACTGTACCAGGACTAGAACAATAACACCTCCCCTACATGATACCTGCGATTAAAGACAATTTCGGTCCACTCTGCACCATTATTAAGTCGACTTAATTGACTTGATAATGGTCTTGACCTTACTGAACTGTTATCATATTTTCATATTTCATTTATCTGTGGGCTTAATAATATTTTAACTTTCATAATCATTAAATAATTACAGGTTGGAAAAAAAATTATTTAATTGAAACTGAGTCCTGCAACACTAGTTACTTTAATATACTTTTTGGTGTATCACTACATCACAACCATTAACTTACCTGCATAACTATTGAATAATAAAATAATATTCTTGTGAAATCTCTACCACTCTTAAGAAAGAGACAGCAATGTGCTTAAAAATAATTGTAAAATATTTGAGATACTATAACTGTATTGTGCAAAGCAGACACTAGTTGATCTAAGAGGCATTCAGAAAAGTAAGTAACCACAAGTAACCACTTTTGTGTGTGAAAAGTCAACATGAGAGAGACATTAACAAATGTAAAAGCAAGTGCACAAAGAGTGCTGCCCATTCATTAGTTTATGAGAAATCATAAGAAAGCAGAACTATCCACTTAGCATCACTGGTCTTGTTACCTCTCTTCTGACCACACGGTTGTCCTCTGGATGGACGCTCTAGATTACAGGAAAACAAAGTTAAGATTTAATACATCAACCACAACTACTGACTAATTCATTCCCTTAAGGCAAGCTTTTTTTTTCTCAAGTCTGCCTGTGCAATCAGTCATATACTGTACATTCTTGAAGTCTGCCATAAAAATAAAAGGTTCCTTGCACTCTGTTCCTAATATGGCTGAGCTGTTTACAACTGCTCATCCAAGCATATATTTTGCACTGGCAAGGATGATTTTTTTTTTTGGTTTTCATTAATTTTAAGGAAAACTTTTAATATCTGGTATAAGTAAGAAAAGTTCTACAGGAATTAAAACATCAAAGATACTTAATTCCAACTAAATTTTTTAAAAGCTAAAAAGTTTCATAAGATAATTGCAAGACAATAAAAGCCATGCCACTGACAAACATGAGAATGTCTGATTTGTATTGGACACGATAATAAATTATGACTCATTGATTCAGTAAAGACTCGAGTTACACAAACAAAATTTAATTTGTATAAAGCAGCACTACATAAAGATTCCAATATCTACCTGTCTATTATGAACAATCTTCCATTAAAAGCAGATTATCTCATGCAAGATACTCGCAAAAAAGAACACTTCACTGAGCACAAAATGCTTACATTCATAATTGAAGTTCACAAAACAAAAATTATAAATTTTGTTAAATACTGTAGTATTTAAAGCACAACAACATAACAAAGAGTATATGCAGTATTTGATTATAAATACAATGTAAAACATTTTCCTCTTTATGGAAACGGGAAAGCACTTACACCAGGAAATTAAGGCAAAGTATTGTAAAGGGCTAGACAGGTCTATACCTTTTCTGCCTTTCTCACACTATCAGCATCATGAGAAACTATTACCATACTGTGCTAGCTATATCCTGAGCAAGATAAACTTTTTAATGGACCAAAAGCAAACACACCTGTGGTCGGTTCCTAGTACTGTTGTTATATTCTCTTCACAATAACTATGATACATATAATACGAAGAGGTATGCCCCCTTCTTCACTTTAGGCTTCCAGCATATGCCTAGTTTGTGTAAGTTTTCTACATGATGTGTCACAAATATGATTACTGTACAGTATATTCATTCATTCCCTTCCCCCATCACCAACATATTGCTTTCAGTTAAATTCTGTATAATTTTGCATGTTTTGCTCGCATGCATGCCACAGTTCTCAAACCGTTTCTTCCCAGCTTGTCACCCATCCATCTCATTACCCTACCACTAAACTCACCAGTAGATGTTTTCTTCTCTACTACTCTCATTTATTTTCCAATAATAATTGCAAACCAGTGTTTCACACATCATACATGCCTCTAGCTGCATCCTATCTTATCTAGTTTTCCTAACCAGGTCTTTTATTGTACCAGCCACTGTTTTATCCAACTCATTCTAGTCTCAAATTTGTACTTTTCCAGTCAATCATACAGATCCCAAAAAACTTCAATTGCAAGGGTTGCCGTCCTCTCCCACTTGCCTAGCAAGTGAGCTAATCCAGGATCTAACCCCGGGCAGAACTGAACAACTAGCCATTTTCTTTGTTGTTCACCCTGTGCATTGGTAAATTGAACACCATGATGTAAAAACAACTGGCAGATATTGTTTTTAACTGTGATAGAGAGGGCTCTTATCCTGCAGACTAGTTTAATACCATCTGCACCTGTACTCACTGTAGTAATTTTACACCAAATTTCTCTCATTTACTCGACCCATGTTCACATTCAAACAAAACTTTCAATTCTCTTACACAGTAGTATAATACAGGGTATTTCATTTTCTGTTGGGAATGTCACTCACATACAGTACAACAGTTTGATGAACTGTATAGTACAGTACATGTACCAGGGATTCCATTTAATCCTGGAATATACTATCTTCACACACCCCTTTTTTAATATTTTAATTTTGACCCTTTTCATAACTCCATCCATAAGCCTATATACAATGAATAATCATGAGTCAGTTCTTATATACAGAACAATCAAATATTTACCTTTAAGGAGAAGTTTTTGGCGCAATTTTTTGGCTTCTAGCGCTGCTGCTCGAGACGTTGGTGTGGCAGGCCGGTCAGCCGTAGGGATAGGAGAACTCTGCTTGATTATATCTTTAATTTTCTCCTTAGACTTGTCCCGTGATCTCAAATTGTGATCAGTCGCTCCACTGGATTCAGTTGGTTCATCCAGCTTAAATTTTTTGGTAGATATCTCACTCTCACTTTCAGATTTGCGTTTCAATTGTGTCTATCTCTTGTCTGAATGTTCCTAGGTATTTCCTTCTTAAGCTGATCTAATATTGGTTCTGTATCACAATCATTTTCACCCAGGAGACTTTCAGTCGTTTCTCTTCTTGGGCATTTCTCTCGAGGCGAGCTCTTTGGTGTGGCAGCCTTCAGTGAGAGTTTTCTCGTCACTTCAATTTTTACAGATTTATTAGGGGGTATAGGAGATTTATTTCTTGGGGACACTGCTTTGTGTGGGGGGGATGTGGCTTTACTAGGAGGTGAGGCAACTTTATTGGAAGGCAACCCTGGTTTACCTGAAGGAGGAGAGACTACTACTTCACCAGGAGGAGATCCTGTTTTAGTAGAAGGGGATAAAGGCTTTCTACAAGGAGATACAGGCTTGCTACTTGGGGACACAGGTTTGTTCCTTGAGGCAACAGGTTTACTACATGGGGATAGAGGATTGCTACTAGAGGAGACAGGCTGGCCAGCTGGGGACACTGGCTGGTTGGATGGAGACAAAGGTTGGCTAGATAAAGACAAGGCCTGGCTGACCGGGGACATGGGCCGGCTGACCGGGGAAATGGGCCGGCTGACTGGGGAAACGGGCCGGCTGACCGGGGACACGGGCCGGCTGACCGGGGACACGGGCTGGCTGACTGGGGACATGGGTTTGACAGCAGGGAGCACAGACTTACTAGTTGGAGAAATGGGCTTGCTACAAGTAGAATCTGGTTTGCTACAAGTAGAATTGGGTTGGCTACGAGTAGAAACAGGTTGGCTACGAGTAGAAATGGGTTGGCTACAGGTAGAAATGGGTTGGCTACAGGTAGAAACTGGTTGGCTACAGGTAGAAACGAGTTGGCTACAGGTAGAAACAGGTTGGCTACAGTTAGAAGCGGGTTGGCTACAAGTGGAAACGGGTTTGCTACAAGTGGAAATGGGTTTGCTACAAGTGGAAACTGGTTTGCTACAAGTAGAAACTGGTTTGCCACTAGCAGATATAGTTTTATTAAAAGAGGACACAAGTTTGCTGCAAGGAGTGGAAAGTTTGCTGTAAGGAGGGGTAGGTGTGCCGCCAGGAGAAGCAGATGTGCCGCCAGGAGGGGCAGGTTTGCCGCCAGGAGGGGCAGGTTTGCCGCCAGCAGGGGCAGGTTTGCTGCCAGCAGGAGCAGGTTTGTCGCCCGGAGAGGCAGGTTTGCCGCCAGGAGAGGCAGGTGGTTTGCTGCCAGGAGAGGCAGGTTTGCCACCAGGAGGGGCAGGTTGCCACCAGGAGGGGTAGGTTTGCCACCAGAAGGGGCAGGTTTGCCACCAGGAGGAGCAGGTTTGCCGCCAGGAGGGGCAGGTTTGCCGCCAGGAGGGGCAGGTTTGCCACCAGAGGGCAGGTTTGCCGCCAGGAGGGGCAGGTTTGCCGCCAGGAGTGGCAGGTTTGCCACCAGGAGCGGCAGGTTTGCCACCAGGAGCGGCAGGTTTGCCACCAGGAGCGGCAGGTTGTCGCTAGGAGAGAGAGGTTTGCTACCAGAAGAGACAGGTTTGCCACCAGGAGACACAGGTTTGACGCCAGGAGGGGAAGGTTTGTTGCCAGGAGAAACAGGTTTGCCGCCAGAAGGGGCAGGTTTGCCGCCAGGAGGGCAGGTTTGCCGCTATTAGGGGCAGGTTTGCCGCCAGGAGGGGCAGGTTTGCTAGAAGGGGAGTCAGATTTGCTAGAAGGAGGGTCAGATTTGCTAGAAGGGGGTCACATTTGCTAGGAGGGGCAGGTTTGTTAGAAGGGGGATCAGATTTGCTAGGAGGGGCAGGTTTGCTACAAGGGGGGCAGGTTTGCTACAAGGTGGAGCAGGCTTATTAGAAGGGGACACTGGTTTGCTACAAGGGGCACAGGTTTGTTACAAGGGGGCACAGGTTTGTTACAAGGGGGCACAGGTTTGGTACAAGGGGCTCAGGTTTGGTACAAGGGGGCTCAGGTTTGGTACAAGGGGCTCAGGTTTGGTACAAGGGGGCTCAGGTTTGGTACAAGGGGCTCAGGTTTGGTACAAGGGGGCTCAGGTTTGGTACAAGGGGTCACAGGTTTGCTAGGTACTACTTGTTAGTCAGGGAACTAAGTTTACTAGGAGAGAGTACTTTATTGTCAATGGTTTCCACAATACTATTATATTGGGAAACAATCTTGTTTATAGGGACCTCTGTTTCACTACTTTGGGATCCAATTTTACTGGAAGGGGAATCAGGCTTACTACATGGTGATAAAGTATTAATGGGTGGAGATGCAGGTTTACTGCAGGGGATAATACTTTTAGTTATTGCAGTTACAACTTTATTGCTTGGTGATATAGGTTTAGTGGAGGGCAACCCTGTTTTACTCCCAGGAAACCCAATTTTATTGGTTGGTGATCCATCTTTATTAGAAGGAGATATAGTTTTAAAAGTGGGAGATCCAGCTTTGTTTGGAAGTAATGAAGAGAGAGATTTATTACATGGAGATCCTGGTGTGTTCAGAAGAGGATCAACATTTACAGATTTTTCTGATGGAGACTCATGATTGGTCTGTGTGAGAGGTGGTGCTTCTGATGCTGTTTCTGTCCCACTCTCTGTGTTGGTAGATGCTTCACTTGGTTTTTTATGCAAGCTAAGGGAAACCCGCCTATCCATACGCTCCAATTTAGCCCGCAACTGCAAATATAAGACCTATGACAGCAAAAGTACATGTAACTACAAAACTAATTACAAGTACAAGCTTAAATACAATAATATTAGCACAGTCTCAGACACATTAGCATAGTCTCCTGAGACTGATGGATGCCTCCTACTACTATTGCACAAAACTTAAAAAAGTTCTAAATTGTGTATTTTGTACCTTAAAAGCAGTCCTGGTAAAAATTCAATAGCATTTAACAAATATTCAACATTAATTTTACCTTAAATTAAAATTGTAATGGTCAGGAAGAAGCTGAAATCCCTTAAAATTATTTTATTAAATGCAGACTATTATCAGTTGAAAAAATATTAGTTGAATTCAAACATACACAGGACATGACATACTTACCAAATAAAATACTAATGGGTAACAAAGCAATGTTGTCATAATTTACAAGTAATAAATGATTACTTTTTATTTGTTCTAAGCCTACAAATAGAAAGGAAGCACCGGGCTAGCTTAGCCTACAAATAACCACTCTACAAACTAACAAAACCCTCTATGGTATCAGAACAGGTTCACTGTTGATCTAGTTAAGGCAAAATCTATAGGCCTGTAGGATTTTGACCAGTTGATGATTAAACATAGATGGGCATTATTTTAATGCAGCTGCAGTGCTTAAACTTGTTAAAGATGTATGGATACAGAGTAAGTAACTATTAAAAGAAGGCACCAAGCCAGAGACTGTAGCACTGTACGGGGCCTAAATGTCTTGAGAAGCATGGTGCAGTGTGAAGTGCAGTTGGATCTCAGCTCAAAGGTCATGATCTTGATTCTCATGAAAGGACATCTTACCTTAGAGGACAATAGCTAAGTTGTAGTTTGTGTACTTTATTAGCTAGCTTAAAAGCACAAAGCCTTACTTTCATCACTAAGGCAAATTTTTATAA
The DNA here is from genome assembly GCA_020271785.1 of Procambarus virginalis. Classification (NCBI taxonomy): domain Eukaryota; kingdom Metazoa; phylum Arthropoda; class Malacostraca; order Decapoda; family Cambaridae; genus Procambarus; species Procambarus virginalis. The sequence continues at coordinate 12,216,913 of WNGS01092210.1, forward strand.
AATGTTAAATCTCTAAACTTATAATTTGAAAGGAAATGGGTTCTCAATATAATATTATACTGTATTTGAGTTGTGTTCTGTTGATCAGTACAGTACTGTATTGTACTGTATTTTAAAATCTTTTGAAAAATTCAATTCATATATTTTGTAGATAAAATTTGTGCATAAACAGTGGAAAATGTAGAAATAATAAGAATTTTGCATATCTACTACAAAAGCAGATTGCCATATCAAATGTATTTGATGTTATAGTGATTTAAAGTGTTCATTATTCAAACCTCAAATCACCCCCAATGGCAGAGCTCTGCTTTCATTCCTAATATTGCTTTGACATTTGTGTCAACTATTAAGACGATAATAGTGTGGATATATTTGAAGCGATTCATGAGGGTGAAGGGGTAGGGAGAGTGAGAGTTAGTGTAGTAAAGTGTGGCCAGAGTAGCCAGGTGGGCGCGGGCCGTCCATCACGATCAGCTGACTCCTTCCCGCCATTCATGACCACAACACCAACACTCGCTACACACACTCACACTCCACTTATTACACCACACCTCTCTATTTACCCCTCATAAACCCCCGAGGAGCTGGTGGGGTTGTTCTTGACGAGTGAGGGTGTGGTGACAATTAGGGAGAGTGTGGGTGGTGTAGTAGCGGGTGCTCGCTTGACCCTCCGCTACTACTATACTACGCTCAACGGCCATGATGGCATGGCGACGGCCACCACAATAAACATTATCATTCTCCTTCACCTCCTACCCCTTCTTAGTACCCTTTGTTACACACTCCACCGTGAAAGGTTAGCTCCGCTAAAAAACTTTGTTGTTCGTCAAATACAGGAGACATTACGCCAAAACGTGTTTATTATTACACAAATTTGTAAACAATACACAGGTATTTAAAATTTCAACATTATTCAAATTCCAACTTACGTTTTCATTTTCGTCCCTAAGACTCTTAATCTGTTTGTCTTTGGCTACCAACTGTTCAGCTTGCTGCTGAATTAAGTCCAAGTGCAATAAGAGAAGATCTTTGAGGTGCTGCACTTCGATATCTTTTCCAATGGATGCCTTAGAGTCCGAGCATCCTATATACATGTGGTCAAATTCTACAGCCATGGCCAGTTTGTTGTCGTTGTTCTCTGTGGTCGTCATAGAAGATGTCACTTTCTCACAGCCTTCTCCCCCGAGTCCTGTCACTCCGTCAAGCTTTTCCACTCCAACCACACAATCCTCTATTGCATTCTTATCACCGTTATAAAGCGTCACTGTCCTGGGCATTTCGCTTTCTAGTTACCCACTACGTCGGAAGACACTTGTGTTCTTGCATTCTAGCGAGTCTGGGGGTTGGCCAGTGGTAAGGGAGGGCTCACAAGGGCAAAAATACTGATGTACGCATCATCTCTCAGCTTTGTGGCCGAGAATCAGCTGCTCGCTATAGCCCCATGTTGGGTGCGCGTCTTGCTCCACCCGCAGGGAACTTATGTTCGCGTTCCTCAACACCCAACCTTTGTTCTTTTTCCTCCCACGCTCCACGCACATGGCCGAAGCTTGGGTTATACAGGTATTGATTAACTCGTAAATACTCTCATTACCGTATATTCGCGAAACTGTAAAATTTGGGAGATAGTGACGTTATGGACAAATTTCATTCTGATTGGCTGACGCCCGAAGACCCACAGCCGCGGATATCAATTTAATTTCTCCGCTCCTAAGAAGAAAAACTTGTCAGGAAACTGTTGCTAATTGTTTTAATTACAGTAACTGAACATAAATTGGCTGTGCATAATTTTTGAAATATGGGCTTTGTGTTTTATTGTTTAGTCAGGAGTTGTGGAATAATATAGCCTTAAACAAACAGGATATTGTTAGCAAGGCTGATGCCGATCATTAATAATATAATAATTTACAACGCTTTGTGTGGCGTCTTAAATGCTACCTTTCTTTTATCTTTACGGATTTATCCTCCAGAAAAGAGATAGTAGCAGGCCTATTATTTTCAAACGATCATACGTGGAATATACCCAATTGAAATTAGCATATCCTTGAAATCTAAATATGAGCAGCCATTTCTTAACCTTCAGGTAGGTCCTGGGTCCCCGGGCGCGGATTACAAGTCAAGGAGTGCCGTGACACATCATTTTCCTTTCTATTATATACTGTGTATTATTTCCAACTTGATAAGGGAAAAATATATTAATCATGTATCCAAGAAACTATATATATATATATATTATATATATATATATAGTAATATATATAATTATATATATATATAGATATATATATATAATATATAATATATATATATACTATATATTATATATATATATATATATATATATATATATATATATATATATATAATATATATATATATATATATATATACACAAATGTCGATCGCAAATAATCATGCAGGCTACCTCAATCAGAGGGTATATTGAATTATATATAGTAATTAATGAAATACTAAATAAGCTTATAATAAATAAAAATAAACTGTTCGGCAGGGTGCATATACTTCTAGTTACGTCGTCGACCTTAAATCAACAACAACAACATGTGCCCGTAGATTATTTATAAAATAATCAATAGTGTTGACCAGACCACACACTAGAAAATGAAGGGACGGCGACGTTTCGGTCCGTCCTGGACCATTCTCAAGTCGATGTCCAGGTGACTTGAATGGTCCAGAGAATGGTCCGGACGGACCGAAACGTTGTCGTTCCTTCATTTCTAGTGTGTGGTCTGGTCAACATATTTCAGCCACGTTATTGTGACTCATCTGCATAATCAACAGTGTCAAGTTTTGTTGCTTTGATAAGTACTGGATTTTCGGGACTATTTTTTTCTGCTAGATGTGTATGACTTCTGACTTTCATCTGAGGGTGCAAATAGAGTGGAATATCATTGGCTGATATCTTGCCAATAATAGGGGATATTAAATTTGATGAGTTGATAGCACTTCTGCTCAGCCAGTTTGTATAGTGGCACCTATGGCGACCCAAGGTTGCGTGGGAGGCACTTAAGGGTGTCACAAGCGTCTGGGTCAGTGTGCTGTTTGACGCCGCGGGAGGAGGTTGTCTTCATCCCCTCCTCTCCTACCCCCTCCCTGACACTATTTGCATATCATATTTTCGGCTATCTACAACTGAAAAGCAGATACAAGTGCTATTGGATATATAAATTTTAACACAACAAAATATCCTTTAAGTGTATATCAGAAAATATAACAAATGTTCATTATAGTTAGCCTGTATTTACGAATATGTTTAACTTCATAATGCTGTGAATATTTTAGTCAGGGTCGTAAATGAAAGAACGATTATTACAGAAAATAATATTAATTTAGCCACAGATATAATTCATATCTTCGTAAATGTATATACAGGTAAGTAATGATTTTGTGTTTGCTCAAAATACAATAAAACATTTGTAAATATATCTTTGCGTATATTTGTTTGCTTGGCTTAACATTTATGTAAAAGTAAATACCATGCTAACTATCTTCTCCAAAATGGAACCCAAAACGGTTGCCTAACTCCGGGGGGTATCCATATTTACTGCTGGGTGA
>WNGS01092210.1:12237163-12287225 GCA_020271785.1 Procambarus virginalis
TTTACACATTATGTAAACATAATTGAATTGACAAAACAGTAATTGGGCACTCAATATAAGGTTTACGGTGTAATATGTATGCCTAAATTGCATCGAAGCCCTTACTTCTAGCTTTGAACTGTCCTGCCCTCTAGAATAGTTCAAAAAAGTGTCTTACAACTCACCCATTTGCTGCTATTCTGTTTTGTAATGTCAACCAGAAATAGATTCAAACACAGCCAAGAAATGCCAAGGTGTGAGTAGACAATAACTGCAGACCACTTCTGCACGACAACCTAATTGCATAGTAAGCAATTAAATAATAATAGCAGAATATTTCATGTGTGTGTAGGTTAACTCCATTAAACCAAACAAATGAATTATAACTATATTTATAGCACTTATATAAAAGGCAAAATATACCTAAAATCAGTAAATTAATGTAACCAACCTTTAATCTTTAAAGTGTAGTTATCATCATATGTTAAAAACCAAGCTAAAGAAGTTATAATAATATGTTGATTTTAGTTATTACCAAATGGTTTTTATTAAATTATGTAAATATAGTTATACAGTACTGTATTGTATATGGATTTAATGCTGTTAAAACAAAGATCCATTACAAGATCCTGCGATCATTTTTAATTACTGTACTTGCTATAGGATGATGATGATATGCACCAGTGGCATGCGACAATTGTCAAATCACAATTTGATCTTTCCAGCCAGTGTTTGAATTTATTTCTGGACAAAGTTCCATACAGAACAGCAACAAACGAATGGGTAGCTAGCACTTCCTATGAACTGTACCACAAACAAATTCATGTGCAATATAGACCTATATAAAGTATTCAATCGTCATCTTTTCAATTAAACAAAAAATCTAGTTATTCCATACATTGTGTAAACTAAAGTGAAACAGGAAAAATATGAACCATTTAACATTAACATTACAGCTCTCACCCCTACTAAAGGAGTAGGTAAACGGTGACATGAGTCAAAGGACCAAATGACCCCCCCCATCCCCACCCACCCAAACTTCATTCCGATATGCACAAAATTTTATTTGTATAATTTCCTTTTTTTGCACTGAAAGATTTATTTCCCTTGCAGACAGAGCAGCACGTTTGATAACAGGTGCACAACAAGGGTTAAAGGCTAAAGAACATAAATAGAGAAATGCTGTAAAAGATTACTGAACGTAAATCAAAATGACGTAACTAAAAGACTTAACCAGAGGATGACCAATTAACTTGGCAGCCTTGGTTTCAGTACAACTGTAAGGGTGGGGGTGATAGCTTACATTTAATTTATGGTAATTTATAGTTAGGGAACATGCACAAAATTAAAATGGCACTTCTTCAAATACATGAGGGGCTTAAAATGAATTACACAACTATTTTGAATTGGGCAATTCAAACAAATCATTTAGAATTTTAGAAGCAAGCATTAACATATTTTTAAACATAATAATAAAACATAATTGAGAATTGAGTTTTTTAAACATACTCGAGACAAGTTAATCTTCACTTATCAATGATCAATGTTTGTAAATGTCACGCTTTGTACAGGAGAGAATGTTTGAGAGTAAAAAAAAGCTTTCCTACATTTTTGAGTAGCCTCTCTACACCCTCTGTCAAAGAGAGGAGGCCTGCACATGGTAGCAGGTGGTGGTGTTTGTTGGCTGTCGATCTCAATGTTGTGAAGGATTTTACTTCAATTTTACTCTCCACACTAGAGATATGTTTAATAATTTCAGTGAGTGATAGACATTATTTATTGTATTCACCTAGTTGTGCTGGCAGGGGTTGAGCTCTGCTCTTTTGGCCCGCCTCTTAACCGTCAATCAATCAACTGTTATTAACTACTATTTTTTTCACACACCCACCCACCCAGGAAGCTGCCCTTAACAGCTGTCTAACTCCCAGGTACTTATTTACTGCTAGGTAACAGGTACATCAGGGTGAAAGAAAGTTACTAGTCCCAAGTGCTGTTCATTCAGCCAAGGCCCCTGTGTATGTGTTCTTTGTTGTTTGTGCTTACAAAAATGTCAATGCTCACATCTAAATTGTTTGTTTGAATTCCTCAATTCAAAATAGTCATGTGTAATTCATTTGAAATCCAACTGTACTTGCTGAAGTGCCATTTTCATGTTGTATATCTTCCCTAACTATATATTATCATAAATTAAATATAAAGTATCCCCTCCCTCTAATAGCACATAATGAGAATTAGGCACTTGCTTAAAACAAAGTAACTGTGCAACCACACACAGTATAAGGACTAGCTGCAAAGGAATGCCTAAATAGATACTATTTATGTTATTGGCCTGATGGCTTCCATCTCTCATGTCGGAGGATCTTTAGTCAATAATACTACAATATACTTTTCATGGTGCCTGAATTTTCTTGCCATAGCTAACAGTGACCTGCGCAGGGTAAATGGTACTTTAGCAGTCTTTCTTACATGTATTGTACGGTTGCACCATTAGGAAGTTTTGTAAACACTAGCAGTGCCAATATCAACCCACGGTCAGATATCCATATTGCATATTTCACTCAATGCTTCCTACCAGTGTAAGTAGTGGATGATATCTCCACAGAACAGGCAGTTCATGCACACAAACCACGAGAAAATGGATCTTGGCCCGAGGTAATAAAAGCTCAACACCACAAATCCATTCCCTGACTCCAAGACACAACTTTCAAATATTTTTAACAAGTACCAAGTAGTAGCTTTGTCAGGAGAAAAGCTAGGTCCAACACCTTTGTCACCCACAATGTAATTTCACTAGCAACCTGACACTAGACCAATTTACATACCAGCTTATTGTTTGCCACACTCACACAGAGCAGAAGAAAATAAATTACCCATTGTTAAATGCTACAGGAGTCATTACAGAACAAAAGCAGGACCCGTCTTCGTCACCCATCAAGTTCTTAACAAAGACACTCTTCTAAATCATGAGCCCCTAGTACCACTGAAAAAGCTAACCATAATAAATAACTTTTGTATGATCGTTTAAGCTATGGACTCCCAGTAAAAAGTGTCATCAATTATTAGTTTCAATAGTATTGGTTCTGCAGGAACGATGTTAAAAATTATTCATGATACTCCAGTAAGTGTGAATTCAGGTCAAGACTGATCTCTCAAGAAAGGCGTTAATGTTGGTAACATTTTAAAAAATTACAAAATTCTTCTATCCTCATCAAATGCTTCTCATACACTTTGAGTACTGTATATACAAAGGTACATAATGAGAATGTAGTAGAACTATTGAAACATTGCTGTTTTGGGAAAAAAAATTCAGAGCCATCTTGGCCAGGTAACTTATGATTTGTTAGTTTACACGCTACATAAATACAGTATTTGCAAGTTACTGCTATTATGGACTTGAACTTGACTATTACATCTCCACAAAATTAAGAAAAAATCTTAAGTTCATAAAAGCATTAAATCTTGTTTTAATGAACTTATGGTATGAAGTAAATAAAAAATGCAAAGAAATTTACATTTCTATCCATGAACAGAGTAACATACAACTATAAAAGTTTATTTAAAATGGGTATTAAATAATCTCTTAAACTGTAAATGATAATTCAGATTTCAGAAAGTATTTCTATTCTACTTATCCTTTATTGGAAAACATAATTACAATATTAAAACTACTACTTGATCACAAAACTGCATCTTTGCTGACTTCATGTCCAGCATGCTAAGATGCAGATTTCACACCAAATTACTTTTAATCCCACATTTTCCTACTACTAAAACAGCCTTATCCTGCATAATAAACACTACTGTCCCTGTATGCAAATTCTCCTCCATCTTGACAGATGTTTACATGCTGCACTGTTCACAGGTCAAACAAAGCAGCAAAGTCAAAGCACATATGCATTATATATATACAATTTCAGATGTTGATAATGAGTTATAATAAAAACTTTGATATAATATTCATATTTAATTACACTAATAGCACAGGTACTAACTGGTATACAGTAAAAAGAATTTATATGCTTTATTTTTACTCCCAGAACCCCCAAATAATTGTGTGTATCCTTCTCACATTTTAGTGATAGGATGTCTCCTTTAGAACAGCATCCACATTTGCTTGGTTGTAAAATTCTGTATGAATTGTATTGCCATTTTCTTCTATATTAATATCATGTTCACAATTCAAGCTCACGAGAGAACTGTGCAATATTACATATATTAGTTACGAATCTTCAAAAAATTTATAGAAGAAATGTCTTGCCACTTTTTCTCCTTACAACCTTTTTCAATTACAAATGTCTTTATAATATAGTATATGCAGATGACAAATGTACTACACACACACTATAGACAGCACTTGGTTACAACAGAAATTATTATGCATCCAACAAATGATGTATTCCATGGTAGCTTGAAATCTCAGGAGCCAAGAGGCAAATGTAATCTCTTCTGATAATCAAATGAAGGTGTATTTTTACGTGAATGCATGTGTTGACAAAAATTAAATATCCAAGTCGAATGCACGAGTATTCCCGAAGCTATGCAGCGGAAAGAGACACCCCTCCCCCCCAAATGCATGTTTTTCATAGGCAATGTTGTCTTTCTTTCACCAATGAACATTATTACACTCCGCAAGTACCACCATTCATAGTCGCTGGATATATAATTTGACCCAAAACCATATGTCTTACTGTAAAATACTGTTTCATGACTTACTGGAATTCATGATTACTGGAAATAAGTAAATGCAAAAATATTGTGTATACTAACATATACAGCATTACAATCATTAAGAAGAAAAAACACTAAAAGTTCTTACCTTAAAATTAAAAAAAAAATACAAAAATTAAGTCAGCAGCAACATCCCTAAAAATACAAATATTCTACATATAAATTGAGAACCACCAGATGAGACAATCCAAAGGTACATGCACTTAAAATTTGAAATGGGGTTTCACTAGTTATTCATTCAAACCATATTCGGTAATTGTCTAATGACCCCTTCTGATTTTATAAATTTTTTCAATGATACTCTACAATAAATACCAATTAAACTTATAAAAATCAGTGTCAATGACTGACCAACGTGGATGTTACGAACAAAAAAAATGGATGATATTCATAATGACATCGCATTATAAAAGGGAAGAAAACAGGGATGGCAGCATTCTATTAGAACAGGAAATCATACAGAAAGTGTATGTATATGTATGTGTATTATAGTATAGATATGGATGATGATTTTTTTTTTACATAAACAAACTGACAGAGAGAGAGGTGGGATTAGGGAGGCAAAAACATATGTACAAGAAAGTTTAAGATAAATGTAGGAAATATATTGCAATGGTTACCTAGAGGTTACCTTGAGATGCTTCCAGGGCTTAGCGACCCCGTGGCCCGGTCATCGACCAGGCCTCCTGGTTGCTGGACTGGTCAACCAGGCTGTTAGATGCAGCTGCTCACAGCCTGACGTATGAGTCACAGCCTGGTTGATCAGGTATCCTTTGGAGGTGTTTGTCAAGTTCTCTCTTGAACACTGTGAGGGGTCAGCCAGTTATGCCCCTTATGTGAAGTGGAAGCGTGCTGAACAGCCTCGGGCTTCTGATGTTGATAAGAGTTCTCTCTCAAGAGTACCTGTTGCACCTCTGTTTTTCAATGGGGGTATTCTGCACATTCTGCCATGCCTTCAGGTCTCATGTGATGTTATTTATGTATGCAGGTTTGGGACCAGCCCCTCTACTATTTTCCATATGTAAATTATTATGTATCTCTCCCGCATGTATCTCTATTCTCTCAAGAGAATACAGATTTAGGCTCTTTAGTCAGTCCCAATAGTTTAGATGCTTTACTGAGTGGATTCTAGCAGTAAAGGATCTCTGCACGCTCTCCAGGTCAGCAATTTCTCCAGCTTTGAAAGGGGCCGTCACTGTACAGCAGTATTCAACTCTAAAAGAGCACTAGTGTCTTGAAAGGTATCATCATCAGTATGGCATCTTTAGTGTGAAAGGTGCAGAGTGCATAGGCATACTGTCTATTGCTTCTTCAAAATCCAGTTGCAATAGGGTGACATCTGATATATGATTTGATGTAATCGGGGCATCAAGGTGAAAGAAACTGCCCATTTGTTTCCGCCTCCACCAAAGACTGAACCCAGAACCTCAGGACTACGAATCCAAAGCGTTGTCCACTCAGCTGTCAGGTCTCCCAGGAGGGGGTAGATGCTTGAAAAGTTCAGCTTTAAAAATGAGAGTATGAAAGGTGAACCAAGAAAGGATAGTAAGTGACAGGAGAGGTGAGTGAACAGCATAATTTAAGGATGAAATGTTAATATAGGAGTTAGCAAAGTTTTGAGAGATAGTATACTAATTCCAGCCCTGACATGCAAATGAAATCTGGAGTAAGAATACGGGCTTGGTATGAGATATGGTATGGGTGATAAGGGCAAGGGAATGAAAAGTGGAGTTATGAAGTGGAATATAGTACAGATCAACATGTAAGTAGAATGCCTGAGAATCATGTAACAAGAAAGGTGTACAAGAGTGAAAGGAAAGGAATCATATGGTTGTCAGTGTACATTAGGCTCTCATATTATAGAACATTGCTCTTGCTCGAATTCTTGCATGGGCTGAATAGTTCACTTTTCGATGCAAATTGTTTGGTGGATTTTAATTTCTGTGATGATTATTTGCCATAATATTAAAAATTATATTAGCAAGTAATATTTAAAAAGCATTATGCACAAAACAGCCTAATGAGAATCCTTATGATACCAAGTTGCTTACCCATGTCCACTTAAATTTTAGCATAAAATCCATATATTGATGCTAAAATAAAAATGAAGGATGGGTAGATTTGTTCTTCCTAGACGGGCGGAAATCTTTCAAACTAGTTACTAAAAAATGACTAATCCACAGAAGAAACTAAAGTGGTTAAATAAAGAATATCTTATGAACAGGCAAAAAGGGTTCACATAGAGGATAAGTAAAATTGGAGAAGGGTGGAAAGAGGAAACTCTTTGGGATGAAATAGGGACATTGCTCTTTCTAATTCCTAGTAACAATCTAATTGTAAAAGTCAAAGTTGACTGAGGACACAAAGCTAATGAAAATAAAGGAATGTAGAGTGCTGCAGGATGACCTTGACAAACTTCTAGAGTGGACAGAAATATGGCCACTGGAAATCAATTAAAGTGTAAGGTTAATGAAGATGGTACAGGGAAATAGGAAGCCAGTAGGAAACTATACTGAAAGGGGTAGGCAACTACAAGGAACAATAGGAGAAAAAGACCTGGGAGTGGAAATAAACTCAATATTGTACTAAAACCACAATCTCATGTTGCAAACTGGTTAATAGAAATCAACGTCACAACCTTATGGAGAGAAGAGGAAACCAAACCAGTAAAAATGTAGATACAGTACTGTATTTAGTTTATTTCCACTTCTCCCTATAATTTGTATCCAAATTAATTATGTCTATAAGGAAAAATATTTGATTTATTTTCTTATTTTTTTTGCATCTGGCCAGACATGCAGGTACAATATTTCCATAGATGTACTTGAGGGGTTAAACATACTATGGCAAGAAGATTGGAGGAAACAAGAGGATTTGATCACATCTTACAAAATAAAATAATAGCAAGAATCAACAAAAATAGACAAGGAGAATTTTTGAAATTTTTAACTTCCAAGAAAAATAAGTCATAGACTTGTGCTAAGGAAACAAAGGCCCCTAAAACATAAAAAGAAAGTTCTCATTTGCAAGCAGAGTTGTAGATGGTTGAAACAAATGAAATGGGGTGATCAGTGCCAAAACCATCAGAATTATCAAAGTTATATTGACACTAATGGGGTGACAGGATGTCACAAGCATAACTATCGTCCTGTAACTTCACTTGGGTAATTACATAAACGTGACCCTGGCACAATTCAAACCAAGTGTCTTGTTACCCACTATTTTATAAGTGGATTCAGTCCTCGGCTGTCCACTATTTCACGTTTCCCCCTTATGCAAAAATGTTGTGCCAATGTTAGTATGTGAGGACGGGAGTTGTCCTGTGGCGTGTTCATGCATTGGTTACTCAAGGAGAGGAGTAAGAAGGTATGTGCCGGGGAGGTAGGGGGTTGTCCAGTGGTGTGTTCATGCATTAGTTACTCAAGCATGCGTTGTGGGGGTGATGTAGCCATGGGTGCATGTAGATCCCCCTCCCCCCACTAGCTTATCTGCCAAGCATGCATTACATTACATACAAATGTTTTATAGTCATATATAAATCACTGTATAAAAGACAATAACTAAAATCCACATTAATAAAATAAATTAACTTTAATAGTTAATAACGTCCTCCCATGTAATCACTAATTAGTCAATTTGCCACTCACCACCTGCCTAGATTAGCCCAATAGCAAGAAAATAAGTTCCCTCCAGTAAAAAAAGCACTTATTTAGAAAACTATCCCTTTCTTAATCATTATTAGTAATATAACCTGTCTTATTTCTGAATGGCCCACTCTTTTTCCTAATCTTTGTTTAATTCATCTTAAGAACCATTTAGGATGTCTATGCCTCCCCTGATATCTGCACTTCAGTTTCTTTTGCATTTTCTTATTTCTTGTAAGCAGTTTGATAAAATTAATGTACTTTTTATTATATAATTTTCCCATTCTAAATTTGTTGTTACTGCATTTAGCTTTTTTATCATTATTTAACCAATTTTTCAGTATTTACAGTACATGTACTAAATTTCTGGTCATTAATTTAAATTTTGTGAATAAGTAGTAATACCCATTCACGTCATTATCTAATGTCAGGTATGCACTACTGGAGTGCATACAGTCCACTACTGGTGGACTGTCATGACTCAAGGACAGTCCACTTCCACTGTTGACTGAATCTAACCTACTCAAGTAACTTCTCAATCATAATCTACTTTATGAAAATCTGGTACAGTACTGAAAAAAAAAATTTATAGATTTTCCATAATATACATTAAACCTAATATCTTTATGATCACTTACCTAACTCATTCCCTATTTTGATATTAATTTTTTCTTGTTTGCCAGTACAAAGTCTAAACACCCGTGCATGTATTGGCTGTATAATACATCCTTTAAGAAAGACGTTAACTAATACAAAAAATTATACTGCCTCTGCATTTCCAATTTTATTGGCTCTGTTTTTCTCCTGAATTTGAAAACTCCAATAACAAACATTTGAACGCAGATGCTGTAGATATTTCTTCCAAATTATGCCTATTTAACACTGTCAAGATTTGGTGGCTTATACTGTACATAAAATTCCTATTATTATACAGTATCATCATTATTTTAACTTGCTTCAAACCAAATTGTTTCTGAATGTGGCTCAGCTTTATTTCACTATTTGACATAATGTTATAAATTTTCTTTGACATATATTGCTATTCCCCTTATCCATCTGATGTGTGTGTCTAATGTGTGTCCTGTACCATCTTGCCATGCATTGAGGTACATAAAATATCAGTTCCCATTACCACTAAAAATGATGTCCATCATAATAACTACATCACCCATCCCAGCCCCAGGAAAATAAACCGAAATATTTTTACTATTCTTGTTGCAAAATGACCTGTTCGCGTTAATTTTGTCTATTCCTTTCTTATTTTTATACATAAGATTGATCATATCTCCCCTTATTTTTCTCTCTGCCAAAGAACTGATAAATATTAGTCTTACAAACATCTCAAATTTTTGTTTAACGCTCAGAACGTGGATACTGAAATACTGTATGGCCACACTTGCCTATGCACAAAAAATAAAACCACTCCAAAATACATTCTTTATAGAATTACAAATTTGCATGCAAAATGTAAGAAAAACTTGAAAAAATATAAATATCTAACTTTTACTGGTTGGACAAGGTGTGAAAGGTGGCAGGTTGGTTATCTGGGCCAGCTTCTGTTGACACCTAATGCTGACTTTGCTGACAATATAGTATGAGACATCAATGTTCATCTTGGATGTTTCTTTGATCATTTATCACTTTTTTAATGTTTTTACTATATTATGTGTTGAATAACTTTTTTTTCTGATGAACACATAATTCACCTTATAACCACAACCTAAAGGTTGAAGCCAATCCACACTCAAAGAGACGCCATGTCGAAACAAGTAAGTGGAGGCTCGATCCTTCAAGAGGAACCAAAAAAAAGAACTGACCAGGTGGAACACGGCAGAAAGTAGGATGACAGAAATCTCGAAAAATACGCATTCACAGACATTTAACGAACAACAAAAATGCACTTGGGGAGGAGCAGCCAAGGAACAAAGTTCAAGGCTCCAAGCTCTGGAGGGAACCGGAGACCCGGACAGGTTGAAGGGCTTCTAAGGATCCACCTCAAATCTTTTTCCACAGCCCTTGAAGCCCTAAATGAAGACCCCAGAGAGTAGACCCAGGTTCCACACCTGATGCCCTATAAGACAGGAAGGCAACACCACACACAAGATCTGAGCCAAACCCCCCCCCCCCCCCCCCCCCCCGAGAAAAAGAGAAAACTACGGATCCCTAGCAGTAAGCAATGGCTCAACTGTCTCCACTGCCAACATGGAAGGGGCAATTCATGGGAGAAGGCCAAGCTATACCCAGCTCTAATTGCAGCCCAAACTCCAAAATCATTAGATGTCTCAGCATCCAGAGAAAAAGGAGGGGAGGGGGAAGGGGGCCTATTGAGTCCATGCCAGACTTATAATGGGGCAAAGGGTGAGCATAGAACCAGTAATTAGTTGCTCTAAGTCCCTAAAATAAAACAAAGAAAATTAACAAATGGAGGCTCTAGCCAAAATGGAGACACAGCAAACCCCAATATCACAGGACTCATGGCAGATGGTAATAGCCATCAACAGGCAGCATAGCAGAAACAGAACCAATGACCATCGGCATGTAGTAAAACCGATGGACAGCCCACAAGCTGACAAGCAGTGAATGCAGGCTCCGTGGGCCAATCAATAATATTCCACAATGGAGCTTTACCAGGGCCTGGAGGTAAAGATACCCAAAAAGGTAAAGATACCTAGATGCATCCAGGCATTAGAAATGTTTGCTGAAAGAAGCTGATACCAAACGAAATCCTTAGAGAAAACTCTTACTACAAAGGGCATCAGTAGCATTCTTTATGGTAATACATATATACATTCATTCATTCACTCACTGATACATACATACATACATTTCATACATATATTAATTGATATTCTTATTCGCTGTAGACTCCAAGTAAGTCTGTTGGACCAAGCTCTTACAAGGCAAGCCTGGCGACAGGCTAATCATGGGAAGTAGATGAGCTTCTAGAACCCACTCCAGATACAATCTAGGTACAAATAACGTACTCAATCCATCTTTTTGTACAAAAATTTAGTCATTCAATGCAAATACAATGGTAAATAAACTAAAAAAACTAAGGACTGTAGAAACCTCCAAGGTCAACACTGGAAACCTCTGTCATAGGCTGCTATGTCAGCAAGATACAAGGTCTGGCACTGACAGATCTGACTGGCCCAGCCACCCAACAACCTTCTACAGCTCACCTAACCAGTAAATATGTAGACATTTACTTTATTTCCAGTTTACCTTGCATTTTGCATCTAAATTAATCATTCTTAGAAAAAAAATTGCACATGGCCAGACATGTATTCCATAGCCACACTGTTGTGGTTAAACAATTCAAACTGGCATCTTACTATAATCATAATATTTATATACAGTCTGGTGCAATCAATGCTTACACAACAAAATCTACACTCGAGTATTATCATCAAATAGTGCTAAATACTTCACATAACTAAATTAGCAGTACTAACGGTCAGAGAAGCAAGCACTCAAGCACTGACAATTTTCTGGAAGCATGGAAACCTTTTTCATACGCAAACATCAAAATTAAATATCACCCATTAAATCTAACAAATCGATAAAGGGGGCCTCGCCTTAGGATTGTCTCTTCAATGGCATTTCATACAAAGGTAAAAAGCAGGGACCATCAAGGAAGTGATGACTTACCAGCATACAAGTATGTGCTGGCGCTTGACACTTTTAAGTTACAACAATTAAATGTTAACAGATTTCAACATGAAATATAGTATTATATTGCACTAATGAATGTAATTGTCTTAGGACAATATTACTGTATTATTATTATTTACTAATACATTTTGATACAGTACAACTTGTCACACAAGAACATTTCATACCTTGAATATACAGCAGTTATTAAAAATATAACTAGATATTTTTACACATGTCCACTAATATCTTCACTGTAAATGATTTGACAAAAGCTTAAAGAAGCCTTTGTATACAGATATGAATAAAAAGGAAATTAAAAATACAAAAATAGGCCCGATGAAAACTGAGAAGTATGTCATGCAGGACATCACCTTATCTCACTTATCTCAATGATATCGGCAATGTTTAAACTATGAATTTATATGCAATGGTGCTAAATAAGTGTATGCATTCTGAGTACTGATTTCCAAAATAAAGTATGTTGTAAATTAAGATAAGTATATAAATATTTGCAACCCTCTAAAGCAGTGATTCCCAACCTCTTTTGTGAACAGCCCTATTTTTAAATACTGTAGTACTTAAAAGACCTCTTGGGGGTCGACCAGTTGCAAATTAATGCTAGCTGATCTGCTGCCTGAAAGCTAAATTACTTGGCAATATTAAGCTCTCCTGTGAACTACATTAGCAGGGAATATCGAGTTCACCTGGAAACTAAATTAGCAGGTTATATTTAGCTTTCCTGTGAGCTTCATTGCATTTTTGCCCTAACATTCTGTGCCTCAAATAACCCCCACTCATTAATGCCTAAAACGTTTAGACACTTTTTACCATTTATAAGTTATTTGTAGGGCTATAACTATTTCATGTCAAAATGTTTGCAATTGATTGTTCTACAGCAGAGAAGCAAAACAAAAGGTGTATTGCTAATAGACTATGCATAGCCACACTGAATATATTAATGCTAATGAACATTTCAACATTCATTTATTTTTCAACTTTATTAAAAAAAAATATGGATGTGTGTCAATGATCGGTCTATATAGCTGCAAAAAAGTATGATAACTCATACTTTTCCCTCAGATAACTTGTAAAGCAAAAGAGAAAATATTGTCTATGGTGATCGGGTAGCAGGACAAGGTGATCTCGGGTTGGTTCCATATTTTGGCTTATTCTCTGATAAAATTCTACATCTGAGCACACTGTGCTTATGAACAAAAAAACAAACAAGTCAACAAATGACATGTTTTAGCATAATTGAAATGCTTAAATATTAGCTGCCAATATTCAGCTCTCTTGTGAATTCAATTAGCTTGTAATTTTCAGCTTTCCTGTGAACTGAATAGCTGTTAATATTAGCTCTCTTCTGAACGAAATAAGCTAGTAAGGAGACGATGAGTAACAATAACGTGGCTGAAGTATATTGACCAGACCCCAAACTAGAAAGTGAAGGAACGACGACATTTCGGTCCGTCCTGGACCATTCTCAATCGACTTTAGAATGATCCAGGACGGACCGAAACGTCATCGTCCCTTCACTTTCTAGTGTGTGGTCTGGTCAAAATAAGCTAGTAATATTCAGCTCTCCTGTGGACTAAATTACCTAGTAATATCCAGCTCTCCTATGAACTAAATTAGCTGGTAATATTCAGCTCTCTTGTGTACTACATTAACTAGTAATATTCAGCACTCCTGTGTACTAGATTAGCTAGTAATATCCAGTGCTCCTATGAACTAAATTAGCTGGTAATAATCAGCTCACTAGCTAATTTGGTTCTTAGCTAATTTAAGTTTAGCTAATATTACTAGCTAATTTAGTACACAGGAGAGTTGAATATTACCAGCTAATTTAATTCATAGGAGAGCTGGATATTACTAGGTAATTTAGTTCATGTAATTTAGTGGATTTGTTCATTTGATGCATCATGATATTGTGATTTCTGTGTGTAATAATCAGCTCTCCTGTGTACTAAATTAGCTAGTAATATTCAGCTTTCCTGTGTACTAAATTAGGTAGTAATATTCAGCTCGCCTATGAACTAAATTAGCAGGTACTATTCAGCTCACCTGTTAACTATATTAAGTAGTGATATTAAGCTCACCAAGGAGCTATAGGAGCTGCCAATATTCAGCACAACTACAAATTATTTACTTGTACAATTTATATTTTGGTGTACAATGAGTTTCATCAGCTCAAAATTGAACATAATATACAACATCAAAGCTTATTAGATTGACTACCCAGCATTTTAAATTAAGAAAAAATTTATTACATGTACACACATACGTGTACACAGTGAACTTTGGAGAGTTAATTTTTAATCTTCTTGCTTCAGTGAAGAAAAACATAAGGAATATCGTGAAGATTCGTGACAAAATCATAAATCAAAAACTTTGTCATTTTCAACAAAATACTTTTCAAAGTGTACAAAATTTTACTCAAACTTACCATGTTCCTCAGCATTTAAATGTTGATTCACCCCAAGGAGTTCAGGTGTGATAAGTTGTACTGTACAATATTTAAAAGCAATTTGATTTGAAGCAATACTATTCACAACTGGTGATGGCCACCTACTTTTATAACATGATGCAAACAACACTCACCATCTGGTGGGCCTGTTGACTACCAGGTGGACCAGAGGAAGACGGGTGAACCTCTTGGCCGTCTTCACTGTAACCTTCCAGCATACCAAATCCTCCACCAATTTCACCTGTACCAAGCCACTGCAAAGAGAAAACCAAATGCTTCCATGAGGAACAATGTCATATATCTAGACATTGTGATTGAATGAGGGATCAAGAAAAGTATCGTCTCCAGTGCCAGCATTTATTACAATACTGTAATAAAAAATCTAAAAAATGCAAATCATTAGTAAAATTTCATTCACAATGTTATTATATTTATAATAAGACACGTTGCATTCACAGACATTTAACACAGGCATTGAGAGGTGTCAGCATATAATGGCAGGGTGAGGTAGTTTGGTATATGGTTTCTTGTAGTGTGGTAATTAGGTGTGCATGAGATGAGCATATGGTTTATAATGGGTGTCGTGGAGTTCTGGAAAGTCTGGAAACATGACGGTTAATGGTTTTCAGTTAGTGGTGTGGGTTTGGGGGAGGTAGATGGTGTAGTGTTTTGGTGGGATGTGTAGGTGGATGTTTGTGCGAGTAAGCAGTCAGGAGGGCAAGTAGGTATGAATGAGGATAAAGTCAGTGTCAGCATATGGTGTGCAGTTAATGTGTGGGGCATGAGCCGATTGGATTGTGCTTAGGTGGAGGTTGAAGGCATACGGTGCATGGGGGTTGTAAGCACAGGGTGCATGGGAGTTGTAAGCATAGGGTGCATGGAGGTTGTAAGTATAGGGTGTATGGGGGGTTGTAATCATGTGGTGCATGAGAGTTGTAGACACGGTGCTTTGAGGCATATGGTGCACTGGCAGCCAGTCCTCTTTGACTTGTCACATCACAAAAATGACAAAAAATTGCCCAACCCTAACTTTACTGACGACCCACGAATAGAAAAGCAACATACTGTTGATGTTGCGAGCTGCTATGATTTATAGTACGTACGTTATGTTTTGGTCATTGGCAGATTTACATGTCACACTGCGATGTACCATTCGAGAGAACAGGTTGGCACAGGAGCGTGGGTGCAGGTGCCAGAAGTGCAGGAACACATGGGTGTGGGTACATGAGGGGTGCAGGAGTATGGTGGTGCATGAGCATGAGGATGTGGGGGCATATGGATGGTTGTTGAGGTTAGCAATAGGAAAGTGTGTTGGGCATTTTGGTAGATCAATGTACAGTGTGTCAAGTAGCAGATATGGCTGGATAGGGCATGGTAGGGTGAGGAGATATGGTTCTACCTACAGGATGAATGCTAAGCTTATAGTAGTTTGAAATTTTTTTATCTTTCAATTGGGCCTGGACACACCACTTTCATATCTCATTTATTCCATGTCTACCACAATGCAAAAAAGGTTTGCATGCATTTTTGTTTTGCAAATTTGTACTAACAACTTTGTTTTTGTAATTTGTGATTGCATCATGATCTTGATGTAATAGGTTCACAAATGCCTCCTTATTTATTTGATCAACACTTCCATATAATTTTCTACAGTTGTCCCCCATATTTTTTTTATTGTGCCAATCAATGCCTCAAACTTTCATTCATAACACTTGCTTTATTAGCGCTAAAATTATTTTAAGTTGTTTTTGCTTATTTTTTATCTTAACCCTTAAACCATGCAATACATATATAGATGACTTCAGTAACAAAACCGAAACTGCCAATACATTAAAAGCCATTTTAGAGTCTAGCGCCTTAATTTATACATTAAAAGCCATTTTAGAGTCTAGCGCCTTAATTTAAACACCCCGCATGGGATAGGGGCAGCTATTGTGCAACCACGACCGATGGTTGACAGACACCACCTAGAAAAAAAAATTAGCCAACGTTCTTGGGTGTGAGAGCATCAGTATTGAGCGAGCCACCAAGGCTGATGCACGTACCATGAGCGCACAGCACTGCTGTTCAGCTTGTGACCACAGCATCACCTAAAAATGTCAAAATATATATGTTCATGCTATTATTTAGCGATGATGGTATTACAGAAGACCCCTGACTGATAAAACTGACCAGGATTCTGATAATAGCAAGATTGTGGTTATATTTAGCGCTGTGCTCCATGGAGGGAGGAGTAATGCTGTGGGAGGGAGGGTGGTGGCGTCGTCTTCTGTGTGTGGCCATGTGACTTAAGGGACTTCTAAAATTAGTGATGGTTATCTAAAAGCTTAAATCTGTTTACTTGGCCAAGTTCTGAGGCTATGAGAATTTTCTTATGAACTTATTTCTCTAAAAACTAAATTAAGTGTCTAGCTTCCACCGATATCCATTTGTCCCACCACCTAATTAAAGTTTTTCTTTGTCCACAACGATTGTCCCATCAGAATCTTGCATACAGTGATCCCATCCTCAATTCTGTTGCCAAGCCAAATAGGACCCCAGCAATTTTTTACCGGAATATCTTCTGGGTTATATCCTACTCAGAAGAATAGTTTTAGTCTTGCCAGTTTGGCAAGACTTCTTGGGTTCCCATTTGACCCTTCACTGACTTTCGTGACCTGGCCAAGAGGTTAATTTTTGTTTTCTCCCATGTTGGTGTTGTGTTCTATTTATACACATTATCAGGACAATGCCTTCACATCTGTGTCCCTGGTTTGGTTCCTCAGCCCAATTATGCCAATCCTTCACAGGTTTCAGCATTCTTGCCTTCTGCATCTTTAGCATGGATCTTGCCTAAACTGAACCCTGTTACAGGACTTTGAAGTTTGAGTCCTCTATTGCTAAAAAAGTGCAGTGTATGGTTTCTCCTGCATCACAGCTGACAAGCAATTGGCACCTTTCTTTGGGGTAGTTTAGAGCTTGGAACAAGGATCTTGGACTTGTTCCAAGATGGTATCAGATGGTCCTTAGCGCTCTTAAAATTCATTCCTCAGTCCTCCCTCCAGTGTCCCTGGTTTCTGGGCAGACATTCCTCATTTGTGGATATGAAGTAGAGAGCAATGTTGTACTGGGGTGCGATTGCTAACTTAGTCTTTTTTTATGTGGGGGAAAAGGGGGGGGGGGGGACATGTAGCAATTTTCATCATCTTGGTTATCATCAACTTGTCTAGGATCAAAGCTCACATTTAAGTGACCATGCTTCTGGTTCGCCAAGTAGATTATGAAAAACTTTGGTTCTTATTCACGAACAATATTCTTATTATTATTCGTGAATAAGTCACGAATTAATACAAGTGTTTAAACATCAGTGCTGGTTACTTGGCCAAGTCAATGATGTATTGTTAATTAATTAGTGCAATACCTACACTGTAATTTACCCATTTTATTATCAAGATGTCTAACTGCAGCAATTATAGTGTTAAAAATTGTAACAAGTGCAAATACATTTCCATTGGACTAAATATTTAATATTTATAACTAGTGTGGTGTAAGCTGCCAGCTTGATGAAGCAGTAGTCAGCTGGGTGAGATTATTCCCTCCTCACCAGTTTGGTTAGAATGTTGTTACCTATTTTGTATGTTTGGTTTCAATAACAATAATATATTTATTGACCAAACCACACACTAGAAAGTGAAGGGACGACGATGTTTCGGTCCGTCCTGGACCATTCTGAAATTGATTGAGAGAATGGTCGTATGAAAGTACTGTAGTGGGGAAACGAGACAAGTCGTGACCGTTTTGCTTTTTTCAGTGGTCATGGCTTGCATCAGGGGAAGGTTCATCCCCCCCCCCCCCGACAGTCACGACTTGCATCGGGGGAGGGGGGTCATTTTTTCCCGGGCGGTCCCAACTAGGCGCAGGGGTTTTTCCATGTTTTCCTAACGGTTGCCTCTAGCCCAGAGTGTTTTACTATTTTTACTCTTAGTCTCCTGATATTTTCATTCATTTATCACCTGCTCCCATCCATCATATATAATTTTCCAAACTGTGAGATTAAAAGGTTCTCTCCTAGGTCCCAGCCATTTCGTTCAAGGGGATTAAAAGGACAGGCTCTGTCTCGTGTGTTTTTCGTTAGCCCGGTGACCCTGCACATACATCGCTAATGGTCAATGACGTCACCCAGTCTTCCTCTTCCCTGTACAAGTCCGTTTTCTGTTATGGTGCATTTATTCCAACTCATACTTATCTGATAGTTTTATATTTATAGTGTCCAGCCAAGGATCGTTTATTGAGCATAGAAATTGATGAAGTCCACTATCTCTTATTCGTATGAAACAAGGGGAAGCGCCACAAAACATGAACTATCATGTAACTCAGCGTTCACCCCTGTTACCAAACCAGTAGTTACACAGTTCTTTTTCCTAAATCTAAAACTTATTCATTTTATACCCATTGTTACACTCTCATATAGTATATATACTTTTTTTTATACTAATTGTTTGCTAATGATTACTATATGGCATGGTCAAAATGGTAAATGCACAATTGTGTTCTTGGTGGGGATGTGTTTATTTGAAGACTATTGAGGTTGTAAATCCTGATCAGTATGTAATGCTCGTGCACACCAATAATTGCCATAATTTACTTTATGTGAGATTGCTTGCCTATGATTGCTCTATCACATGACATAGTCGAAATAGAAAATGCATAATAAATCATTTTTCAGTGATATGTTTTTAATATATATAGACATGAAGGAAGATGGGTTATGATGGATTTGTACTTTGCTATATGTACTTCAGGGTTATTTATGACTTCACTATTCTTCTGGAAAGATAAATTACAAACATGTGTATGTATTAATAGTGGATGTAGGCCCTTATAATTTTTTTTTTTAAATGGGAAGCAAGTAATTATCAATAGAAGGCACCAAACCGGGAAGGCTTTTAATGGGAAGAGAGTGGGGGTTGCCGTTGGTCTGATGGATCAAATTAAATTCGTCATAGAGTGAATCAGCCTCACCCCATATACAGTAATTGCTTTGCATTAGCAACCTGTGGTTATCGTGAACAGTACTAGCTGCCTGTGGTTATGTGTACAATAGGTGTGCGATAATCAAATCACAATTTGGTCTATCCTGCCTGGACATCATTCCCAGATATTTGCAGCGAAGAATGGGTTGCAAGATACTTCCTTTTTTGCCAGAAGCAATTTATGTATGAAAGATGTACTGTATATATTACATTTGTAGGCATATGTACAGAACTTAAGTGTTCTGTCAATTGTGATCCAAGTTATTCTGCAACACTAAGTTGTATTAATGAAAAAATCCAGTTAACACAAGTCCTCTCCTGGCTTCCTGGTACAACTTACAAAGTCAAAGAGATACAGTTCTTGGTTATTTTTTTTCTATTTTTTGCATACTGCCCATATACAATTTTTTTTTTTTTGAGGGGGGGAGGGGGGGAAGAGTGCACACAGGTAGTGACAATTTTGATGGTTTCCCAAAATTATAATTGGTAATTATGAAAAGAGTATGTTATGTATTAGAAAAGCCATCCAAAACTAAGTAAAAAGTTTAAAGCCCCAAATACACTGCCAAATGGTTAAACTATTATGTCCAACCAATTTATTTGAAAGTAAATAAGAGGGCCTGAACAACAGTCACATTTTGACTAAACATTTGTAATGCAGTGAAAGCCTACCATCAACATAAACTTTTATTTAAAAGGTGATCCAAGTGATGTCTAGTTGCATGGTTTGCAAGTTCGTTCCCATTCCCACAAAATTGTTATATTTTTATCTGCCCAGCACCATCTCAATCTAGCCAAAGCATCAGGGTATCATTAAAGCCTTTAAAGACTTGCTAAACAAAGATGACCTCTTCCAGTAGAGAACATATGACATGTAGTTAATTTGCAATTACTGTATAAAAAGTAATGTCTCCCCTATGGCATTAGGAACATGACAAAATGCAGATCACCACCAAGAAAACCATTTGAAGAAAACAGGAGTTTGTCCACAACTTCACAAGTTGCCGAGACTGTGAGCCTAAACTGAAGGATTGGAGAGGAAGGGGCTCAATTATCTGGAAGAGCAATGCAGGTATAGCTTAAGAGATATAGTAATGTGAATCCCTTTATACAGAAATGGATGCGAATGACTTGGTCCAGTTAGCAAACGTAGAAGTGAAATAGATAATGCTGCAGATAATGGCAAATTTAAATAAAAATAATTGACAAATGGATCCATAATAAAGAGGGAAAACAAGTTATTAAAAGTTTACGGAATACAAAGACTACGGGAGACGGGGCGACTACCTACAAGATCTACAAAGAAACAATGTGAGGGAAAGCATTCGAACACTCAGTGATAGGGTTTGCTGGAAATGCTGCTACCTCTTGTGGGTCATTCCTTATGACCTAGCACATCGTCACTCAAAACTTCCGACAGTTTAACGTTAACCAATAACCCAGAACCCTTATCAGTACATTAGATAGACTTACATCATCACCCGCCACTAATGACCAACCTCCCACCTCCCTCTTCTCCACAACCATATTATTTAAAAGTTCATGAAGCAATCATTATCTACATAAAAAATTAATTATGTTGTGAAACAGGTGCATGAAAATTTAATTTTTAATTGACAAATGTTGGAAAACAAAAATTTGTGGTCAAAAAGTTTAAAATATGGAAATAATTTAACAATATTCCAAGAACTCCACACATTTTCTTGCATATACAGAATTACATACTAAATTCTGATTTTATCATTAAGTTTTGAAATTTAGATAGAGGTGTTGCTCCATAATTTTAAATTCTTTAAGATTCAATGAAGATCAATTTATGGAAATAAAAAAAACCTATATTGTCTCACTATAATTTATGATGTTTAATTACAAGTGCTCTCTCTTTACCAAGTGACAATAGCCAGAGAAATGTCAGGTCTGATAAAGAGGAATTTCAATTCAGAACAATTTTCTCGTTACAACAGTGACACTTCTTAAATGATGTTAGTCATATGTAACTTTGGTGAACCTCCAAGTTCTAATGCAAGCCATGCATGCATGGTTTAAGAATCTTCCAAATTAAATGTTTTCATATTTTTCTATTTATTCATTTATTTATACCTTAAAAATTATTATTTTCAAATACTGAAACATAATTCAAAGTATCTTCATTCTTGATCCTTCACCATTTACTCACTAGCATTGTCTCACACACACACATACACTTAAGGTTCATATGCCATCATAATTCAATCAAGAAATCTACTTTTAATTATTAACTACCAGCATGCTAAGCAAATATATACATTAAATTACATTTTCACAGTAAATGCTCAATATGACGTCACTTGATAACTAAATTCCAGCTTTAGAAAAAATAGGTTGATATTTTTGTTTAATTTGGATCTAGAAGAAATTCAATATACTGCCATATTACAACTAGCTAATATGATCATTTTTATCAATGTAAAACAAAGATTTAAAAAAAAAATTAAAAAAAGTACAATATTACTGGAATTGCAATACCATAAAGTCGGGTTCAAGACAAAAAAAAATGCCGTCTCAGGATATACTAAGAGCAAATACTGTACTTTACAAATCTGACTAAAGCAACATCAGCAGACATAGAACACATACCCCTTGCATCCCCGAAGGACCAGCTAACGCTTCTACAACAGCTTCTGGAAGTGGCTGAGGATGCTTGGGATCTAACTGGTGGGTGTATTTATTGCCCTGTTCTTCCCCTCCTGTACTCGAGTCACCTCCACCCATAGATCCATAATCCATTCCAGAGTCTAGCATCTCCCCTTGATTGTCATCCACAGAATCTACAATTTCTTCTTTGACTAGAGTTTCATCTACATTATCCTGAAAATATAAAATGGGAGTGCTTTAAACAAATGCAATACTTTACCTTTCAGGATTCAAACTATAGTGCAGCTATTAAAATTACAGAATATAAACTACAAAATAAAGAATAATCATTGTATTTACTGGATAATAAAATATCAAGACAATCCTGCACAGTATAACAGAAACAATGTACTAACAATACTTAACTTCATAACAATTAAGATGCACAATAACTGGCATTAATGAATAATTGGCCAATTGCATGTTATCAACATTTTATAAATTATAGCCACTAGTTCAATCATGTATTTGAGAAAAATTATATATATTATATATAAATTATAACACTCACTTCAGCCTCAAGCACATGTTATTATTGAACAGGAAAGTGAAATTATTAATGCCAAACATTTTGTCCACTGTGAACGTGATCAAAATTATTCACAACCAACCTGAGCATGAGAAGATTCTTGTTTTGTGGAATTATAGTCCACCGTTTGCTCTGTCCGCTCACTCAACCTCTGATCAATGCTGTCTTCACCTCTTTGGTCTTGCGTGTGCGCTTTAGATTGTTCAAAACTATTGTTCGATTCTGTGTGATGGGGGGAGGAAGGAGGACTTTCTGACGGTTGTGACCCTCCTTGCGGAACGGAAGGAACCTGCTCCTCCCGTCGTCGTCTTTTTGGATGGGGACTGGTCCTATCATCACGCGAACTCCACGGATATGAGTTTTTCTTGGCACCATCTTTCATGGGTGGTTCATCAGGCACAGCTAGACCCTTAATTTGAAGTAACTCGGCAGCTTTGATCAGACGTGCCAAGTCATTCTGGGCTACACTCACAACACCGGCATACATATAACTTAATAAAGCCTCTAGTTCATCAGGTTTCACATCTTTTAAAACTATAACTGGATGTTTACATGGTGTATGCTCAAACATCTTTTCAAAATATTCACTGCATGTTGACAGTACTAGTTTGTGCACTGGGTAAAATTTACCTTCACATGCTAAAGTAACATCAGTATACCTCTCCTGTCAAACAAAAGAAATGGTTTTAATCAGCAATATAAATATAAAATAATTTTGAAAGTTGTCACAACCTCCAAATATGTTAGGCCTATAGCTATTTATCATAATTTACATTGATCTAAGTGTGTAAGGTTACATACACATTGAATAAAGCCTTCATCATAAACCATTTTTAAAAATTACTATACTTAAATTCACAATATACATAAATAAAGAAAATAAGGCACAATGCTGTCCAGTTGGTTTACCTTTTCTCTTAGTGTTGAAAGAATGTGGCAAAATGTAGCTTTATGGTTATTCCATGACAACGATAGCATGCCATCTGTAGCCATCTTGCCAGGATGTTTGTACCTGTGAAAATATCTAGACTTTAGCAAATATATGCACGCGCACACACACAATTTTGTGATGACTGTCCTGCTTCTTTCTGTGCAGTTAAAACTGAATTTGAAAACTTATCAACATTTAATAAAGATGATATGCAGTCATAAAAATTCACATTTCAACTAAATCTTCCTTTGTTCTACAATATATAAATTAAAGTCTTTTACTATTAAAAACCAATTACACTAACTAATGCCGAAATATGGCAGGCTACAGTATGCAAGAGTAAAAACCTTTCCAAAGATTCCACAACCCTCGGAATATCCCCCATAAAAGTTTTACATGAATATGTGAAGTTTGTCAAATGGTATCCAAATAGTCATTCATGGCCATTTATATGAAGAAGTTTTCACAAGTCCACTTTTTTAATTAATGTCCTCCTAGGCTACCAATGTAAGGGAAGTTTAACCCTTTGTACACCAACATTAAGTGATCAGCAAGCCAAGTAACAAAAGTCCTAGTTGTTAAATTAAACTGGTGTGGCCACGACCACCAACAGTAAAACTAAGTCCATTAAAATAAAATGGAAGTGAATGGAAGGGCAAGTCCACTAAACTACGATACCCAATACATTGATTTTGTACAGGAGTTTACGCGTTACCCGAAACGACAGAAGAGACACTGTCATCAGAACCCAAATTTGCGGTATAACCGGCCCAGGAGATGGTACGAGGTGGAGGATAGGGTGTAAAATGTGGCGGGAAGGTGGCCACAAAGGTGCGGGCCAGCAGAGGGACAGAGGTGGGACAGAGGTGGGCCAAGCGGCGCGGGGCCACCAGCCTTGCCTGCGTCGCGTCGCCCACGTCACACAAGGGACAAGCCATTCATCTCTTACCTCTCACCACTTTACAACACTACCGCACCTCTCCCATACTCGCCACTCACACCCCAACACACCACACAACCGCACGCAGCGTGTCCTACCAGCAACAACCGAGAATCACGTCATAATGTGCAGTTTGGGCGTCTCCACGAGGTAAACAAAACATGGAGGGTTGAGAGATCGCCATGAAGGACGCGGACGCTAACACCACCTCGCTCACAACGCCCCCACCTCGTGTACTCACAGCTTCATTGTCGCTAACACCGCATGCCACAGCCACTCACACCTGCTTTATGGTACTGGCAAGCTAGCAACAACAGGAGATAATGAGTAATTCTCACCCACACAGTAGAGATAACAGCCGCCTGGTCGTGGTCGGCGTCGCCTGGTTGAGCGGCGGCGCCTCGCTGCCAGATGCTCTCACATAGTTGCCACACTCTTTACACCTCACAACAAATATTACATTAAACTACGAAGATAATAAGTCTCTCCCACTTCTGACAACTAATAATACACCATATCATAATTACAAAGTTCCTTAAATGTGTGGTAATTACCAGTTTCCAGAAATGCAAGGAGGAAAAGTGTTATCCTGTAGTTATCGTGTCATTTAGTGGTTCCATGGGCAAGCGTGGTTTCTGAACGACGCTCCCAGGTTACCGATTTAAGAATATAATGCTATTTAAATGTAAAATGTCGGTATTGTAATAGCCCAACATTCAATTAAATACATATACCTTTAACTGATTTGATTACTAATGCCAAACTGAATACAAGTGTCAGAAAATGGATAAGGTAGAGAACAAAGAAACTGATCCAGAGTGGCAAGACTCAATATTTTCAGGCTTTACATATCCTATGGATGTAGTTATTACAATTATAATTAATATACCTAAACTTCTCAACTACAAGTTGTAAACAGTAAACAATATCAGTACATGTACGTTCCATTTAAATCGAAAAATTTACCGCAGGTGTAATTACTTAACGGGCGGCACTTAATAACGTCTTTTGTAATAATAAATGTTTGTGTCGGGGACAGGAAGCCGCCTGTATACATATATATATAATATATATATATATATATATATAATATATATATATATATATATATATATATATATATATATATATATATATATATATTACATTATTTATATATTATATTATATGTGTGGTATACACATATATAAGTATATTTCATTATGTATAAGTTAATTTGTTTAAATTTGAGTTAAAACTAACGTAGATATATGACCGAACCTAACCTATCTTAACCTAACCTAAACTAACACAACTAAGTCAATAAATTATGATCTTAATATAAAATAATTATAATAATTCAAATAAACTATTTGGAAAAAATTATTGAAAATAAAGGAAATCACTCGGCCGTATACGTATCTATATATGTACATGCATGTATGAGAGTGTGTAATGTGTATATAACATTAATAATTTTGTAACTAGCGTCAAAAATTATAATTTGCTAAGCTAAACGAACTAGAGAGTTCAGTTCCTGAACCGATTATGTGCCTCTGTAATCCTTTACACCACCGCCCACGGGATGGGTATGGGGTGCATAATAAAGAAAGAAATTGACTATTAGGCAAGTCGGGCCTTGCATAGTAGGCCGAGACGTGCGTTCTGGCTACTAGGTACGACATATATATATATATATATATATATATATATATATATATATATATATATATATATATATATATATATATATATACATTTCACGCAATAATAGCTTTATTTATACAATATATCTGATATAATATTTAGTCGTCATTTAATTAGTCAAAAACTTGTGATTTTTATTCCAGTTAAAAATGGTTTGTGTGATCCGCAGGTTACACTCTCCGCACAGATCACTGCAGTGTTATAGACGTGAGCTGGTGCCCGTAAGGAGGATCTGGTGGCTCTGGGCGTGGAGGAGGCCTGGTCGAGGGCCCTGTGCGTGTAGGGGCCCTGGTCGAGGGCCCTGTGCGTGGAGGGGGCCTGGTCGAGGGCCCTGTGCGTGGAGGATGCCTGGTCGAGGGCCCTGTGCGTGGAGGGGGCCTGGTCGAGGGCCCTATGCGTGGAGGAGGCCTGGTCGAGGGCCCTGTGCGTGGAGGGGGCCTGGTCGAGGGCCCTATGCGTGGAGGAGGCCTGGTCGAGGGCCCTGTGCGTGGAGGGGCCTGGTCGAGGGCCCTATGCGTGGAGGAGGCCTGGTCGAGGGCCCTGTGCGTGGAGGAGGCCTGGTCGAGGGCCCTGTGCGTGGAGGAGGCCTGGTCGAGGGCCCTGTGCGTGGAGGAGGCCTGGTCGAGGGCCCTGTGCGTGGAGGGGCCCTGGTCGAGGGCCCTGTGCGTGGAGGGGCCCTGGTCGAGGGCCCTGTGCGTGGTGGGGCCCTGGTCGAGGACCCTGTGCGTTAAGGGGCCCTGGTCGAGGACCCTGTGCGTGGAGGGGCCCTGGTCGAGGACCCTGTGCGTTGAGGGGCCCTGGTCGAGGACCCTGTGCGTTGAGGGGCCCTGGTCGAGGACCCTGTGCGTTGAGGGGCCCTGGTCGAGGACCCTGTGCGTTGAGGGGCCCTGGTCGAGGACCCTGTGCGTTGAGGGGCCCTGGTCGAGGACTCTGTGCGTTGAGGGGCCCTTGAGGACCTTCACGTGAGTGAAGGATGTGGAG
The DNA here is from genome assembly GCA_020271785.1 of Procambarus virginalis. Taxonomy (NCBI): domain Eukaryota; kingdom Metazoa; phylum Arthropoda; class Malacostraca; order Decapoda; family Cambaridae; genus Procambarus; species Procambarus virginalis. The sequence goes on from WNGS01092210.1 coordinate 12,264,391, forward strand.
AGCCTTGGAGAACGGTGGTGTGGAAGAGCCTTGGAGAACGGTGTGTGTGGAGGAGCCTTGGAGAACGGTGTGTGTGGAGGAGCCTTGGAGAACGGTGTGTGTGGAGGAGCCCTGGTGGGCAATATGTGTGGAGGAGCCCTGAAGGGCAGAGTGTGTGGAGAGACCCTGCAGGTCACTGTGTGTCGTGGGACCCTGACCGTCACTGTGTGGGGAGAGGCCCTGATGAACACTATTTGTGGAATGGAGAGCCATTTGTGTGGAGGGAAACTGGAGGACCGTGCGTGTGAAGGGTGTGGAGCGGCCATGTAGTGATCTGAGGATGCGGATAAGGGTTAGTGGGAGTGGGAACCTGGGGGCGGCGCAGACGGCGGTGGTGTGATCATCAAAGAGCAACCTTCCTGCCAGCAACGTCGACGACCCGTATCCAGCATCCTCCATACTACCCGCTCTACTCTCCCTCCTGTCATGCAATATATATATATATATATATATATATATATATATATATATATAAGGTAAAAAGGGTTAAAGGGTTGTGAAAGTACATTTGTTGGTGATAATTGATACATTCTTGCAAAGCCACCAACATGTAAAGCGTTTTAAAATGCAATATAAAAAGTTTATGGCAAAATTACAGCAGTCAAAATCATTAGTTGAAATATACCATTATAGTCTGCTTGTTCTACAACTACGTCTGCAGGTTATGCTTGTATATTACCCACAAATATTGTACAAATATTGCCTGGCAACATGAAACACAAACAGGTACTCGAGGATTCCCATTGTACACGCTGCATTTCCAGGTGGCAACCTGTCATCAAAATATAATAGTATCTGTAGCTACTATGGATGGAATGGACAAAATCTAGAGTATTGTGACAAAGGCAAAAATTCCACGTTTGGTACTATTAATTTTGGAGAGGGCCTTTGAAAGACGCACGGGTCTTACGGGCTCACCATAGCCCGTGCTACTTGGAACTTTGTTCCAGGTAGCGAATCTTTAACAACAACAACAACGGCAAACATTTCCGTGAAGCCTAACATTTCCTAGGCTTAGTATGGTAAATATATGTGCTAAATTAGACTTAAGATTGCTTATGTTATGCGTAGAAAATGTAAGGTTAAATTTGTGGCTTGTTTATTTAAGTTTTGTTATGCCCTTTACAATTGCAGTAGCAAGACGTGGTTCCTTTTTAGGGGGTGAAGGGGGTGGGTGGAGATGAGGAGGTTTTTGTACCTACAAAAACATTTGTACATTTTGTACTACTTCATCAATAATAGTTATAGGTACTGTCATTTTTGGAGGCTGGGTTATATATCGAAATAAACGCAGAGGTCGAGGATCATGCTAAATAGAGCAAGATATACTATATTTATATTTGCATTTTAATTCACTATTAAGCGAGAGCCATGTATTAATGAATTACTTTTATACTTATAAATAAAATGGCTTTAATGCAAATGGCTTTAACAATATTTTTTCTCAAAATGGCTTTATATAGTGACTATAGCTAGCAATGAAAGATGATGTTAGATCATATGACGTTATAATTAGATTGTTTGCAGTACTATTATGAGGGGAGTAGTAAAGTTATACACATAGAAAATATGAGGAAATATAGAAATATGAGAGAGGAAAGGAAATAATTTTAATATTGTTAATATTAATTAACTATTTATTTGTATTATATTTTAAAAGGAAAGATACAGTATGTTGAATCAATGAAAATTCACGAGAAACAGCAGATCTGAGGAAAGTGTGTGTGTGATACAACACTGAAGGTGTGGTATACTTACTGCTTATGGAGTGTGGAGTGAAGCCAGGTGTGTATGGTGGGTCGGGGTGTAGGTGTGGAGGTGTGGAGCTGGGAGCACGCCCACCTCTGGATGGCCCCAGCAAGCTCTGGTACCCGACCCACTACAACCACCACTCTCCCTTCCAAACTCTATATACAAAACCAGAGAGAGAACTTGGAAGATTGACTCTTATATGTTATGATAATAGAAGTTAAGAAAATATAGCATAAAAGCAAATCAACAGCTCCTGTAAGTATATAAAACCATCAGAGCTCCTGCTCATGTATTTGTCTAAGTGAGTTTGCTTTCTCATAGATATGCAACCCTATTTCCATACCTGGGTACGGAAACAGTACACAGCTATTTATTTTCTTAATATAACTTCATCTAAACGACTCCAGTGTTTCGTGTTATATCTCTGGGTAGATATTTTTACCACAACATTTATATCCCCCCGTTGGTAAATCCTTTCATTCATTTGTACAATTTAATCTTATCCCCATTTCTTAGCCTCTCTCTTGAGAGCCGTACTAATGCCTGGGATTAAGATGACTTATACCTTAAACTCACAGTAAAGAATGGAATGCACAATAAACAAAATCTTATGACAATGACCATTCAACTAAATTATCATTTAAAAAATGATATAGACATCAACGTAGGACTCAAATCCGAGTGGAAAGACGAGTGGTCATTATGGAGTACTGGAAAACGTTAGACATGAGAATAATTAGGTGAGTACAGACCCTGAGGATGGAGACAACACGCTCCAGACTGAGGGAGGCCACTGAGGTCTGGTTCACCGCCAGCAGCTTGTCTCCCTGCATTATGCCTCCGTAGCCAGCTGCGAGGCTACCCGGCTCCTGTGGCTCACACAACACACTCATATATAACACACACTACACCAAAATACTCTACACTATACTAAAACATTTGCAATAAAAAATAGTTGAGCATTATGCAGTGTCATATATATAATGAATTATAATAGTTATATAATATTACAATACTTGCAATACAGTAAACCACAATATGATGCACCAGAGCACAAAGTAGTGCAATATTAATCACAGTTTGGTGTTTAATAGACTGTATAAACTGATCTTTTATTTCATATGAGTTTTTTAACGTTATTAAACACTGTATATATACACAGTGGTGAAAACAATCACACGTATAAATAGATCACATGTAGTCCATCAGAAAGAGCAGCAAGGAAGGGCTGAGTGCACCATGAGAATGAAGTCATAAGAGGCACGAAGGAAAAATTATTTAATGAAATAACAGAGATGTTTCCTTACCACCAGAGTGACGAAGATTCCTTTTCTGTCTCTATAACACAGAAGATAAATTATTAGTAATGTTATTATTACTATTGTTGTATTATCATTATTATTATTATAGTTATATTAGTACAAATGTATCCGAAACATTGATCCCCCACAAGAACTTACCTTCGTTCCATGAGACTCAACCCAATACGCTCTGCTACACTGGACTTGTAAAGTTCCATTGTGATGAATATCGTCGGCTCTGTAAGGTCAAGTTTGAGGTTAAGGTAAGATGCTAGCTTAATGACATCACTCAGAGCGGCCCCCCCCCCCACAGTGATATGACACAAATATTACATGTATGAAGGATTATGTTTACTATTGCAAATGAGGTGACCCAGTACAAATAGTGTGGTGAGGACCAGGACCCACGACGGGAGACATCTCCTGTCCACTAGGCTAACCATAGCCCGTGCTTCTTGCCCAGCTCCTGTGCCAGGTAAGTTACGGGCTCACCATAGCCCGTGCTACTTGGAACTTGTTCCGAGTAGCTGAATCTATAACAACTATAACCAGGACCCACCCTGACCCAAGGACTTACCCTTGGTGGTGGTGAAGAGCTGCTCGGGGTCCTCACGGATCGCAAGTAGCCTGACAGGGGAGGAGCAGCATCGTAACACCTTCACCGCCTCCTCTTGTGTAGAGTGCTGTCGGAAATAGACACTCTATAACATCTCAATATTTGGACTCGTAAAATCTAGTTCGCATTGCCTGTGTTTATCTCTTACTAGTGGTGATGGCGAAGCACTCAGGATTACGCACACACAAACACTTAAATGCACTTGTAAATTAATGCAACAGATATAGGAGGCTAAGAAATATGCAAAAACAAAATAAGAAATATTGAATTGAAAATTTATTCACAATTTGTGAATGAAGAACCATTTGAAAAATTTGGTATAATGCGCGATGTGGAAGTCACACACACGAAGCAAGAAAGTTATGAAAATCAAGGCAATGAGACCGGATAAAATATGCTGGGTGCTGATGACTATGCTGTCCTTTTGGACAATCTTCAGCAAGTCTTTTGAGGGAAAGAAAAATATCAGTAATGGATAAAATGACCAACATTGTATCTATGTTGAACCGTGAAGACATATGATGCACTGAACTACACACACCAAACTCGTCAACACTTCCAATATGCTAATTTCTTAAGAAAACTACCTAGAAAATGATAAATCTTTAATCTCCAAAGTAATATGTCTTCAGGTTTTGCATATACTGTGTTTTGACCTTGCTATCTCCTTATAATACAGACAACGTGTTCAGGAAAAAGATGGATTTACTGTATTCTTGGATCTGAAGAGAACATTTGGCCACACATAAGACTCTAAATTATAGCATAAAGAATATGTTCCTAGCATGATGATAGAATTCATTAATGAAACATCAGTGGAACAAGAAACATTATTTTCACTGAATTACCCCAATGGTTCATTTGATTTAGCAATGATGATGGCGTATATTCTCCGAAACATTTGTTTATAATAAAATGAAGATATATATCTTTTACACACAGAAATCACAATAGCGTGATATTTTACAGCTCGATTTTAATATGTAATGATGGCGGCGGAGCTGCTGTATACAAGGGGGTAAATGATCTACTGGACACGACAAGGGGTGGAGTTTGGACGTGAGGGAGATCAATGTGCAGGAACTATTCTCTGTGTTCAAGAGCAAGTGAACAATTAATGTTCATTATACTTGTATGAAGTTATTGCTGTCATGTTGATATTACCATATTGTGCTAGTGCGTGAGCGAGTAAGTACAATGCTTGTGCTTGTACGTGCATGTGTCAGTACTTGTGCTTGTACGTACACGAGTCAGTACTTGTGCTTGTACGTGCATGTTGTATTTCAGTGCTGGAACCACCTGTATATCAGAGCTGGAACCACCGGTATATCAGTGCTGGAACCACCGGTATATCAGAGCTGGAACCACCGGTATATCAGTGCTGGAACCACCGGTATATCAGAGCTGGAACCACCGGTATATCAGAGCTGGAACCACCGGTATATCAGAGCTGGAACCACCGGTATATCAGAGCTGGAACCACCGGTATATCAGAGCTGGAACCACCGGTATATCAGAGCTGGAACCACCGGTATATCAGAGCTGGAACCACCGGTATATCAGAGCTGGAACCACCGGTATATCAGAGCTGGAACCACCGGTATATCAGAGCTGGAACCACCGGTATATCAGAGCTGGAACCACCGGTATATCAGAGCTGGAACCACCAGTATATCAGAGCTGGAACCAGCGGTATATCAGAGCTGGAACCAGCGGTATATCGCCACCACCAACGGTCCCTCCCTGGCCATCACCAAGGACCCCTTCACCCACCACCCAGACTTACCATAAGGGACGTGTTGTTGACCTGAAGAATAATGTCGCCTCTCTGAAGCCTGCCGTCCACCCACGCCTCTCCGCCCTCCATCACCTCCTCCACCACCACACATCCCTGCAACCACAACCAACATTTACCACCACAACCAACATTTACCACCACAATCAACATTTACCACCACAACCAACATTTACCACCACAATCAACATTTACCACCACAACCAACATTTACCACCACAACCAACATTTACCACCACAATCAACATTTACCACCACAACCAACATTTACCACCACAACCAACATTTACCACCACAACCAACATTTACCACCACAACCAACCAAAGAAATAAGGCCTACCTAGAACATTTTACCAAAGAATGATATATTTTTTGAAATACAGAAAATGTATTTTCAACAATTCTTGTTGAAAAATGATTACGTTTAGTGAGAAACATATTTTAGAACAAATATTAAAACAGAGGTCGAAACAGATTAAAGAAATTTCCGAATATATAGCATTTTTATTTTATTTTACAAAAGTAAATATAATCTAGAGGCGTGTAATTAATGAGAGAAACGCCCAAACTGTTCCACTGACCAGATAGGTGTCGACGCCGCCCACCACTCTCAGGCCTAGTTCATGGGTCCTCGAGTCCTTGTGCAGTACGATAACCGTTTCCACCAGCTCCTCCACCTCGCTCAGGGCAACTGCCAGATGTATGAGTTGTCTAAATAAAGTTACAATGCAAAGTATGATAATAAATATATGGAGGGAGGGAATTATCGGCTGATAGGGCAAAGTCATTAGTACTAGATAACACTTGGAAGGGGTCAGGATAAGGTTTTTGGGATGGGATGGGGGGGGGAAAGGAATGGTGCCCAATCACTTGGATGGTCGGGGATGAACGCCGACCTGTATGAAGCGAGACTGTCGCTCTATCGTCCACGCCAGTGACTTTGAGTCAAAGTAAATGACTCATCCTCTTGTGTAAGTGGCTTCAGAGAGGATGTGCTCTGTAAGTCAATCTGGCTCAAACTATTCACATACCTTACATCACCATGTATCTGAATGTGATAAAATGTCAGATATTATGAGACAACTCTATCACAAATGTTCAAGAAATATACATTTATTTTATCCAAGATGACATATTGTCCAAAAGCCNAGTAATGCTGTGGGAGGGAGGGTGGTGGCGTCGTCTTCTGTGTGTGGCCATGTTGACTTAAGGGACTTCTAAAATTAGTGATGGTATCTAAAAGCTTAAATCTGTTTACTTGGCTAAGTTCTGAGGCTATGAGAATTTTCTTATGAACTTATTTCTCTAAAACTAAATTAGTGTCTAGCTTCCACCGATATCCATTTGTCCCAACCATAATTAAAGTTTTTCTTTGTCCACAACGATTGTCCCTCAGAATCTTGCATACAAGTGATCCATCCTCAATTCTGTTGCCAAGCCAAATAGGACCCAGCAATTTTTTACCGGAATATCTTCTGGGTTATATCCTACTCAGAAGAATAGTTTTAGTTTGCCAGTTTGGCAAGACTTCTTGGGTTCCCATTTGACCCTTCACTGACTTTCGTGACCTGGCCAAGAGGTTAATTTTTTGTTTTCTCCCATGTTGGTGTTGTGTTCTATTTATACACATTATCAGGACAATGCCTTCACATCTGTGTCCCTGGTTTGGTTCCTCAGCCCAATTATGCCAATCCTTCACAGGTTTCAGCATTCTTGCCTTCTGCATCTTTAGCATGGATCTTGCCTAAACTGAACCCTGTTCAGTTTAGGCAGTTCAAACTGACTTTGAAGTTTGAGTCCTCTATTGCTAAAAAAGTGCAGTGTATGGTTTCTCCTGCATCACAGCTGACAAGCAATTGGCACCTTTCTTGGGGTAGTTTAGAGTTTGGAACAAGGATCTTGGACTCTTGTTCCAAGATGGTATCAGATGGTCCTTAGCGCTCTTAAAATTCATTCCTCAGTCCTCCCTCCAGTGTCCCTGGTTCCTGGGCAGACATTCCTCATATGTGGATATGAAGTAGAGAGCAATGTTGTACTGGGGTGCGATTGCTAACTTAGTCTTTTTTTATGTGGGGGAAAAGGGGGGGGGGGGGACATGTAGCAATTTTTCCAACATCTTGGTTATCATCAACTTGTCTAGGATCAAAGCTCACATTTTAAGTGACCATGCTTCTGGTTCGCCAAGTAGAATATGAAAAACTTTGGTTCTTATTCACGAACAATATTCTTATTATTATTCGTGAATAAGTCACGAATTAATACAAGTGTTTAAACATCAGTGCTGGTTACTTGGCCAAGTCAATGATGTATTGTTAATTAATTAGTGCAATACCTACACTGTAATTTACCCATTTTATTATCAAGATGTCTAACTGCAGCAATTATAGTGTTAAAAATTGTAACAAGTGCAAATACATTTCCATTGGACTAAATATTTAATATTTATAACTAGTGTGGTGTAAGCTGCCAGCTTGATGAAGCAGTAGTCAGCTGGGCGAGAGTATTCCCTCCTCACCAGTTTGGTTAGAATGTTGTTACCTATTTTGTATGTTTGGTTTCAATAACAATAATATATTTATTGACCAAACCACACACTAGAAAGTGAAGGGACGACGATGTTTCGGTCCGTCCTGGACCATTCTGAAATTGATTGAGAGAATGGTCGTATGAAAGTACTGTAGTGGGGAAACGAGACAAGTCGTGACCGTTTTGCTTTTTTCAGTAGTCATGGCTTGCATCAGGGGAAGGTTCATCCCCCCCCCCCCCCCGACAGTCACGACTTGCATCGGGGAGGGGGGTCATTTTTTCCCGGGCGGTCCCAACTAGGCGCAGGGGTTTTTCCATGTTTTCCTAACGGTTGCCTCTAGCCCAGAGTGTTTTACTATTTTTACTCTTAGTCTCCTGATATTTTCATTCATTTATCACCTGCTCCCATCCATCATATATAATTTTCCAAACTGTGAGATTAAAAGGTTCTCTCCTAGGTCCCAGCCATTTCGTTCAAGGGGATTAAAAGGACAGGCTCTGTCTCGTGTGTTTTTCGTTAGCCCGGTGACCCTGCACATACATCGCTAATGGTCAATGACGTCACCCAGTCTTCCTCTTCCCTGTACAAGTCCGTTTCTGTTATGGTGCATTTATTCCAACTCATACTTATCTGATAGTTTTATATTTATAGTGTCCAGCCAAGGATCGTTTATTGAGCATAGAAATTGATGAAGTCCACTATCTCTTATTCGTATGAAACAAGGGGAAGCGCCACAAAACATGAACTATCATGTAACTCAGCGTTCACCCCTGTTACCAAACCAGTAGTTACACAGTTCTTTTTCCTAAATCTAAAACTTATTCATTTTATACCCATTGTTACACTCTCATATAGTATAGTGGTACCTCGGAATGCGAGTGTCCCTGTATGCGAGTTTTTCGGAAGACGAGCAGGATTTCCTCAAAATTATGTCTCGGAATGCGAGGGTTACCTCGGGACACGAGTTTGTTGATACGCGTACAGGCCGACCTAGCGCGTGGTCGATCGGCGATCGTCGCCCCTCCGCCCCCTCAGTTTACCATTGTCTCGCGCCCAGTGACTATCCCACATCAATTCTTCACCTGGATTTTCAGTGTTTTGTTGGATTTTTGGTCATTTGACTATACAGTTTGTTATTATATATCTCACCATGGGTCTCAAGAAAGCCATTGATAAGGTTCAACCTAAGAAAATAGCTGTGAGTAGAGGCAGTAGAGGATGTCCCTCCTTGATTAAGAAAATGTGTGAAGTATGGGAAGAACTGCAAAGTTTTGTTGAAAAAACTCGCCCAGATAAAGCTGTAGCAGGCCGTTGCATTGACCTTTTAAATGATAATGTGATGTCTTACTACAGACAAGTGTTAAAATGTAGGGAAAAACAAGTGTCTTTAGAGAAATTCTTAGTAAGACAAGCAAGTCCTAGTGGTATGCAGGCAAAATGTGCCAGTGTGTGCATACCAGTGAAGTCCTCACTGCCTGATGTGATAATGGAAAGGGACTCCCCTTCCAAACAGTAACTCCTCTCCTCCTCCCCCCTCCTCACCATCTTCCATACGCCTACAGCATTCAAGAGCAAGGTAAGTAATAACTTTAACATAGTTTTGTAGGTTTATTTAGATGAATTAGGTATAAAAATTTAGTTTGATATGGGGTTTTTGGGGTAGTCAGGAACGGATTAATTCATTTCCCATTATTTCTTATGGGGAAATTAGCTTCAGAATACGAGTTTTTCGGAATAAGAGCTGTCTCCAGGAACGAATTAAACTCTTAAACTGAGGTACCACTGTATATACTTTTTTTATATTAATTGTTTGCTAATGATTACTATATGGCATGGTCAAAATGGTAAATGCACAATTGTGTTCTTGGTGGGGAGTGTTTATTTGAAGACTATTGAGGTTGTAAATCCTGATCAGTATGTAATGCTCATGCACACCAATAATTGCCATAATTTACTTTATGTGAGATTGCTTGCCTATGATTGCTCTATCACATGACATAGTCGAAATAGAAAATGCATAATAAATCATTTTTCAGTGATATGTTTTAATATATATAGACATGAAGGAAGATGGGTTATGATGGATTTGTACTTTGCTATATGTACTTCAGGGTTATTTATGACTTCACTATTCTTCTGGAAAGATAAATTACACAACATGTGTATGTATTAATAGTGGATGTAGGCCCTTATATTTTTTTTTAAATGGGAAGCAAGTAATTATCAATAGAAGGCACCAAACCGGGAAGGCTTTAATGGGGAGAGAGTGGGGGTTGCCGTTGGTCTGTGGATCAAATTAAATTGTCAGAGTGAATCAGCTCACCCCATATACAGTAATTGCTTTGCATTAGCAACCTGTGGTTATCGTGAACAGTACTAGCTGATGTGTGGTTATGGTACAATAGGTGTGCGATAATCAAATCACAATTTGGTCTATCCTGCCTGGACATCATTCCCAGATATTTGCAGCGAAAGAATGGGTTGCAAGATACTTCCTTTTTTGCCAGAAGCAATTTATGTATGAAAGATGTACTGTATATATTACATTTGTAGGCATATGTACAGAACTTAAGTGTTCTGTCAATTGTGATCCAAGTTATTCTGCAACACTAAGTTGTATTAATGAAAAAATCAGTTAACACAAGTCCTCTCCTGGCTTCCTGGTACAACTTACAAAGTCAAAGAGATACAGTTTCTTGGTTATTTTTTTCTATTTTTTGCATACTGCCCATATACAATTTTTTTTTTTTTGAGGGGAGGAGGGGGGGGGAAGAGTGCACACAGGTAGTGACAATTTTGATGGTTTCCAAAAATAATTGGTAATTATGGAAAGAGTATGTTATGTATTAGAAAAGCCATCCAAAAATAAGTAAAAAGTTTAAAGCCCAAATACAATGCCAAATGGTTAAAATATTATGTCCAACCAATTATTTGAAAGTAAATAAGAGGGCCTGAACAACAGTCACATTTTGACTAAACATTTGTAATGCAGTGAAAGCCTACCATCAACATAAACTTTTATTTAAAAGGTGATCCAAGTGATGTCTAGTTGCATGGTTTGCAAGTTAGTTCCCATTCCCACAAAATTGTTATATTTTTATCTGCCCAGCACCATCTCAATCTAGCCAAAGCATCAGGGTATCTTAAAGCCTTTAAAGACTGATAAACAAAGATGACCTCTTCCAGTAGAGAACATATGACATGTAGTTAATTTGCAATTACTGTATAAAAAATAATGTCTCCCCTATGGCATTAGGAACATGACAAAAATGCAGATCACCACCAAGAAAACCATTTGAAGAAAACAGNAAATTACAAAATATTGAAGGTTGCTTTCCAAAAATATTAAATCTTTAATTATGATAAGAAATATATTTATAACAAATGATCCTGAAGGAAAAATCATTAATTTTGCCTATGAATGATAGTAATACAATCTTGGTATCAAATACCAAATTATTAAAATAATATTTACATAAATAAAAATAAAAAATGTGCAACATAAGAGTACTTTCTACTCTTTAAAACCACTGAGTGACTAATAAAGGCATCCGTGTATTGGAAATGAAATGTAAAAAGACCCCCCCCCATCTCTAACCATGTCTACACGATGGTACTATTATCATAAGTACAATTCCTGGTAAGAATCAGACAATTGTTGACCAATCTACACACTAGAAAATGAAGGGACGATGACGTTTCAGTCCGTCCTGGACCATCCTCGACTTGAGAATGGTCCAGGACGGACCGAAACGTCGTCGTCCCTTATTTTCTAGAGTGTGGATTGGTCAACATACTTCAGCCACGTTATTGTGACTCATCGCTGCATCAGACAATTACTCTTCTCAAGACTAATTTTAATGGGTCTCATTACTTGAAAGTTATTTGATTTATGTAGTTATTCTACTTTCCTTCAAAAAATAATTTTTATTCTCTGCTTTCTTTGACATGCAAAAGACAACTACAACACACACTGTTGGGTATTAACTGCTATACGTATAGCAATATATAAGAGTACCTTAACTTAAAACTGCCCATAAGCCATGTGAAATAGAGGTAGGTAAGAATAGACTGAAAGACAAACAGAGCCGAAGTAAATAAGACATTACAGAAAATTTGCACTAAAAATAATATTGACTATTTCAGGTACATTTGTTACTCCATTTATAATCATATCAAACTCAGTACCATACTATATATTCAGTAAATTGACAACACTCAAAACTACATAATTAAAGTATTTTAAATTTATTAAAAGCTAACTTAAATACAATAAAAACAATGCAGATTAGTTCCTAAAGCAGTCTCTTCACTTAGGTTTTATGCTTTACCAAATGGCACTGCAAAGCAGATCTCTGAGAAGCACGATAAGGACAATAGGAACAACAATATGGTTTTTCTCCAGTATGAATTCGAACATGATTATTCATTGTGTTCTTTGTAGAAGATCTGAAGGGACAATGTGGGCAAGTAAAAGGTTTTTCTCCAGTATGAGTCCGAACATGCTGCTGTAACTTGTCCTTTGTTGTAGCACCATAAGTGCAATAAGAACAGGAAATGGTTTCTCTCCAGTGTGGGTACAAATGTGTTTCATCAAGTGGTCTTTTCTAATAGTGGAATATGTACAGTAGGGACAGAGATGCACCTTGCCGACAGCTCCTCTACTGCTGCTCCTCGAACTGTCACTGTTCGGCCCCACCTGTCGGGAACGCCCATCTTAAATCATTGTCATTACTCCACATACATCTTGTTTCAGCTTTGATGCAAAATCTATATTCAACTGCTCTAACAACTAAGTCAATGTATATACTACCAGTACATGCGAATCAAAAACAAAAAACAAAAACTGGCTGGCTAAATATCATCTTTTTAACTTGCTCATAATCTTAACTGTGCCCAATGTAGTAGAGCTGAGTTAAGAATTTATTTATCCCATTTTTTATAATAGCAGCTAATAAGAGAGCACAGGTAAATAAGATTAGATAATAAGGATAGGGCAAAAGTGAACTGACCCCAGGAGCCCCAGAGACAACATAACCCACATAATTTGGAACTCGGGAGGTAGTGAACATTTTCATTGCACAGGTTTTCAATGGGTGTAGAGGAGCCGAGACAAAGTGCATGCTGAGGATTGTGCAATAACAATTGTAAATTGTGGAATAGTGAAAATTGTGTGTTAAGATATAACCCATGAACTTTGAGCTCTGAGGATGATACTAGTGGCACAGGTGGGTTGGCCGATGCTCTTCACATGGGTGTTACCAGTTATCACTTTTGGTAACGAATATTCTTAAAAGAAAAATAATGGCTGTACATTTGAATATAATGTATAAAGGCATTAAAAAAGCTGCACCTATTATTTATATCACATGATACAGTATAAAGAAAACAACCTGAATAATAAATGTCTAGTTCAGTGAATATTGGAATATTGTTGAAATTGCACATTTCCCATATCACTCGAAGAAAACAATATTAATTATAATTACTCAAGTTTCCAAAATATTTAGTCCACATTTCTATCTTTCATACGTACGTACAATATTCACAATATTCTCTTGTATTGTAGATGATAAACCAAATGCATATACTGCACTGTAATGCCTAGTAAATGTAAATCATCTTTGCTGCATGATTTAAATTTGCTGTTATTCTAAGCAAATGACAAAAGAAAACTTTATATGTATTGTTAATATCTTGTACTTTAAGATAAAATAATGTGGATGAAATGATTTCATGTAAATATTCAGAGGAAGAGAAGCGAGTGTGGGTATGTTGGGTGATTATTACACTCTACTCATTCAATCCCCCACCACTCTCCCTCCTGCCAGTCTTCCTTTACAATACTGTAATTGTACACAAAATTTTATATGCACAAACTTAACAATTAATCAGCATTATATTTATACCATCTTTCATGTTATTTAGAAGGGTATAGCACTAATATGGTCAGAAACAAATGTAATTACCCAAGTGTAATTACAGGACGAGAGCTATGCCTGTGGACCCATCTTCCCAGTACTCTCAGGACATATGATGCTTTGAAACCGACAGTTTTGGCTTCCACCACCCTCTCACCCAACTTGTTCCAACCATCCACCACCTTCAATGTTCTTTTAGCAGCTTAGTTTCCATGGTTTGATCCTATGTCCGTTTGTTGTTGAAGTTGCAGTTTTTAAAAGTTCTTCTTAAAAGTTCTTCTATGTCAATTGTGTCAATTCCTGCTACTGCGTAGTGATCATATCACCTTCTTTCTTCTATATTCTAACTTTGGCCTATTTAACACCTGAACTTCTTGGTCTTGAACATCTTGGTCTTGGTCTTTCTTTCTCTACTTCACATGGCCCTTGCTGCAGCATTCATCTCATTCCTTTGATCTGCTTCACCACTCGAACTCCATCACTTTTTCAAACCATTTTACCTTCCAGGAGGGGCCCCTATTTCCTACCCTTGACAAATGTTTTTTAAAAATCACCACCTTCCTCATCGCTATCAGCCTGCCTTTCTTCCATGAAAACTAATAATGCAATTGTTATCCATCATTTTGACGAAGCCAATTCAGTGGTTGTTCTTGATCATATAAACTACCTAAAAATAAGGCAGAAGTTTTGCTCTCTGACTCTCAGGTATATGCTCCTCTGGTTTCTAACCCTTTGGATCATCTTAAAATTACATTTACCGGTAACTTCAAACTAAGACAGCTCTCTAGTCTGTCCTCCTGACTTGATCACATCAGACCTTTCCATGTCATTTGCCCTTCTCTTTTTCATAACTAGTCTCCTTAAAACTCTCAAACTTGGTGTCACTCTTCGTCCTATTATTTCTCCAAGAGACTCGGTATATTATCCTCTTGCCTCCTGGCTTGGCAAAACTCTCACTCCTTATCTTGGTAAATTTTCCTCTACCCACCTTTGTCACTCCCAGTACCTCATTGACAGACTGTGCCTGCAGCCCTCCAGCAAGATGGTTAGTCTTGATGTTGATTCAATTTTTATAATGTTCCCCCCTGATGATGTTCTCTTTTTCCTTAGTCAAAATGCAACTGATAGCCTTCTTAAATTCCAGTTTCCTACTGATGTCTTCCTCAATCTCAGCTGCTGTGTTGATTAAATCCTTCTCTTTCAACCGTACAATAAATTTTTCTCTCAAACTTTCGGAGTCACCAATTTTTGCAAATCTCTATGTGGAATACTTTGAAACTTATTCTTCCCACTACTGATACTCATCCCTCCTTCTGGATTCACTATGTTGATATTTTTGCTCCATGGCCACAAGACGTAACCTTTTCCAACCTTTCCTCTCATCTATAAACCAACAGACTCTTTCTATCAACTTCAGTGTTGATGGACATTTTTTCTACCAGCCTCCTCCTGTTAAGAAAAATGTTTTCCTTTCCTTTTTCCTAGAGGCCCCTATGCATCAGTGACCATCAGTTTCTTGATTCTAAAATTTATCTTATTTACAAGACTAGATAAGAAATTTTTTTAACTTTTGCCAGATAATGGAGGCTGGAGAACCAGATATATTTATGGCCAGATAACCTGAAAATCTGGGTAGTGGGATCTGGATGTTAGGCTCGCTGTACAAAATATCCTTCTGTTCATTTATCACCTGAGATTCAAAAAGAAATTCTTGCAACATTCGCCATTTGCAATTTTATCCATTACAAGTTGGCATCGAGGTGGGTGTATTGAAACATATTCCATTTATAGATGACCCCTGGCAATCGTTTCTTTCCTGGCCATCATTAAATATAGCAAATGGTCACCGTCTGTGACACACCACCTTCCAACACAAAGTACTGTACATGCAGCCGCATTACACAAACAACCTTCAATTCTGATTTTAGACATTCCTTTGTCAATTAGGTCGATTCCAGTAATTTTGTAAGTGGTGATCATATCACCTCTTTTTCTTCTACCTTCAGGCTATTCATGTTTCATGATTCAGCCTTCCCTTGGGTGGCTTAATCTTCATCAATCAAACAATTCTACCTTCTAGTTTTGGCATGAGCCAGCATATTGGGATGAAATTTTCACGATGCTGATGCCAAATAATGTTAAGATTTGTTTAACATTTTATACTATACTTTATATTTGGATGAACATTTTGAAGCTCCTGGCCCTTTAACGCCTCTAGCCTCTCTTCGTTTCTCTTGTTTTTCAGTTCTGAAAGTCATTTTGAAGCATGCCTTTGCATCTCTTCCAGTTTTGTTATGTACTTTTAAGATATGGGCACCATACAACTGCTGCATATTCCAATTTTGGTTTCACAAAAGTCATGAACAGTTTCTTTAGCATTTTGCCATCCATGCAATTAAAAGCTATTCTGAAGTTGGAAGGTGACACTCACGCTCCTTGCAGAATGTTTTGTTTCTCTAGTGACAGTTATTACCCAAAACCACCCCTGGATCTCTTTCTTCGATAGAATTTCTTTAATTTCTTTCCACATACAGCAATTTGTGAGTTGTGTGTCATCTATTTTCTACGATTTCACATTCCACAACATGGCATTTATTCAGTGAATTCTATTTGCCACATGGCAATCCAAGCACTTATTTTATCTACATCAATTTGAAGGGCATGACAAATATCTAGGTCTCCTATCTTCTGTAGTAGCTTAGCATCATCAACAAATGTGTTCATATAATTCTGCATTCCTTCTAGTAGATCCTTTATGTAGACGATGAACATTACTGGTTCAAGAACTGAACCCTATGGTACAGTACTCCACTAGTAACACTCCTCCAGTCACATACATTGCTTCTGATTACTGCCTTCATTTTTCTGTTAGTTAGAAAACTTTTCATCCATGTCAGAAGTGCCCTTGTCTGGGGTGGAGGTGGACTGGGTGGAGGTTACAACAACAGATGTCCCTGCCATCTTCTCAGCTACACTGATCCACTGATCAGGACTGGGATGAGTGGTGTCAGCCGAGGCCGGTGATTGGTTGACTGGTGAGGTGGCTGGCTGGGCTGCAGTCGCCTGTATGCTGGGTCCCCAGTGGGAGGGGGGTTTGGCCTGGTGTGGATGACTGTGTAGCAGAAGTAGAAGCGTTGGGAAGTACTGAGAACGACGTAGCCTAGATATTGAAGCTCACCAGCTGATTGGTTGTTGGAGGGTTTTCCCTGCTGCCACATTTGTGAATGAGAACTATGTTAGCCTTTTCCATATACTGTATATGGCAGGACTCAGATGCACATTCTCTCAGAATCCAAGGTGAAACTCCATCTGGACTAACTGCTTTGTTCCTACTTAGCTCCCTTAACATTTTTTCCCACTTTGTTTCTAGACACCTTTATGTGCTCTATGTTGTTCTCTGGAAATCTTATTACGTATGTCTGGTTCTCTTAAAATTCTACTTTGCACACACACATGCATTGGAACTGTTCATTAAATGTCTCACAAAATTCCTTTTAATTTTCTATGAATCTGTTTCTAATGGCCAACCTCCAAATTTGACCCTTTACTTGCAATTTGCTTTTAATGAATTTATAGAATAGGCCTGGTTCTGTTTTGCATTTGTCTGTTAACTCTCTTTTCAAAAAAATTTCTGCCTTCTTCCTTCTCACTGGCATGAAGTTGTTTCTTGTTTTTTTATATTGCTGGTATGTTTAAGGGTTTGACCTCTTCCTATACTGATTCCATTTTTGTGTCTTTTCATCTGGCGCTCTCACGGTTTATGTTGAGCAAATCCTATTTCCAAGGTCTGCATCTCTGTTTTGGTATCATTTTTTGTGTGCCTTTATCATATATTTCACAAAACTTGACACATATCTCATTTACTTCCTTGCCTAACAGAAAGTTTTCTAATCAAATTCAATAAAGTTACTTCTAAGTTCCTCATATTGTCCTCTCCTAAAATCAGGTTTTTCAACTTCATTTTCCTCATGCGTGTATATTATTATTTGTAAATAAACTAATAGTGAACAAAAGGTGCAACTAACTCTTGATGCATTATTGGAAACAAAGAGTAAATAATAAACAAAGAAACCAAAAAAAAAAAATTATATACAAATAGGAATATATGTCACCTGGAATCCCCCCCCCACTATGACTCATTTTCAAGTGTAAAATTTACATGTTTGCGTATATGCACATATATTTATATATACAAGGTTACATACAAGTAGAACAAATGTACAGTGCACCTATATGTACATGCTTGACCATGTACACAAGTAAATATATACACAGAAGCAACCATCCATGTATATGTGCAGAAATGCACATGTGCGGCAGGCACATTACAGCAAAACATTAGATGAATGTGACCTCAAATTTGCTTTACTGCTGTACAACACTTGGGTTACAATATGACACAATTGACTCCATAAGTACAATAATTTGTGAACAAAGGATAATATGGAAACCAAGAGCTATGAATATCAGGAAATTATCAGGAACATATCATAATAGTTTAAATATTTATTTCAATTGCTTCTGATACATGTACGGTATTAATACAAAATTAAAAAGAATTCCAGCACTAAAATATTTTTTATTAAGCATAACTTAGTAAGACAATGCAAATATTAAATGTTGCTTCAAATACACTATGAAATTTGTAACTGCTTATTTCCATTTTGTCGTAATATTTCTTCCTAAAAAAACTTTTTATGTAAATTTAAAACATTTAATACTTTAAACTCATATTACTAAACATAAGACCTTGAACTTCAATACATAACATCAGTTAAGTTCAGAAAGATTAGCAGTTAGACCCTCTATCAGGGGACATATAAAGCAATATTTCAAGCTTTGATTATAAGTGAATGACATTTTATAGTTCAAAATGCAAATAAATTACCTCTACAGTATTTGAGCAAGCTTCATAATACTTTTTATCAAGATAATTTGCATTTTTCACAACTGACCACATATAAATGCTGTGCACTGAACATTCAACAATAACTATTTACTTTGTGATTTGAGTAAAAGCAACATTATAGCTAAATGGCACATTTGGGTAAGTTTTCTGCATCTCTTTCTTGTTCACATGAAAACCTTGGCACATTACACACGATGCCTGCGGATATGACCTACTAAAGAAGTTCTTTGTGCTGACCGATAAGGGCAAATAGGGCACGCATATGGCTTTTCTCCAGTATGAATACGAGTATGGGTTTTTAAATTATTTTTCAATGCAAAATGCAAAGGACAAAATGGGCAAGCATACGGCTTCTCTCCAGTATGGATTCGAATATGTTGTATTAATTTATCTTTTGTAGTTGCACAATAGGTACAATAAGAACAGGTAAATGGTTTCTCTCCAGTGTGGGATCGTATGTGCCTCGTCATGCTGTCTTTCCGATCTGTGGAATAGGCACAGATGGGGCACTGATGCACCTTGCTGTTCGCTTCCCTCCCGATATTCCTCGATCTATCACTGTTCATCCTCACCTGTCGGGAACGCCCATCTTAATCACTGTTACAATTTATGGAATCATACTTAATTTGCTTAAAAATTTAAATAATGCTCATGTTCTAAGCATCAGCTTTTAATTAACACAGTCACATTAAAATTTGTGAAGCATTTCCTATTCAGAGTAGGTCATAAATTACCATCATTTATTTTCTACCACGTATAGTTAAGCTTCTACCCAATAAAATGATCTTGATACTGATTTTCAGATACCCAAGTCTTCTATGAAAACATTTCAACAAATCACATGAAAATTTCATTGCAATTAACATTAGCAAATGTGACACTCATGAAATATTGATAAGTAGAGAGAAACAAACTACTGCACTTGCAAAATAAGAGAGAGAGTATTCACAATTTAACCATTAGTGCAAGCTTTTAATGTCAAACTTATGCATGTTTTGTTACACATCAAATTATAGCAATAAATCAATAAATCTGTAAAAATATATTTTCCAAGTGAGCTATCTCGCTCTTCTCAAATACTCCACATTACTAAAATTTTAAAACCTTTACCATCTCTATAAGAAAAAATGTAGCCCCTTACCAGATACATCTGTTTCCTTAACTTGAAACTAAGTACAATTCAGACCAGCATTACTGGTATGTTACAAATGTAAAATATTTAAACCACTTCATTACATATGGCTAACTGCTTTCTAAATAAAAGCCTATCTAATCAAGTACAGTACCTGAAAAAAATAGGCTTCTTGCATTAACTTTCACAAAAATTGCTGTACTGTACTAAATTACAAAACTATTCACAATAAATGCAAAACAAGTATGGCAGCTTTTATCAAGCTTCCCTACTTAAGATAAATTCACCATTACCAAGTTCACAGAGTCTTGTGCTCATAGAGGTGAGGGGAGCATGAGGATTGGAGACCTTGCCAAACATAACAAAATCACACAAAGTATAGGTGAAGCAAAACGATAAGACTTATCTAGACTAAAAATAGAAGAGATGAAAACAAGAAAAAGTGGTAGTTTGTCCAATGTCAACAACCCATGTGCTAGTAGTTAAGTGCACAACCAGATGACAGTTCAAATCAGCCAGGGGCCCCATTTTTGTTTGTTTTTATTATTAATATATTTAAGTACATCTACATTTATGCACCAACCCTAGACTATATGAAGAGAAGTACAAACTGTGTAAAAAAACTATGTGATGCTAAGAATCACCATCACACAGGATGGTTAGTCATACAGGGCCATATCATCAGTAGTCAGCACTGGCAAACTCAGGATGCTTTATGAGGATATCATCAAGGACACGAGAGTGAATAAGGCAGCAACGACACCAAAATGTCCCCATCTCACAGGATGGCTAGTCATGCAGAGACGTGAAACCAGCACCCTGCACTGGCAAATTCCAGATGCATAATGAGGATATCCTCAAGAATGCTAGGTTAATCAAATAATTGCAAAGCTGCAGGTACTCCATGCCAGTGGAATCTGAAGGAACCAACAACTGGGCACTCAATAATGTATAAGATCATGACCCAGTTCCTGCTCAAAGAGTTTGTACCTGGAGTGCTTAGGATTGGGAGATCTGTCACCTGTAGCCACCTACCAAAAGCAATGGTAGCCCAACCACCATAGCGGTAGCTAGGCAACCACTATGTCGCACAGTCTGGTTAGCGTTTTTTTGCTGTCTATTACATAGGTTTTGGATCTAAACAAATTATAGTTTTTTTTTATATTGGTGCTTTCAGGCCTTTGAGTCAGTAATTTCTCTTCTATTAGACCAGCGTTTGAAACAATATAGTCTTGACACCAGAGATGGGGAATCTAGGTCTAATTCAACTTCATCCTTATTACATGCAAATTTGACTGCAATGTTTGTGTCATTATGGTGGGTTATATTTATGTGATATAGTATCCATACAAAACCCTTAATTCTGTGCAGCGAGCAGGTTATTTATAGTTGTAATTATGAGGCTGATCTTACAGAAGTTTTTTTAAGTTCTATAGGAGCAAACTTTGAATCACAAATTATTATTTCTCCTTCGGTACCTTTTAATGTACTGATAGCTAGTTGTAGTGCAACTAGTTATTCTTGTAGATGTCAGCTAGTTGTTTAACCTGACACTAATAGTCTGTGTGCAAGTATTGTTTCTGTAAAACCTACATGCTGTTGTAGTCCGTCCCATTGACGGACTGAGGACTGTCGGTCTCAGGGGTACAGATAATGAAAAATACCAGTGACAGGTAGATTGCATTTAAAAGGAATGATGACCAAACCACACATCAGAAAAGGGAGCAACAATGACATTTTGGTCCTTCCAGGACCATTATCAAACTGTGACACTTGATAATGGATGGATCGAAATGTCGTTGTTTCTCCATTTTCTGATGTGTGATTTGGTCATCACATCTTCAACCAAGTTATTGTTGCTCAACATCTGAATTTTAAAGGAAAGTTCAGTTTGATGAGATTGTAGGCATTTTTACTGATTTACTCATTTTTAGCCATTATGCAAACATAAAACCCAACCAGAGTTCAGCCTCATTACCAAGGTTCACTCCCTAACCTACACAGTATTGTACTATACCCACTTCGCCTGGACTACAAATGACTGGTAAATAAAATTGGATTGCACAAAGGTTTAAACACTTTAAATGTTCACCTAAAGATCTGGCCACCAGGATTAGAGTTTTGGGCATTGTAGCATTGGCTATGAGAGGGGTAAATGTCATTCAATACTGATCTAAATTTGTAAAAAAAAAAAAAAAGTTGCTATTCAACGATCGGTCACTATTATGTGTGCTGTAATGAATAATGGTAAATATGAAGAGAAATGTTGTTCCTTTATAGAAATGTATAAACAAAAAGTGAAAACATCAACAAATAAAAACTATAAAACTGTTATGGACAAAATGTCAGTTTTTTATACTAAAAAAAAAAAAAAAATTCCTCGAAAAGTATGCATATTTCTAGTACATATGATAGTACTACACTGCTACCATTTATAGCCTGGTATTGAGATAAGTGAACCATATTTTCTATTAGAAAAAATTAAAATACTGTACATATAAAATTGTGTATATTTTATGTATTACTGTATTTACAAAACTTAAATTGCATTTTCACCCTATAAACAGAAACGAATAACACTCAATTTTCTTGATAGTAATGTAAAGCAAATGTAGAATATAAAATCCCCACCACTCTTAAAAATCCAAAATGGTGAAACTGGAAGATGCAGTCAATTTATTACATATCTGCCAATGTAAAAAAAAAATAGTAAAATAATTGTCTTTAACCATATTACAATTCTAGGAAATACTGTACATGACTATACATAAAAATGACTGTTTTATCATTGTTAAGCAGTGATAATTTCAAACTTTCGAACACAAACCAGATAAACAAGAAAA
>WNGS01092210.1:12289749-12300564 GCA_020271785.1 Procambarus virginalis
TAGTACTGGAACGAAAAGGGCAATGTGGCATGTGTACGGCTTTCTCCAGTATGAATACGAACGTGTTGTCTATGTTATCTTTAGAGGCAGCACTATAACCACAATAATGACAAATAAAAGGTTTTTCGCCGGTATGGGTACGAATATGTTTAGGCAAATGGTCTTTCCTGCCTGTGGAATATGAACAGTAGGGACACTGGTGTAACTTGAGGCCGGCGCCTCTCCAGTTTTCTTCGAACCATCATTGTTCAGTCCCACCTGTCGGAACGCGCCTCTTTAATTAATAGTGCCACTAAAAATATTCAGTTCTATATTCATTTTGTATTAAGCAACAATAATTAAAACCAGTATGAATATTACTTGAATTTCTGATCAAAAGTACTTCAATGAGCACGATACTAAAAACAAATACAGTACACAAGGAAAGGTTTCATCTTTTTAACATTGAAAATCAAGAAACAAACACTAACCCAAAACAATGCATTACCTAATCTAACAAACATCTAATTTTGACTGAAATCATCAAACTTTTAACTTAGTCCAGATTAACGTTCATGAAGATACCAACAAGAAACAAACCACCCATAAAAGCAGCAAAGATTTTGGTATGAATATAAAGATGATCATGAGGTATTACTAAATTCAAGCTATATCTACTTAACCAAATTTAATCATTAAAAGATTTAGGCAATTAAATTAATTTTTATCACCATTAGTCAGGAAAGCCACTGGCCGTTTATATTATTTCTTAAACTTGCGGTTTTCTTCTCTTTACGTTGTCATAATTACCATGAAAGCATCTCAATCTGATTAAAATAATCCACCAAGTTGAACTAACAGCTTATTCCTCCAAGTTGATAATAATAAACAAAATTTACTATTGTGCAAAAAAATAGCCTATTAGTAAAATTCACAAAGAAAATCCAGCTTGCACTTCAATTCTGAAGACGAAACAGAAATGAACAAATAAATTTAACAAACCCCAACAGTAATAAAACTTAATAAAAAACACCAGGTTCTTAAAATCCATTTTTTACTGATGAACAGTAGTTAATTGTAAGGCTGGAAACCACAAGAGGTATGAAATTGACAAGTATCACAAATTTAAAGGACGGATGTAGAATAAAGTTTACGACGAGCATCAAAAACACGAAAATCAAAATCGTGTTATAGTCAGGTTCTTCAGTCATTTATTTAACTACATCAACTTTGATTATGTAACTTTAGATAATTTGTCTTTGCTATCCTGGATATCTCAAAACTCTAATGAACTGTGCCATCAAGCTCTAACTTCAGTTCTCATAGTTTTCCCTTAAATTCTTTTTTCTTTATTATCTCACATTGAAGATCTAATTTTATCACTTAGTTATAACTATGTAACAGACTTTTTTCACACAGTGCAGGATCAATCTGCCAAAGTTTTGATTTTCTTCCTAAACCTTTGTTAATATTAATCATGTCCATAACACTGTTCTCTCTCTCAAGGTCATCTAAACATAGCCTTTACTTTAAGCTTTACTTACAGTGTCATGATACACTGATGAAATGTTAACCTTATAATGCAGTGCCTGTTTAGGTCCCATGCACTAACCATCTCTCATAACAAAGCATACAGCTCAATAAGTGCAACAACACTCCTACTGCCAATTCTCTGCATTCAGTTTGTATCGAGCTTTTCTCACTTCCACACCCTTTACTTGCTATCAACCCATTACTTACAATTCTCAGGAAATATGCCATTGCTGCCTGACATCAATGAACTGCAGAAACAATGTGCCACGAAAAATAAACTCTCCCAACCTTTACCTCTAGATATTGGAACGTTTTTGTCCTTGTATAGTTTACCATAAAACTTGGTTTTGAGTATATAACAAATATCTCTTGAAAGCATAACCTATTCTTCCCCACTTAACATGCTTCCAACTAGGAACCTTGAATTTTAAGGACAGTGCCAGCTTCACCTTAACATACGTAATGTTCCATTCAAAACTTCCAAGAAAATTCAAAAGAATTCAAGCAAGATTACAAATGATACAAAAGGACATTATTTTAACTTTGATTACGTTTGATGCTTCAGCATATGAAACTGCAATGTAGATCTATGAGAGGCTCGATATGGACAAAATGAACACGAATATGGTTTCTCTCCTGTGTGAGTGCGAATATGTTGCCTCAGATTATCTTTTGATGCAGCACTGTATATGCAATGAGGGCAGGTAAATGGTTTCTCTCCAGTATGAGTACGTATATGCTTTGACATGTGGTCTTTTCTAACTGTGGAATATGTACAGTAGGGACACTGGTGAGTCTTGCCGACAGCTCCTCTCCCGCTATTCCGCGAACCATCACTGTTCAGTCCCACCTGTCGGGAACGCCTATCTTAATTAATGTCATTTTAGAGGATCACTTCAAAAATTAAGAAAAAGTAAAACTCAAATAATATAAAAATAAATAAACCTGAAAACCTTATAACGGCATATATTTAACTTGTTGATTTAACATAATGCAATTCCTACTTAGTATCAATACCCTGTCCATGTACGGAATGCATTAAGAAGTCCAGAAAAGTAGATAATGCTATTTAGCTATACAGTTTTCTCATAAACATATTTTGCCACAAATTAAATATTTAAATAACCAAATTATGAATTTCATACAATTATATACGACTAAAAAAATATAATTTGCTGCTAGATTAAATAGCACATCAAGCCACATCTTGGCTTATTATTCTCTTTCTAGGCAAGCTTCTATATTAAAAAATAGCCCATGTGTTTTTTGTTAAAAAAAATTAATTCTTGGTATTTTTAAAATACACTATGAAAGTAATTAAAAATCTGAAGTTATCTATGCTTTAATTAAGCAATCTTGAATTTTCTCTATCACTAATTTTTGCTGCGATCTTTATTTTCATAGCAGTATGGCAATGATTTACCTTAACTAGAAATTTCCATTCTCCCTAACAATGCATCAGTAAGTTCAATGACTGATGGCATTAGGCAACAAGTTTCAAAGATCATTGATGATATTTATATAAAAAAAAAAATTTATACCATAGCAGCCTACATAAAATTTATGGCGACTTTGCAGTAATTACAGTAATACAGTACAGTAATTATTTTTATGATAAATATTTTCATGAATGACTGCAGGTCATTAAAATGAATTGGATATAGTTGTGCAAGTACTGTATTGCATCAAATTTCTGTGCTGTAGTAGAAGATTGTAGTTAACACTTTCGCGCTTAGCGGCCGATCGTTAGCGTCCAATCTTTTTCTCCTGATTCTGCCCTCTGGACGCCGGCTGGCGTCCAATGGTTAAATAATTATATAAATTTTATTTATTATGCAATTTATTTTAGTTAGTCTCAAAATGTTCACCATGAAATTTACGTTTTTTCTAATAACCAAAGAGCTTATTAAAGAAAACGGCATGGCAGTGATTCATCTTGGTATAACAATTGTATGGCGCCGATATGCCGCCGCGGGTAACACTTCAGCCACTTCCAACCGTCTTGTGGGTTGGTTGCGACATTGATTCTATATTTATATGCATATGTCCGTATAGAGAATTTTATTGCGGTTCCAATGATACCATAATCAATGATGTAGGATAAATGTGGTCATCGCAATCATTAAGAGAGTGGAAACATTTGTTGCTGTTTGGCGCTCTCGCCAAACAGTTTGGCGAGAGCTTCTGTTTCTGTTTGAACTGTTTCAAACAGTTTCTGTTTGGCAGTATTTTATATGTATGTTCTTATAGAGAATTCTATTGCGAACACAGTGATACCAAATTTAAATACGTAGGTCTACAATTAGTGTCGGGACAGAAAAAAGAGTATACACTTTTCGCTCCTACCGCTTAAGCGCGCGAGACGCCCAAAGCACACAGGGTAAGTTTTTTTATGTTTCCCAGAAAGCACGAAAGTGTTAAGATCAGTAGGGAACTTAAGCCAACAAAAATAAGACAAGTATGATACTGCTATTCACATCTAGAGGTGTCAGCAATGGGTCCTGGTAGTACAGTCAAGATTTGTTCTCGACTCACAGTCAAGATTTGTTCTCGACTCACAATCAAGAATTCCGGGTTTGAATCCCGGCAG
Source organism: Procambarus virginalis (assembly GCA_020271785.1). NCBI lineage: Eukaryota > Metazoa > Arthropoda > Malacostraca > Decapoda > Cambaridae > Procambarus > Procambarus virginalis. The sequence continues at coordinate 12,293,852 of WNGS01092210.1, forward strand.
GATAGAAAGAGTTGGGCACATTTCTTATGACCTAATGCCCTTGTCCACCTAGCAGTAAATAGGTACAAAGGAGTTGGTCAGCTTATTTGACCTGGAGGGGGGGGGGGGACCCTCGATACAAGCTTAACGTGGATAAATACACTGGCTACCTGTCACCCGATACAATGAATTAAAAATAAAAAAAGATACCTGATGTCCTTCTTCAACTTTATCTTGTAAGGCACCATTCCGATTATGTATTAACATTTTGATTACCATACTATACAATGGACACAAATTTAACTTTAACGTATACAAGAGGGATGGGAATCCCTCATATCCCACATATCTTGGGAATTACAAACCTCCCTCGTGATGAGAGGTTAAGAAATCATAATTTACATTCTTTAGAAAGGTGAAGAGTAAGGGTGATATAATTGAAATGAATGTAGCAACACAAAAAATAATACAAAAGATACAAACTGGATAGATATGTTTAAACTAAAAAAAAAAACTGGGTAAATATGGTTTTGGAATTACGAGTTGCTAATTTATGGAATAATGTACAGTATTGTGTAACTTAACAGGTATCTGGTTAGGTATAAATGGGAGCTGTCATTCATTGGCAAACAGACCTCCTGTATTTCCTTTTATTCTTATGTTCTTAACTTTGTGAGGAGTAGAGGTGCCATAGGCACAATTTGGCATATATACACTGTCTAACATCATAGATCCACAGCTGTTAAATACCCTCCCAGCAAGCATTAGAAATATTACCAGAACAAAGGTGGAAGACTTCAAGAATCATTTAGACAGGTTCTTGTAAAAAGTGCCAGACCAACAGGGTTGTTGTGGACATGTGGGCCTGCTGGCCGCTCCAAGCACAGCTGCTTGGACCAAGTTATCAGAAGTTGAGCCTGGTTCCAGACCGGGCTTGGGGAATAAAACTGCCAGAACCCTCTCCAGGTAACTGAACAATTCTGCTTACATATAGTTTCTCTACACTTTGTGAATAGATAATATCCATCTTATATGTGAATGAACATTATCTTATATGTCTTTCTTCCAAATTTTCCGTAAACAATTTAAAACTTCGATTCCCTATACAAATGTTAATTTCCTTCTCTAATCTCAAAAATTACCAGCGCCAATCCTAATACTAAATACTCCATGTAACACCCTTTCTTTTGTTGAAGGTCATTAAGATATGTCAAGGGAAAGATGACTTAAAAGATGCTGCATCTTCCTAGAATGCTCTGCCCCCCCCCCCCACCTCCCCCAAATGAATGGTTCCTTATAAATGAGTAAGAAGCCAAGATAACTGGAAAGACAACTGGGTAAGAGATTATTTAACAGGTAAGAGAACAAAGGCCATAGTCAAGAGATGACCCATGCTGGTGAGGAGTTGAAAATACTGTTTTATATTCACTGCTATTCCTAATCTATTTAAACCGCCTACCAGAAAGAAGAAGCTCATACATGACAATGTTTACGCATGAAACAAAACTAATAACGTGTGTTCAGAAAGACTGTGCAAGAAGACCCCGACATACTCCAGCAGCAGCCAAACAAATACAGCAGTACTGTAATACGATTAGTTCCCATCAACTAATTACCGAGTAGCCTTGCTCTAAACCGTGTCAGGTTGGCAGGGATATATGGCCATCTTGCCATAGCATCCAGTCTCTCAACACAGCTGACACTCTCACATTAGAAGAGTACTAGGTGAGTACATCTCAGCCAGATGCAACATCACCTTTGATCTATCTCAATTGGCAGTCTTACACATAGCAGCCAGTAGTAACATCACATCTTACAACAAGCCCCAGTCTCTCCAACTGTGACTAGTCTCTGCCAGCACTGACACTCAACAGCCACACTTTATGACTTGCCTTGTCACAATGGTGTCGTACCATGCATCAACCACTGCTGTAACCATTTACATCAAATATACTTCTAATTACCATATTTTGTTTGTCCAAACCTGTTATACCATTACATATCTAAACAAGGAAAAAGGCAACTACAAGAAATTAAGAAAAAATAAATGAGATCGGATATAATTTCAACACTAGCACTAGATGCACACATAAATAGATCATTAATAACCAGGCAGTGATTCATGTGTCAGGCTGTGAGCCGCTGCATCTAATAGCCTGTTTGACCAGACCACAAGCAAGGGGGTCCGGTCAGAGACCCAGGCCACAATGACATTGCCGTTCAGCAACAACAAAAAGGTAACGGCAAAGTATTGGAAGTTTCCGAACATAAGAATAGAATTTAAACTACACATGTATGTTTCCAAAATGAAACTTTCAAAATGAAGAGATTTACAATTAGACAAATAACAAAATTGAGAGAGCAAAGTAATGAGGACAGGTAGAGGGAAATCAACCCAAGAGGACAGAAGGAACAGAGGGATTATGATCACTAAACACAGTACACGTGAGGTAAATTGACAAGATTAACAATGATTGTTTAACTAATGTGAGGGAAAGTAGGAGAGGACACAACTGAAACCCAAAAATAAAATTTAGTCATAAATGTACAAGAATTCTTGTACCCTTTATGGGTGGCCAGCAAGTGGAATGCATCAAAAGAAGTTTGTAGAACCCACTTTATCCATGAGTAAGACCAAATACGACAATAAGAAAGTCATGGAAATTTAAAATGCATGCAGTCACAAATAGCTGGAATGCATGACCAAAAGAGCTAATTCTTATTTTTAAATGTTCAATATAAGTTGTAAAAAAATATACTGTAGTATCCCTAGTTCCATCCAATACTAAGTATATCATCCGTTTTAATCCAACCCATTAGATTCAGTACAGCGAGTTCCCAATTAGCATGGTGGTGTATTCTGGGAAAACTGTATGTAAATCAGACGTACACAAATCAATATAAATATACACAGAAAAAATATATACGCATGATATAAACGAAAATACAAATTTTCAGGCAATATACATGTATTGTATATTGACATATTATTGTACTGTATCTTATTGTTATATACATGTACGTGTATGAATATTCCTGCCACTTCCTTGACAGAATTAAACAAGACATAAATGACTGGAGTCATTAATTACTGTACAGTAGTTCAGAAAGCAATTCAATTTTGCTATTTACTGTATAATATTAAGGAGATTGTATGATATCAGACTGGTCGAGTGACATCTGATTTTTGCTTTTAAAAACAAACATTAAAACCAGCCAAAGAATGTTTTTTCATATAGCCCTACAGACTTTACTTAACTCCCCAAAAATAATATTTTGTTTACCAATACTTCAATAACATAATGAAAACATTCAGATAACTTAACTTGCCTAACTGTAGAGTTGCCAAAGTTATGTAAAATAATGAAATGTAATGTAATTTGTAGTAACTAGTGTTATAAAATAAATTAGGCAACTGTGAAGCTAAGACTAGAATAATAACACACAAAAGGCCCATAGTATTGTACTAACAACAACCCATGACACGCAAATATTTTTTAAATGATAAGCCTTCTGCATTTTTGCTTACTAGCTGTAAGGTATTGTGAAAACTATGGGAAGAAAACACCAAGTGCAGAGCAGGGCAGAGCAGACTTATATTCAGTGAATCACCATTACATCAATCACCATTGGGAAAACAAAAAAGCCCACAAAGAAACCAAGGAGGGTAGACATTTTTCTATAGGAATAGCTTGGTGTTATCTTCAAATCAGCATCTAAAATAAATCCACCTTTCTGTACTAGTGGAAATTTAGTACATGTCGAACTCAACAATTTTTAAATAACCTAATATTTAAAAGTTTCCATCCTTTCGATTTCTCATATCTTAATTTTCTAACCATATATATTTCTGCTATTTGCCTATAACAGACTAACATATAGATGAGTAGCCAACAGCATTAAAAATGTGACAATGGCTTATACTCAAGTTATTCTCATTATTTCTATTTTAGTTAATTCATATTCCAACAGATCCATAACCAAATGAGATAAAAGTGGTTCATCTGTAACCACAAAATGTGCCACTTTGTTCAATATATTATATTATAATATATATATATATATATATATATATATATATATATATATATATATATATATATATATATATATATATATATATTATATAGTACTAATACAGTACTAAAGCCCAAATTTAAAATAGCAGTTTTTACAACAATTAACCTTTTACAACCTTTTAATTATCTTATTTGTCATTGTTCCTTATCTTTATTTTATTTTTTGTACTTCCTGGCTGGTAGCATAGCAAATAACCTTGATACTACAGATTTAAAAAATAAACTTCAAGTGCTGTACTGTATTGGAAAATGCTTACTAAACAAAATGCAACATGCTCATTATCTTTCAGAATAAACGAGAATACGAAACTGCGATAAAATAAGAACTGTTCATATGATTGGAATAATTAATTTTTGTGTTAGGGGTGGAGGATATGCAGTCGTGGAATATTTATACAATGTTCATAAAAATACGATCGGTTTCTTTATAATTTTATTCATCTATTTATGATGCTTTAACATATGGAACTGTAGAGCATACCTATGAGAAGCACGATATGAACAAAGTGAACAAGAATATGGTTTCTCTCCTGTGTGTATACGAATGTGGTTATTTAAAGTGTTTTTGGTTCCTGAACGATATGGACAATGAGGACAAATATATGGTTTCTCTCCAGTATGCGTACGAATATGCTTTGTCATGTGGTCTTTCCTATCGGAGGAATAAACACAGAAGGGACACTGATGTAACTTGCCGATGACTCCACGCCCGCTAATCCTCGAACCATCACTGTTCAGTCCCACCTGTCGGGAACGCCTATCTTAATTATTGACATCACTCACAGTTTAAAGTCCTAAATATTCATAAAGCCTATACGAAGACTATAATATCTTGACCAAACCCACACTCTAGAAAGTGAAGGGACGACGATTTTGGTCCATCCTGATCATTCTCAAGTCGGACGGACCGACTTGACAATGGCCAGTCAATCACAATCAACTTTAGAATGGTCCTGGGCAGACCGAAACATCATTGTCCCTTCACTTTCTAGTGTGTGGTTTGGTCAACATATTTCAGCCACGTTATTGTGACTCCTCGTCTGCACTATAATATCTTCTGTCAATTTCCAAATGGAGACGCCATTTACTTTTAATTACTGGTATAATACTACTGTATAAGTAAATCATAAAAATTACACTTCCAGTTTCCTTCTAGCACTCATGCATCCTTACAATATTTCACTCAAATCAACTTTCCAATAGAAGATCAGATGATTCTCCAATCTTAAAAAATGTACCATTCTTAATAGGAAAAATTACAATCTTCATTATTATTATACCATTCATTTATATTATCATGGTCAAATTCATATGAATCACAGAAAACCCATCTATTAATATTACAATGCAGTACATTATTACTGGAAAAAGCCTATAGTCTTACACTTTACTCAGGGTCCTTCATTTAAAGAATAAATAATACTCCCAAACAAAATAATAAACAATTATTGAAATAAAAAAATTAACTCAAAAGTACTCTTAAGCCCTTACAAAGACTAGCTTCAGGCTCTTGACAAACTTACAAAACAAAATATAGTAAATTATATCTATGTCATTAAATTCAAACAACTCTCCCATCGATAAAACTTTATTTTCAGATATTACTGTACAAAAAGTTGAACAACTTGCTTACAGCGTTGTCATATATGTATTGTTATAGACCTCATGGTCTTAAAAAGAAGAAAGCGAAGATCTATTTCATAAACCCTTCAGAAATAAAGTAATACTGTATGATTAAACATAGAAACATTATTGATACCGATACACAAATAACTAGTAGTATAATAAAAGTATTGGAAGGTTGCTTTCCAAAAATATTAAATCTTTAAATTATGATAAGGGGAAAATTTATTCTATAACAATATTGATTCCTGAAGGAAAAATCATTAAGTTTTGCCTATGATGATAGTAATACAATCTTGGTATAAATACCAAAATTATTAAAATAATATTTACATAAATAAAAAAATAAAAAATGTGAACATAAGAGTACTTTCTACTCTTTAAAACCACTGAGTGACTAATAAAGGCATCCGTGTATTGGAAATGAAATGTAAAAACCGCCCCCCCCCCCATCTCTAACCATGTCTAACACGATGGGTACTATTATCGATAAGTACAAATTTCCTGGTAAGAATCAGACAATTGTTGACCAAATCTACACACTAGAAAATGAAGGGACGATGAGTTTCAGTCCGTCCTGGACCACCTCTCACTCGCATCGACTTGAGAATGGTCCAGGGAGGAGCCGAAACGTCGTCGTCCCTTATTTTTCTAGAGTGTGGATTGGTCCCTACTTCAGCCACGTTATTGTGACTCATCGCTGCATCAGACAATTACTCTTCTCAAGACTAATTTAATGGGTCTCATACTTGAAAAGTTATTTGATTTATGTAGTTATTCTACTTCCTTCAAAAAATAATTTTTATTCTCTGCTTTCTTTGACATGAAAAGACAACTACAACACCACACTGTTGGGTATTAACTGCTATACGTATAGCAATATATAAGAGTACCTTAACTTAAAACTGCCCATAAGCCATGTGAAATAGAGGTAGGTAAGAATAGACTGAAAGACAAAACAGAGCCGAAGTAAATAAGACATACAGAACATGTGCACTAAAAATAATATTGGACTATTTCAGGTACATTTGT
>WNGS01092210.1:12301751-12319251 GCA_020271785.1 Procambarus virginalis
AGTTATGAATATAAAAAACTATATGTTTTAAAACTATTCTGGTTATGATAATGAAAACGTACACAATACGGCATACAGTTACAACACAAGCACTTCATTTTGAATTCAATTTCTTGTAAATCTTAGTTATATAAATTCATTTTAAAATTTAAAGGATCATAAAAGACGTAATTTAAAATTTACTTTACAATCTTTATTTTTCAAAAGGACAGAATTGTATCACTCTTAAAGACTTTTCTAGTATACAGTACAGTACTTCAATTTTTTCGTAACAGTAACTCTATAACAATTTTACGAAGCGAATAACAAATCTGGCAGGTCATAATGCTACCAATGCTGAATTCAATGATAAAACAATTACTAGTGTTAATACATAATCATAGGTTATTTAACAAAATTAGATTATATAATTTTGAATTCAATTAGTAAACATGTAGTGACAGTGCATGTTTTCCTTAAATTCACAACGTACTGTAAAGGCAATTAGACCAGTAAGGTATAATAAACAATGACTTAAGATTAAAATTGATATCAATGTCTTACAAATTTACATATAATATAAAAAAATAATTCTTTGGATATTTCAGACCTGAGGTAAGTTTTAGAGTGCATGATATATAAATCTATGCTTGAAAACTAAATATTTAGAATAACTCCTCAATTCAGCGACTTGGAACCTAGGAAGTCATTCATTGCAATTAAACAATTATACATACAGTATAATATTGAAGTAATATGACGAGACAGTAATAGAATGTTCACAGAAAGAATTTTTCCAAGCTGGTATTCAAATGTATCCAATAAATACTGCGAAAAAAGGTCCAGAAATAGCTTTCATAAACCCCAATTTACCTTACACTTGTGAAAAAAGAACCCAATAACCACACCACGAGAGCTCTTCTCAAAGATCTGAGTGCCAGAACTTTACTCATGAACCCCTGTACCAGCACTCATTCCATAACTGTCCATATCTCCAAGTGTTGTAAGGAAGGGATCTTTGTAATGAATATATGAAATAATAGTTGTGTTGAAAAAAGCCACTTTTCAAACCTCCCGCCAGTTAAGCAGCTTCTCTGCACGTGTGCAGTAGTGTACTTTACATGAGAGAACTGTTCCTCTAAAAAAAATATAAAAATGTGCCATCTTGAGATCTTGAGGTTATCTTGAGATGATTTCGGGGCTTTTTAGTGTCCCCGCGGCCCGGTCCTCGACCAGGCCTCCACCCCCAGGAAGCAGCCTGTGACAGCTGACTAACACCCAGGTACCTATTTTACTGCTAGGTAACAGGGGCATTGGGTGAAAGAAACTCTGCCCATTGTTTCTCGCCGGCGCCTGGGATCAAACCCAGGACCACAGGATCACAAGTCCCGCGTGCTGTCCGCTCGGTCGACCGGCTCCCCACAACTATATCACTGATAACAATTGGCTATAAGTATATGTCTGTGACTGGAAAACATGTAGAAAAAGTAGAGTGCAGAAAACTAGCTCTAAACAAACTCTGATGAAAAATTGGACATTAAACAAGATTTGAAAATGGTAAAACACTGGAACGATGGTGGGCAAGAGGAAAACACGGGCCGAATGCCCTCTGTAGTAGTTCGTGGATACACACCATACCAGATGATATGAATTCTGTGCAGTTATGAATACATGAAGTACAATGATTACAGGGTGCTGCAATGAGAACAGAGAATACACTAATATATATATATAGTATATTTTGGTAGCAGTCTTTCCTGTAGACATATATTATTAAATATGATCGAAAAAGTAAGATTAATCATTCTAACACGAATTTTCTCTATATTTCTTATATTTCTTTTCACTGTCGATGGTAATTGAAAAATCAGTTCTCCAAAATTCATTTTTATTTCTAGTCTGACGCGACGCTAAAACGCGCTTCTCAATAACTTATTACATTTCAAGGACTTTAGGTTACACACACACAACTAACACTACACGGAGTTTAAACAGCTTTCATTTATACCTGCATTTCGGTGAGGTGATATGTTACAATAGTTTTGGATGAGGTGAAAACAAACTTTCAACACAAGCCAGAACACGAAACAATGGGTATAAGATAAAGGGAAGAATGGAAGTAACTTCCATTGCCGTCAACACTAGCAATCAACAGCCAATTAATGCTCAACTATATTCTACCCACTTCAAGACTCTAAACCAATATACTGTAGAAGCATCAAGAGGAAGTATGGGCCAATAGGCCCTCTGCAGTTACTTCCATTCTTATGTTCTCATATCCAATTAATACCCATAGTTTCGTGTTTTGTCTTGTGTTTGTCACACGTTTGCTGACCTCACCCAAAACTGTTACACCATATACTTCATCGAAATGCGAGTATAAGTATGACAGATTAGCGTGTTTACAGGTTACAGTTGTGTAAACTAAAGTTTTTGAAAATGTAATAAGTTATTACGAAACGCGTTCAGGCGTCGCGTCAGACTAGAAATAAAAATGAATTTTGGAGAATTGATTTTTCCATCGACAGTGAAAAGAAACATAAGAAATATTGAGAAAATTCGCGTTAGAATTATTAAGCTTACCTTTTCAGTCATATTTAACTACATATATGTATGTATGCATGCATTAAAGCTCTATTATTGCACATCAGTATATAGAAAGAAAAACACCCCTGTAAGGGTTATATTAAATTGTATATCTTTTTACCCTATTATATTAAGCCAGTTTTCTGTGGGACCAACTCAACTGTCAGTACCTCTGTGATAAAATGTGGGACCAACTCAACTGTCAGTACCTCTGTGATAAAATGTGGGACCAACTCAACTGTCAGTACCTCTGTGATAAAATGTGGGACCAACTCAACTGTCAGTACCTCTGTGATAAAATGCTAATCTTTTTGTTGATATTCTTTACATTTCACCCATGATTTTGCTAAGAAATTAGACAGAGAAATATTTGTTTAATTACTCAAAAGCTCACTTCCCTTTAAATTTAAACTATCCCTCCTTTCCCTATGAGATAGTTTCATCCTCACTGTCTGATGGTCAGGTGACATGTTTTCCTTAGAAGGGCTTGCTAACTGTGACCCCCACGACCATCCCCTCTCTCTCTACTCATATTTTGTCTTGCTATGAAGGAGGCCAAGGATGGCCAAAAACACATTCAGCATTATTTTTCAATGTGGTTTTACCACATACTTTGATCAGTGTTTTCATAATTATTGAATATATATATATATATATATATATATATATATATATATATATATATATATATATATATATATATATATAAACTTATATATATATAAGTTTAAAGAATTTAAAAAGAGGCAAAAATTTATAATATATTATTGCAATGACGACTACTTTCAGAAAATACTAATAAATTTCAAATAGTTAACTAAGTTAATGAGAGCTAATATAGAATAGAGAAATCAAGTGCTGACACAGTAAACAAGATTTTATATAAAAAGAAATTCTTTACACAGTATTCAACTTATAAAATACTAGGTAACAACCATCTGAGCAATTAATAAAATAGCACGATGTGGAATGTTAGTCAATAAAAGCAACTCCACCTGTGAACCAAACATCTTGCCTTTTGGGGAAAAATATATACTCCATGCATGTAATCTCTTAATTTTCAAATACATACACTAGTCAAATGGAGTTAATGATATGCTAACAAGTCTTTTATGAAATGAGTTTGGACACTCAGCTACTAAGATTTCTTTTTCCAAAGGACTGAATTCCAAACATGACAAAAATATAGTACTGTATAGTACAATATTTCAATATACTGTACTTGTACACATATTCACATCTGAAACAGCTGGGCATTATTCGAGTAGCTGCAGGCTTCTCAGGCAGTTTCATATATTACCCCACCCAAAAATTTTAAATAATGACAAACAAAACTAGTTCCGTGTAATATTAGAATATTATTCCCAAAATTAGTAACTTAGAATGACTGTTTTCACACTTGTCCTTCTGGGGTTATGCAAAGCACTGATTAATAGCTGCTTCATGATTTCACTATTGAAACTGATTAATGTGCAAAATATAATATCTAAATAGTACAGTACTGTATATAATATCTGAATCTAAAAGTTACCTAGGATAAAGATTTCAAGCCAATTTTAGACTTTGGTATTGTCACTCTCTTGTCGCCTGGAACGACAAAAATTCATTACATATACGGTAGTACTAAATTTCAATATAAGTCCCTCTTAGGAGACAACATGTTTAAAAATACAATCATACCAAGTTTTATGAACAAAAAAAATATGTAACGAATAATACTGTAGATTTTAGATTTAATGTTTCATCATGTGATAACGCAAAGTTGCTTTATGAGAAGCACGGAAAGAGCACAAAGGACAAATGTAAGGCTTCTCTCCAGTATGAATTCGAATGTGACTAGTAAGAGAGCTTTTAGTACTGGAACGAAAAGGGCAATGTGGGCATGTGTACGGCTTCTCTCCAGTATGAATACGAACGTGTTGTCTCATGTTATCTTTAGAGGCAGCACTATAACCACAATAATGACAAATAAAAGGTTTTTCGCCGGTATGGGTACGAATATGTTTAGGCAAATGGTCTTTCCTGCCTGTGGAATATGAACAGTAGGGACACTGGTGTAACTTGATGCCGGCGCCTCTCCCAGTTTTCTTCGAACCATCATTGTTCAGTCCCACCTGTCGGAACGCGCCTCTTTAATTAATAGTGCCACTAAAAATATTCAGTTCTATATTCATTTTGTATTAAGCAACAATAATTAAAACCAGTATGAATATTACTTGAATTTCTGATCAAAAGTACTTCAATGAGCACGATACTAAAACAAATACAGTACACAAGGAAAGGTTTCATCTTTTTAACATTGAAAATCAAGAAACAAACACTAACCCAAACAATGCATTACCTAATCTAACAAACATCTAATTTTGACTGAAATCATCAAACTTTTAACTTAGTCCAGATTAACGTTCATGAAGATACCAACAAGAAACAAACCACCCATAAAAAGCAGCACAAGATTTTGGTATGAATATAAAGATGATCATGAGGTATTACTAAATTCAAGCTATATCTACTTAACCAAATTTAATCATTAACAAGATTTAGGCAATTAAATTAATTTTTAATCACCATTAGTCAGGAAAGCCACTGGCCCGTTTATATTATGTTCTTACAACTTGCGGTTTTCTTCTCTTTACGTTGTCATAATTACCATAAAAGCATCTCAATCTGATTAAAATAATCCACCAAAGTTGAACTAACAGCCTTATTCCTCCAAGTTGATAATAATAAACAAAATTTACTATTGTGCAAAAAGATAGCCTATTAGTAAAATTCACAAAGAAATCCAGCTTGCACTTCAATTCTGAAGACGAAACAGAAATGAGCAAATAAATTTAAGCAACCCCAACAGTAATAAAACTTAATAAAAAACACCAGGTTCTTAAAATCCATTTTTTACTGATGAACAGTAGTTAATTGTAAGGCTGGAAACCACAAGAGGTACTGAAATTGACAAGTATCACAAATTTAAAGGACGGATGTAGAATAAAGTTTACGACGAGCATCAAAAACAACGAAAATCAAAATCGTTGTTATAGTCAGGTTCTTCAGTCATTTATTTAACTACATCAACTTTGATTATGTTAACTTTAGATAATTTGTCTTTGCTATCCTGGATATCTCAAACTCTAATGAACTATGCCATCAAGCTCTAACTTCAGTTCTCATAGTTTTCCCTTAATATTCTTTTTTCTTTATTATCTCACATTGAAGATCTAATTTTATCACTTAGTTATAACTATGTAACAGACTTTTTTCACCACAGTGCAGGATCAATCTGCCAAAGTTTTGATTTTCTTCCTAAACCTTTGTTAATATTAATCATGTCCATAACACTGTTCTCTCTCTCTCAAGGTCATCTAAACATAGCCTTTACTTTAAGCTTTACTTACAGTGTCATGATACACTGATGAAATGTTAACCTTATAATGCAGTGCCTGTTTAGGTCCCATGCACTAACCATCTCACATAACAAAGCATACAGCTCAATAAGTGCAACAACACTCCTACTGCCAATTCTCTGCATTCAGTTTGTATCGAGCTTTTCTCACTTCCACACCCTTTACTTGCTATCAACCCATTACTTACAATTCTCAGGAAATATGCCATTGCTGCCTGACATCAATGAACTGCAGAAACAATGTGCCACGAAAAATAAACTCTCCCAACCTTTACCTCTAGATATTGGAACGTTTTTGTCCTTGTATAGTTTACCATAAAACTTGGTTTTGAGTATATAACAAATATCTCTTGAAAGCATAACCTATTCTTCCCCACTTAACATGCTTCCAACTAGGAACCTTGAATTTTAAGGACAGTGCCAGCTTCACCTTAACATACGTAATGTTCCATTCAAAACTTCCAAGAAAATTCAAAAGAATTCAAGCAAGATTACAAATGATACAAAAGGACATTATTTTAACTTTGATTACGTTTGATGCTTCAGCATATGAAACTGCAATGTAGATCTATGAGAGGCTCGATATGGACAAAATGAACACGAATATGGTTTCTCTCCTGTGTGAGTGCGAATATGTTGCCTCAGATTATCTTTTGATGCAGCACTGTATATGCAATGAGGGCAGGTAAATGGTTTCTCTCCAGTATGAGTACGTATATGCTTTGACATGTGGTCTTTTCTAACTGTGGAATATGTACAGTAGGGACACTGGTGAGTCTTGCCGACAGCTCCTCTCCCGCTATTCCGCGAACCATCACTGTTCAGTCCCACCTGTCGGGAACGCCTATCTTAATTAATGTCATTTTAGAGGATCACTTCAAAAATTAAGAAAAAGTAAAACTCAAATAATATAAAAATAAATAAACCTGAAAACCTTATAACGGCATATATTTAACTTGTTGATTTAACATAATGCAATTCCTACTTAGTATCAATACCCTGTCCATGTACGGAATGCATTAAGAAGTCCAGAAAAGTAGATAATGCTATTTAGCTATACAGTTTTCTCATAAACATATTTTGCCACAAATTAAATATTTAAATAACCAAATTATGAATTTCATACAATTATATACGACTAAAAAAAATATAATTTGCTGCTAGATTAGATAGCACATCAAGCCACATCTTGGCTTATTATTCTCTTTCTAGGCAAGCTTCTATATTAAAAAAATAGCCCATGTGTTTTTTGTTAAAAAAATTAATTCTTGGTATTTTTAAAATACACTATGAAAGTAATTAAAAATCTAAAGTTATCTATGCTTTAATTAAGCAATCTTGAATTTTCTCTATCACTAATTTTTGCTGCGATCTTTATTTTCATAGCAGTATGGCAATGATTTACCTTAACTAGAAATTTCCATTCTCCCTAACAATGCATCAGTAAGTTCAATGACTGATGGCATTAGGCAACAAGTTTCAAAGATCATTGATGATATTTATATAAAAAAAATTTATACCATAGCAGCCTACATAAAATTTATGGCGACTTTGCAGTAATTACAGTAATACAGTACAGTAATTATTTTTATGATAAATATTTTCATGAATGACTGCAGGTCATTAAAATGAATTGGATATAGTTGTGCAAGTACTGTATTGCATCAAATTTCTGTGCTGTAGTAGAAGATTGTAGTTAAGATCAGTAGGGAACTTAAGCCAACAAAAATAAGACAAGTATGATACTGCTATTCACATCTAGAGGTGTCAGCAATGGGTCCTGGTAGTACAGTCAAGATTTGTTCTCGACTCACAGTCAAGATTTGTTCTCGACTCACAATCAAGAATTCCGGGTTTGAATCCGGCAGGACAGAAAGAGTTGGGCACATTTCTTATGACCTAATGCCCTTGTCCACCTAGCAGTAAATAGGTACAAAGGAGTTGGTCAGCTAATTTGACCTGGAGGGGGGGGGGGGGACCCTCGATACAAGCTTAACGTGGATAAATACACTGGCTACCTGTCACCGATACAATGAATTAAAAATAAAAAAAAGATACCTGATGTCCTTCTTCAACTTTATCTTGTAAGGCACCATTCCGATTATGTATTAACATTTTGATTACCATACTATACAATGGACACAAATTTAACTTTAACGTATACAAGAGGGATGGGAATCCCTCATATCCCACATATCTTGGGAATTACAAACCTCCCTCGTGATGAGAGGTTAAGAAATCATAATTTACATTCTTTAGAAAGGTGAAGAGTAAGGGTGATATAATTGAAATGAATGTAGCAACACAAAAAATAATACAAAAGATACAAAANTAATTACCTAAGTGTAATTACAGGATGAGAGCTTTACTCATGGTGTCCTATCTTCCAGTACTCTGTCATATGACACTTTGAAACTACTGATTGTTTTAGCATCCAATGTCTTCTCACTTAACTTCTTCCAACCATCTACCACTGTGTTTGCAAACGAGAACTTTCTAATACTGTTTGGCACTGTGTGTATGTGGGTAATTACAAAAAGAGTAATTACCTAAGTGTAGTTACAATATGTGCGAGTTACACTCATGAGTTTCCACTGCCTTCTCATTTAACTTATTTCAACATCTAACTTGTTCCAACCATCTAACTTGTTCCACCATTTAACTTGTTCCAACCATCTAACTTGTTACAACCATCTACTTGTTCCAACAATTGTTCCAACCATCTAACTTGTTCCAACCATCTAACTTGTTCCAACCATCTAACTTGTTCCAACCATCTAACTTGTTCCAACCATCTAACTTGTTCCAACCATGTTTGCAAAGGAGAACTT
The DNA here is from genome assembly GCA_020271785.1 of Procambarus virginalis. Classification (NCBI taxonomy): domain Eukaryota; kingdom Metazoa; phylum Arthropoda; class Malacostraca; order Decapoda; family Cambaridae; genus Procambarus; species Procambarus virginalis. The sequence continues at coordinate 12,310,548 of WNGS01092210.1, forward strand.
TCTGATGTGTTTGTGGGTCTCATAATGTATGTGAACATGTGCATATGTTTGTATGGATGCATGCATCTTTAATTACTATTTGGGGTTTAGAAGATAGAAATGAAACTCATGGTGTACAGTATTGTATTCTTTAGCCCATTTATTGCCTTTTCCTATTCATTTTTCTGTTTTTATGTTTCATGCATGCATGCATGCATGTACCTGCATTTTTTGTGTCCATGTATAGTACTTATACAGTACTGTATGTATATGCATATACTGTAAGTATGCACTGTGTATAATACTTAATATTTGTTAACTTGCATATGTCTTATTTTTCAGGTACACCTTAAAAATAATTGAAATACAGTACCGTATATAAATAACTAAATTTAAAAAAAAAACTTTAAGAACTCAGACGACTACAAAAATCCCCATACAGTATTCTTAATCAAATATCCATGGCATTAAAAACATACTAAGAATATGATTCAACAAAATTGTCTAATTAATATCCCTTACATTTCTTAATTTGGCAGGTGTAATAACATGGGACAATTGCTAAGTAACTATTGTCTGAAAAACTATCAAAAATAATGAGGAAGTAAGTTACTACAACATGAAGTGGAACTACAGAAATTATATCTGGTGCTTCAACAAGTGGCACTGTAGAGCTGACTTCTGAGAAGCACGGTATGGACACAAGGTACAATTGTAAGGCTTCTCTCCAGTATGAATTCGTATATGTTTGTTCAAGCATATTTGTAGAAGAACGATGAGGGCAGTGGGTACATTCAAAAGGTTTCTCTCCTGTATGGGTGCGTATGTGCTTTGACATGTGGTCTTTCCTAACTGTAGTGTGAGTACAGTAGGGACACTGGTTCACCTTGTTGACAGCTCCTCTTCCGCTATTCCTCGAACCATCACTGTTCGGTCCCACCTGTCGGGAACGCCTATCTTAATTATTGCCATAACTTCATTGCTAATTTACCATTTTAATTCTAACAAAAATTACAAAATATTCAACAATTAAGATATTATCTAAAAAATGACAACTTAGAATGTAATATCACATGCTTTAATGGCCAAGATTAGAATGGCCTTTAATGCATATACATAACTTTCTATCATCTCTCAAGTTAACTTTTCTGATGGGTTACAATAATTTACTTTTCATGTTTCCGTCGTATATGACAATGCAATGCATAACGATGGGAAGCACGATAAGAACATGCAGAACACGAGTAGGGTTTTTCTCCGGTATGAGTACGAATATGGGTATTCATAGTATCTTTGGTAGCCGAGCGATAAGGGCAGAACGAGCAAGCAAACGGTTTTTCTCCAGTATGAATGCGAATATGTCGTGGTAAGTCATCTCTACGATTTGTGGAGTATTTACAGTAGGGGCACTGATGAGCCATGGTGATGACTTGTCTCCCGCAATCTCTGAATCCTTCACTGTTCAGCTGCACCTGTCGGAAATTCCTAACTGGATTATTATATCCAAACCCAATCTAATCGTTTTTATGTATATAGTGCAAGCTGAATGGAGGTGGAATGTAGGGAATAATTTAGGCCACATACCCTAAACAAATTAAAATGTCAACGTAATGAAACTTAATATACAGGATTCCAAAGCAGAAAAATTATACTGTAGTATATAAAAAGATATTCTATCAGAAAAGAATAAAAGTGATGCCATGGAAGACAATATTTAACATTAGAGTACTGTATATGATGTATTTATATGTGTGATCACATTCACTTCGAATATGCATTATTTAAAATTGTGGCCTTGTAAAATTTTAGTGGTGAATATGAATCCAGATCAATTGCATAAGACTTCATAATCCAATAAGTACAGTAATACAGTACTTCAAACATGACATCCAGCCTAAAAAATGAGGATGATATAGCTCGAACATGTTAACTTCCAAATTTGTTTTTGTCAAACATATTACGCAGAACGCCCTCTTCCGTCAATGTAGCAATTTTAATCTTGAATATTGTGGAAAAAAAAAACAAAGAAAAATTTGTATACATTGTAAGCTTCAAATGGTCTTCACCTTATTTAATTTGATTTTGTTGTTATGAAGTGAAGGTAAAATAAATATATTAAACTGCAGAAGGCCTATTGGCCCATATTTCTGAGTTTCTATATTGGAGCGGAGTCTTGAAGTGGGTAGAATATAGTTGTGCGTTAATTGGCGTTGATTGCAGCAATTAACGCACAACTATATTCTACCCACTTCAAGACTCGCTCCAATATAGAAACATCAGAAATATGGGCCAATAGGCCTTCTGCAGTTACAGATCTATCTTCCCTTTAGCATATATATATATATATATCATATTTAATATATACATACAAATATATATATATATACAAATATATATATATATATATATATGGTTTGGGGTGAGGTGAGAACAAACACAGAACACGAAACAATGGGTATAAGGGAAGAATAGATCTGTAACTGCAGAAGGCCTATTGGCCGTATTTCTGATGTTTCTATATTGGAGCGGAGTCTTGAAGGGGTAGAAATAGTAGTGCGTTAATTGGCTGTTGATTGCTGGTGTTGACTCTTGAGGTGTAGTGCCTCGCAGATGTCAAGCGCCTGTGTCGCTGTATCTATCAATGATTTCTGTGTTGTTTGTTAAGATTTCTTGGTGATGGTTGGGGTGTGTGGAAGAGATTATATGTTCCTTGTAGCCCTGTTGCTTATGCCTCGTTAATATGGAAAATGTTGTATATCCAACATCTATATATATATAATACATATATATATATATATATATATATATATATATATATATATATATATATATATATATATATATAATATAAGCTAATCGAAACAACTAGAGACCCTAGGGCTGCCAGTTTTCTTTTTCAGCGCCTTAGTGTGGCAATCCAGAGAGGAAATGCTCACTGCATCCATGGTTCCTGCCCGCCATCTGAGGAGCTTGAGGAGCTATTCAACTTGTGACAAGTAGCCTTGTACCCTGCATGTAATCAATATTGTAACTTTTTTTGTGTAATGACATTTTCAAATAAAATTAGATAAATATACACACATACCAAAGAATAGGGGTGGTAGGAGAAGAAAATATCAAAGTGTTCAGTGAGGATCCACAAGGTCTTCTCTGAGTACTCTTTATTTTCTTCTCCGAGGCTATGGGTCCCTACAATTGCACCAGAGGTGGTACCCCTTCTAGGTTTTAAAAAAAAAAAAAAATAATATACAGTATATATATATATATATATATATATATATATATATATATATATATATATATATATATATATACCACTGCACTGCGCCAGATGACAAATTGCATTCGCAGATTACTGCACCAACCAACAATAGTATTTTTTATTTTTTCGTACACGGTCGGAACACGCTCGCGGTAGGTAGGGTACGAAATGGACTCTTGGGACCTCCAGTGAGAGGCAGCCATCTTGGAAAAAAATTCCCATTATGTCCTAGGGCTGCTGGCTGGGTTAGTACTGAGTAAGCAACCATGGGTATCGCACGCGCCTCTGGCTCCCAAACACCTTTCCGACGCGGTGTTGAAAGACCGCTCTCTATCGGTGAAATTCAGACCTTATTGCTTGAAGAACATAAGGGTCATGATATTGATGAAGCTAGGCACAACAAGGATCAAACACAAAGGTTGGATGCAAGTGATACAGCACCTACTAGGATGATACAGTGAGCATGTCCAGTTGTAGCTCTGAGCACCACCCTTGCCCTCATATGCCATCTCCAATTTATATAGATGATACATAGATGAATCATTTTCTGGGTTCAGTGATAATGCATCTGATACAAGTAGCATAGATGAACAGTGTTAGCGGCTTCCATGGTGGGTTTTCCATGGATATTTTCAAGAATAGCCGAATCTCTTCCAGATTGACTGATACTCTTCGAGAATGACTGAATCCCTTCCAGTGTGCGACCTAACAAAGCGATCTTTTCAAAACTACCTTACAAATTTATCTTTTCCTATGATCTTTTCAAGACTACTTTACAAACTGATCTTTTCTTATAATCTTTTCAAGATTACCTTATGCTTTACAAGCTTGGATACATACCACCTACAAGTACTAAAGCAAAGGGTGTACGTGAGTGCATTATTTGCAAGCACACAGAGCGAAGAAACAGGAAGTGAAAATGTATCTGTGCTTGGTGCAACAAGAGCGAATTCGTACTGTGTACCATGGACTACTTCGTTGATTACTACTCACTTCCAAAGTACTGACTGTGTAATACAGTGTGTTACTGTGTAAATAGTGTGTGATACTGTACATATTGTAATTTTAGTGAATTTTTAAGAAGTAATATTGCGACAATAAACATTTATTGTGGACACATTACTGACACATGTATCATAGTTCCATGGAACATTATGAATGTTCTATTGTATACATATTGTAAAGGACACAAATATGCATCATATACGATATAAAAAAAAAAAACGCATTGGAAATACATAGAACAAATAATTGAAAAAAATTTTGTGGTAACTCGCGGTGCTTGAATGGCCTGCGCGACCGTGTCCGAGAACTTCACGCATGAGCGACCAGCCCCTGATGACGTCACAGCGCACCTTGTCTACATCCCCACAGCCAAAGTAAGTGGAATTTGTTATTTAATTTTACATAGACATGTTCAGGGAAGGGATTTATCATTTTACAAACAAAAAATAATTTTTTGGGAGCACTTGATTTCATTCGCACAGGGACAATGTCACAATAAACTCGGCGCATCACAGTGGTTAAGGCTGTTGGGATTACCCAAGGTGCAGGTTCGAATCCTCTTCCTGGCTCCAACTGACTCTCTCATTAAAAGCATTATCCTAGTCAGTTACCTATCATAGTAAGCAACATATTTCGTATGGTACATGATACTGTATTTAAAATAAATTGATGTAATAAATATCAAGATATCTCAGTTTTAATTCCTCTAAAATACAGACAACATAATGAATGAAACTGTTTTATACACATCCCGGATACAGTCATGCTTTCATATTACAGTACAGTACTGTATTTATATGAATATATCAATACAGTACTTATATCCAGTATCCTAATTTTCACTAAACAGCAAAGTGACAGCTGCAATTATCTCTACACAATTTTATCCTAAACCAGTAGGATACCAGATGAAGTCACCTTCCCAAGTGTTTCCACACGCTCCTGTCTTAAATCTTTTCCGCCCATTAGATGTCTTTACGTCATTTATCATTTATTCAAGTAGATTCAAAATAAGAATCAAAATCTCGATTGAAAATGTGATTCAAGTCAACAGTCCTTGGCAACATGAACTGATGTAACGAATTGGAACTGTAGAATTACACAAAACTTGTGGCCCTGCCGTTCCCATTCTCTTAAGCCAGTGGTTGCAAATACTGGACAGAAACACCCATAAAACTCCAGTTTCAAACCCATTATACTCTAGGTTTTAAATCAATCATATTTGGAGTAAAATATAGAATGTATAATATATACATATACTGGGAAATATAAAATGGTTATCAATCTTCACTAAACGAAGATCCTTATCTTTTCTCTGGTACAGTACTTACAGAGTTTACTGTTAGTATGTCATACATACTAACTATTAAGAATACTACTTTTCAAAATAAATCTATTGTTATAACCATAACCAAGGTAATAAATTCTGCATATATCAAAGCTTATACAAATTCTAAATTTGTATGGCAAGTATTAAATAATGTTCATTCCAATTACAAAACTTTATACATATTTATTTTAGGAAAACTGGACTCCAATATTATATTGCAATACAGAAATATAAATTTACCAAATACAAGAGCTACTTTCATCCAAGCAATTGTCAGTGGAATTTACCATTTATAAACTGTTTCTGTACTAGTACTGTCCAGTACTAGGAGGCCTCTTTGAAGACTGGGCCACGGGGACACTAAGCCACTAAATCATCGCAAGGTAATCGCAAGGTAAGGTCCTGTACTGTACATGAAACCAACAAGATCCTCTTCATTTTTTATTTTTTGCAAAATATCTGAACACTTTCCTGCCACAATTTTAATACAAATTTTATAATGTAGTGCCCTAAATACACAGATCATGAATGCCACACTTAAGGAAATAATCATTAAATTATTGCAATAATCTTTGATAAAACCATGAAAGCAAGCCATAAAGTTGTCAATGATAATAAATTTGTATTGGCATATATTGCACTCCCAAATATAACTTTCACTTTGACAATTATTATTATTAAAATAACATTTAGCACATGTCTACAAATCAAATTAACAATAGCACTTAAAAGTATTTGAAAATTTAGTTAAACAATATATTTTTTTTTAAACTAAATGATAATGATCTAAATGTAATTACCTATGTGTAGTAACAGGACGAGATCTATATGTGTAGTGTCCCCATCTTCCCAGTAGTCTTTGTCACATGACACTTTGGAAACTACTGATGTTTGGACAACCAATGTCTTTTAACTTGATATATTTTTTATAGTAAAACATTTTGAAATTCAGTCTTGTGAGAATATCCAGATTTTGTAAATACCATCTTAAAATAGTTATTATAAACTGTAAATTTATATATATATATATATATATATATATATATATATATATATATATATATATATATATATATATATATATATATATATTGAAATAAGTAATAATTATATTAACCTACCAATTCAAATTATTGTTAAATAACAAACGAAAATGGGGGCCATCAAAGAAAATTCCAATTAAACACTACAAATATTGTATACAAAATATGGCAGTAATGAGCAAGTTTGTTGGGTCTTAAAGAATGCTTGTGTTTCACATACCTTACTTTTTATTAAATGAAACTGATACCTTCTTTACTTTTTCACTGGACTTAGCAAATTTTCATGGCTACAGTCTCCTTTTACTCAGTTCCAAACCAACTTCATGGTTAACAGAAAGCCACTGGCAAAAAATTTGATTAATGATTTAAACTGAACCTATTTTTTTTACAAAGTTATCCTTTCTGATTCTGACCTACAGCATAATTAATAACCGAATCTATAACTGATTGTAAAATAAAAAAGTATATTCCAAATCAATTTTGCATAAATAAAACAAAATTCACTGGCTTTCAAAAATAAATACTGTACTGATAAAAAAATTGAAGGAAGAAATTAGCTTACTTTTGAATAAAAAGCTAATGTACAAACTTTTTGTGTGTTAAAAGATGTGTTAATAAAGTAGATCTTTGGGAAGCCCGATATGGGCACACTGAGCAGGAGTAAGGTTTCTCTCCTGTATGAATACGAATGTGGTTTACTAAAGTATTCTTTGTACTAGCACAATAAGAACAATGAGGACATATAAATGGTTTCTCTCCAGTATGAGTGCGTATGTGTTTCGTTAAACAGGCTTTCCTATATGTTGAGTAAATACAGTAGGGGCACTGATGCATCTTGATAACTGCATGCCTCCTGCTACTCTTCAAACCGTCACTGTTCGATTCCACCTGTTAGAAATTCCTAGCTTAGTTATTGGTATCACTCACAATAAAAGCTTTTCACAAAACTATAAAAACAACAATTAAGTCACTATATTCTGTTAAAAGTTGAACCTAAATTAAATTTAAATAATTGTTTTTTTATTTTCTTTAATTTTTTTATTTATTAAACCTCTAATTGAAAACATTTGCAGGTTGTATAAAGTTGTTTACAAACAAAAGCAACAAAATTGAGGCCATTGAGGTCATGTTCTACATGACTAGTATTTAAGTACTGTTATCACAAAATTACAATACTGTAGTTATAAAATTGTCTCGCATAAATTATGTTATTTAGGAATAAACTCTTCAATAAATCTAAATTGAATACTTTACCTTGTATACAATTTATTTGGTGACAGTATTCTACGCGATACTGTACCTCATGAAATGTCAAGAAATATATAAATGATGGCAACTTCATATATCGTACAGCCATTGTAATCTTTATCTATGCAGTCAACTGTTGAAAAAATAATTCAATATATATATATATATAATATATATATAATATATATATATATATATATATATATATATATATATATATATATATATATATATATATATATATGTCGTACCTAGTAGCCAGAACGCACTTCTCAGCCTACTATGCAAGGCCCGATTTGCCTAATAAGCCAAGTTTTCATGAATTAATTGTTTTTCGACTACCTAACCTACCTAACCTAACCTAACTTTTTCGGCTACCTAACCTAACCTAACCTATAAAGATAGCTTAGGTTAGGTAGGGATGGTTAGGTTTGGTCATATATCTACGTTAATTTTAACTCCAATAAAAAAAATTGACCTCATACATAATGAAATGGGTAGCTTTATCATTTCACAAGAAAAAAATTAGAGAAAATATATTAATTCAGGAAAACTTGGCTTATTAGGCAAATCGGGCCTTGCATAGTAGGCTGAGAAGTGCGTTCTGGCTACTAGGTACGACATTATATATATATATATATATATATATATATATTATATATATATAATATATAATATATATATATACATATATATATATATATATATATATATATATATATATATATATATATATATATATGCGAACAAGCCTGAATGGTCCCCAGGACTATATGCGAAAGAAAACTCAAATGAAATGAATGAATATATGATTCATATATATATATATTATATATA
>WNGS01092210.1:12324251-12340128 GCA_020271785.1 Procambarus virginalis
GATAACCTCATCAATCACCTTGCACATGGTACATAATAACCTCATCGATTGCTTTGCATGTATTACAATATACCCTTATCAATTGCCAAGCTTGTGGTACAAGATAGCCTCATTACAAACTAAGTTATTTAAAATGATAGCAGGATGTTTTCATGGGTTTTATTTAGCTCCATTACATCCATACAGATGCATTACAACCAAATTTAAAACTGGGCGGCAATAACTAAAATTACGATGTGATGATAACTGCATTACCCCTGAAGACCAACATATGATGATAACCACACTTTAAGGGTTAAATGTTGATTCAGTTATTATACTGAACTTTGCATTAAATTATTAAAAAAAATAGATATTGTCAGAAGCAACAAATTTTCTTAATACATACTTGGTTATGCATTAAACCAGGGGTACTGTAATAAACCTACAAGTATATTACACATTATCCACAAAATAATTATGTTCCCTGGAAATTATACTGCTGTTTCATAATCAAAGAAAACTATAACCAACTTACTATAAAGTTACAGACAGTACACTACAAAACTCACACAGATCAACATATGATATTAATAGTACAGTAACTAAATTAAACTGCACTAACTCGACAGCAGTATTTGACACAATAATGTCCAAAATGAGAATTAATGAAGTACAGTATTTGAATGTCTTAATAAACTCCCTCACTCTTATCACTTGACTCATATTTTTAAAAACTTCAACATACAGTATTTAAAGTTTTCCAATAAAGTTGCAGTTCTTAAGTCTCCCCTTATGAGTACTACATGTCTCTCCCCTAAATGCTATGCATATTAGTGGCTGTGTAAAAGTTACTGTATATATAAAATAAATAAATAAATAAATATAATGTACTGCATTACCATACACGAGTTGTTCGGCAATGATATTCTAATGCTTGCCAATTATTATATTCAGCTTTCAGTACAATAACATACATTCATGGAAGTTTTTACTAATCTGGAAAAACTGAAAAAAATTAAAAGGGAAATGCTCACATAACTAATACAGTACATAATTTCTAAGCTAAACACCAGAAAAAATATTTGTCTACACTGTACTATTAATGAACCCATCTTCTGATTAAATAATTTTGTTTACTCATAGTTTAGAATAATATATTAAAATTCAATACAATGAAATTACCTTTGTAAAATATTTCTTGCAACTTAAAATTTGAACCTACTCAATAACCAAATTTAGAGAGTATGTATTAACATTTTCTTAAATCACTAAATCACTTACAATAGCCATTTAAAAAATAATTTATGTACTCAAAATTATTAAAAAAAAAACTTATGAACTATAACGTAAAGGAAATGTATGCATATGATAGGAATAACATTTTTAAGTCACTGTTTATGTGTAAGCATATGGCTCATTAAGCTTGATCTTTGTGCAGCCCGGTACGGACAAAACGAACAAGAATACGGTTTCTCTCCAGTGTGAATACGAATATGATTAGTCATGGTTTCTTTTGTAGCCGAGCGGTAAGGACAGTGTGGACAGGTAAATGGCTTTTCTCCAGTGTGAGTACGAATATGCCTTGTCATGTAGTCTTTTCTATAAGAGGAATACGGACAGTAGGGACACTGGTGCGGTGTGATAACGTTATCTCTTCTGTTGTTCCTCAAACCATCACTGTTCGGTCCCACCTGTCGAAAACGCCTAGCTTAATTATTGTAATCACGGACAATCAAAACTGCCTCTTTAAGGTAGAACAAATAATTCACTAAACTTATATCTTCCTTTTAGATTTATTTTTACTTGAAATGGAGGAAAAATCAATTCCATCAGAGTGCCTAATTGTATCTTCTGTTATGAAATTAATAAAAGCCAGAGAATCCAATATAAGATTATGCAACACCTTCCATTCAGATGGAAGTGTTGATGATAATGAAACCTAAAATAACATTTAAATACAGTATAATCTTAATTATTCAGGAAATAATTATTTACAAAAATAAGCTAAATAGTACTAACAAAAATGTCAATGCCGTATTTAAGCTAAACTGTATTCAGTTTTTCAAACGTGTTTTCTTTTTACATTTGTATTTTGCAATTGTGTTTTAAAATGCATTTTACATTTAAAATTATTGCATTTTCTTTTACAAAATAAACCAATTATAAATATTCCAGTGATATTATGTAACTAACCCCCCACCCCTTATACTGTACACACAAAACTTGATGAAACTTGAACATGATATTTTAAATGACGTCACATTCCCAAGGGGCTCAGTTTGGAGAAAGGACAGAAAAATTAGGAAAGGCGGTAACGTTGCCGTGCTGGTGAAAGAACACCTAATGGTAAACAAAATAATGATTGCCAATCCACTAGAAGTTAACATAATAGCACTGGAGATCTGCAAATCAGGATGATAAACTTATAAGCATCCATGCATATAGTCCACTGCCAAGCAACACATGGACAAAGGAGGAGCTGGATAATAAACGAGAGGATCTGATAACAATAACGAGAGATTGTAGCAAGAGCGGATAAGATAGATCACAACTGTTGGTAGTCGGCGACTTGAACTTGAAATCCATATTAGCTAGAATAAAGGAGTTTTGGACCTGTAGATTCGTAAACCTCATCCTAGAAGCATTCATGTATCAACACATTAAACAAGCTACGAGGATGAGGAAAGGGGATGTTCCCTCCATGCTGGATTTTATATTCATAAGGAAAGAGGAAGAGATATTTGACATTCAGTACCTTCCTCCCTTGGGTAAAAGTAACCATGTCTTTTTGGGAATAAAGTATGCAATGCATTTATGCAATATGTTATAATCTGGCAGAAAATACAGAGGTTGAAGTAGTTGAAAAAAACCTGATTTCAGGAGAGGACATTATGGGGAACTTCGAAATTTCTTTAAGGAATTTGAATGGAAAGACTTGCTGTTAGGCAAGGAAGTAAATGAGAAGTACATCAAGTTTTGTGAAATATATGATAAAGGCACAAAAAAATTTATACCAAAGCAGAGATGCAGAACTAAGAAACAGGACTGGTTCAACAGAAATTGCAAGAGGGCCAGAGATCATAAGACACAAACATGGAATCAATATTGGAAGAGGTCAAACCCCCGAACATACCAGCGATACAAAGAAACAAGAAACAACTACACGGCAGTGAGGAGAGAGGCCAAAAGAAATTTTGAGAAAAGGATAGCATACATATGTAAAACAGAACCAGGCCTATTCTATAAATTCATCAACAGCAAATTACAGGTAAAGAATAATATTCACAGGGTGAAATGGAAAAACAGATTCACAGAAAATGGAAAGGAAATGTTTGAAACATTAAATGAAAAGCTCCAAAGTGTGTTTGTGCAAAATTAAATCTTCCGAGAATCAGACCATATAAGAATTCCAGAGAACAACATAGAGCACATAGAGGTGTCTAGAGACAAAGTGGAAAAAATGATCAATAAGCTCCATAGGTTCTGAAAGAATGTGCACCTGAGCACAGCATTCCACTTAAACTGATTTTCAGGCATCCCTGTGTACAGGAGTCCTAGCAGATGTACGGGAAAAGGCTAACAAACTATAGTTCCAATCTACAAAAGTGGCAGCAGGGAAAACCCCTCAATTATAGACCTGCATCACTGATAAGTGTACAGTACTAGTCAAAATATTGGAAAAAAATAATTAGAACTAAATGAATGAAACACCTAGAGAAAAACATCTTAACAGACAGACAGTATGAGTTTCCATCTGGAAGATACTGTATAATGAATTTACTCAGTTTCTAAGATCAAAACCCAGAGATTTTACAGGAAAGAGATGGTTGGGTTGACTGCATCTATCTGGACCTAAAAAGACTTTAAACAGAGTTCCACATAAGACTGCTCTGGAAACTGAAACATGCTGGAGGGGTGACAGGGAGACTTCTCACATGGATGAAAACTCTTCTAACTGGCAGTCAGACGAGGGCAGTAATCAGAGACAATGTATCTGACTGGAAGAGTGTTACTAGCAGAGTACCACAGGGTTTAGTTCTTGCACCCGCAATGTTCATCTTCTACATAAATGATCTAACAGAAGGAATACAGAATTATATGAATATGTTTGCGGATGATGCTAAGATACTGTACTGGGGAAGATAGGAGACGCAGACAATCGAAATGCCCTTCAAATTCATCTAAATAAAATAAGTGTTTGGAGCATCTAGTGGCAAATGGAATTTAATGAGAATAAATGTCATTTTATGGAATGTGGAATTAGAGAAAATAGACCACACACAACTTACAAATTATGTGGAAAGAAATTACAGAACTCAAATAAAGAACAAGACCTAGAGGTGGTTTTGGAGAGTAAGTTGTTGCCAGAGGATCACATAAAGAACATTGTCAGAGGAGTGTATGTTTCACAGTCCAACTTTGACTTGCTTTTAATTATATGGATGGTAAAATACTAAAGAAACTGTTCATGACTTTTGTGAGACCAAAATTTAAATATGCAGCAGTTGTATGGTGCCCAAATCTCAGAAAGCACATAAATAAACTGGAAAAGGTGCAACATCATGCTACAAAATGGCTTACGGAACTGAAAAACAAGAGTTATGGGGAGAGACTAGAGGCGTTAAACATGCCAAAACTAGAAGATTGAAGAAAGAGAGAGGTGATATGATCACCACTTAAAAAATACAAACAAGAATAGACCAAACTGGCAAAGTGAAATTCCTGAAAGCAGCAACTTCACGAACAAGAGGACACAGATTCAAGCTAAGAAAACAGTGTGGTAAAAATATTAGAAAATTTTCTTTTGCAAACAGTGGTAGATAGTTGGAACAAGCTAAACGAGAAGGTGGTGGAGGCCAAAACCGTCAGTAATTTCAAAGAGCTATACAACAAAGAGTACTGGGAAGACTGGACACCGCGAGTGTAGCTCTCATCCTGTAACTACATCTTTTATCTACACAGACACTGACCAACTTTTTATCTATGGCACAAGGTGCAGCAGTGTTCTAGTAAAAACTGGAATAAGTTAATGAGAATAATAAACATTTATTCCCCTGAACTTCCACCAGTTTAACCCCTAACAACCCTATACAAATCTTATTATGTAACCCGGTAAGTTAACTATTTTCCAAACTGTAATTAAATGTGAAAGCATTAAGTCACTATGAACATTAGAATGAGATTGGAAGAGCCTATGGTAACCCCCATCTTAGAACTCACAATGCTCACCATTTGGTTCTCACTCTAGAGGTATAGTCGCAGATGGTAAGTAGAGGTATTGTAATCTTGGTATTCATAAGGGATAAGATTGTTAGTGTCAGGGAGGGGGGGTTATGTAATTATTAGTAGTATTATCACTATAGGAAAGTGTTAACAGATCATATATGATTTCCTCCACATGCTTTGTAACAATAATGTTTGAACCCATAGACAACTAACATAACTGGACAAAGTTAATGTAGTGTTACAAAATTATCCCAAAACAAAATAAATGTTAAATACTACGGAATCAAAAGGCCACAACTTCCACTTTGCTGAGTCATCTTGGAAAACCAACATGACTTACTCTTCCAGTGTGAATCACTTTGCCTCCTAATGGCAAAGAAGGAAGAATAACATCCAGCTTAACACGGTAGTTGTCAGGTGAACACCGGTACAGGTGACACTATTAATATTCATTAATATTGTGGACCAATAATATTGTAAAAATGCCGGACCAACCGGGATGTGGTGGGTATGTGGGCCTGCAGGCCGCTCCAAGCAACAGCCTGGTGGACTAAAGTATCACAAGTCAAGCCTGGTGTCAAGCCCGGCTTGGGGAGTAGAACAACTCCCAGAACCTCATCGAGCAGGTATCAAGCAGGTGCTATCACCCACATATGAATGGGTGCTTCCACTGTGAACAGTATTTTGTTATCAAAGCCGGTACAAATTCAGTCTCTATCATCTACAATGACATTACAAAAGCTGAGCGTACAACCACATGTACTAAAATGTACAGTACTCGGCAAAATTTACTTCGATAAAATTAAGCTTAGATGTATGAAGACTTATCAAGGCTAATCCAAAAAATTTAAAATGTCCTTATGAAGAGAGATTTTATGAGAGGTTTATTTATATTCTCTAGAAAGGCAAAGAGTAAATAAAGAGGGACATGATTAGAGTATATACGAATGGGTGAACATATAACAAAGAGAATAAATATATCAACACAAAAAAGATCCCATATAAATAAGTACAACTAGCATAAGATTAGATCCAGAAAAGATCTAGGGGTAAATACTGATTTGGAAATAGGGTCGTTGAATAATGGAAAAGATTATGAAAAAGAAATGAGACATGGATGGGATCACTACACTTTTGTTCCAAGCACAGGTTAGACATCAATAAAGGCTGCCTTGCATGGGGCAACAGGCCTTCTGTAATTTACTTTATTCTTACTGTAAGGGGGAGTGGGGAATACCCAACATTTAAATTATGGTCTCTTAATGGGAACACAACAGGAGTACACACAACTATTTCCAATTGAGGGATTCAAACAAACCAATTATATGCAGGCATTATATATATTTAAAATACATGGAGGACATAATACTGACATGGAATCAGTTATCACTTATGATTACACAGATTTCCATGGTGAGGAGAGAAACATTAAGAGGGGAACTGCTTACAACAATGAGGTGGGCACCTCATAGCATTGCCACACACACCTATACCTACAGGTCTCCTCAGAGTAGCAAAGGACGGTGGGTTGAAGCAGGCTACACAAAAGCACAGGAAAGCTGCTCTACACTAACATAAACATTCTCTCTCTCATACATAATGGCAATTGAAGAAGTGAAAATTGACCTTGAAATTAATAAAAATAAAAGTCAAGACATTACATGCCAGTCTACCATTATATGAAAATTTTGCTTAACTGAAGACTAAGTGTGATTTGAGGAGGTATGTAATGACTGGTACTTTATATTTACAGTATTAGTTTCAATGTTTTTACATTTCATTAAATGTAAATCTTGTTTCATTTTTATTAATTAAATAATAATTTTCATGTTTCATCTGCCGTGGTTTGTACATCGATTTGTGTACGGGAGAGATTGTTTATGTTAGCGAAGCATTTATGTTATGTTAAGAGTAACATTACCATGCTTTTCGGAAGCCTCTCTAAACCCAATGCCACTCAAGAGGAGAGCTGCCTCTGGTCAAAGGACGTGGTGTGTTTTGGGCTGCATGGTGACGTACAAACCTCACTCTTGTTAGGTGTTTAGCTCAGAGATCTGTACATAAACCTATGATAAATATAACCTGCTTTTTTTCATTGATTTCATTTTAATGTTTATTTTGTCTTATGTTTTCTTTTCCATGGTACAGTAATTGTATTGATGATACATCCTGCCAATCATAATTGTATTTCCCAAATTTAAACATGCAGTTAGTTTGGGGGGTGGAGGGGGGGGGGGACTGCATCAGTCAAAATTTTTATAGACCAATTGGTTGCTATACAATTTTTTTTTTTTTACATTCCATCAAACCTTTCTTTTATTGGTGTTTACTGATTTTTCAATCTTCATTTAATACAATTTTGTAAATTGTTTTCCTTCTGTAAATTTATGTTGCTTGTGGTTACCCATTTGTGTAACAAACTAGTAACACATTTGTGTGACAAACTAATAACACATTTGTGTAACAAACTAGTAACACATTTGTGTGATAAACTAGTAACACATTGTCATCACGTATGTTCGATTTTTTTTTTTGCACATTTGTTGACGTCTGCTACCCACCATGTTAATGTGTCTTCCTAAGAGCAAATTAAATTTTGTGTTTGTCTTTAGATATGAAAATTAATAATAGGTCTTGTGTACAAATTTCTGGGAATGTTTTCTTTTAAACTTAGCATGAATTTCTTGGAATGTGTAGCATAGTGATAGGGAACAAATAAGACGTTTACTCCATTTAATCTAACATGTAAATCATAAAGACTAAATATAAATTTACACAAGAAATTTTCTTTACCCTGTGCATATCCATTAAAAAAAAAACAAGACAGAAACAAGTGATTATGAGTTTGGTGTAACTTATTAACTCACTCATGTAATATTTAGGGATAACTTTTAAGTTGTTAGTTTATATTGTTTTTTTCAGGTTTCTGTTCAGTATAAGGAGAATGGGTTTAATTTGATTTACTTTTGAAGTTTGGGTTTAAATTTGATTTACTTTTGAAGTTTGGGTTTAAATTTGATTTACTTTTGAAGTTTGGGTTTAAATTTGATTTACTTTTGAAGTTTGGGTTTAAATTTGATTTACTTTTGTAGTTTGGGGTTAAATTTGATTTACTTTTGAAGTTTGGGTTTAAATTTGATTTACTTTTGAAGTTTGGGTTTAAATTTGATTTACTTTTGAAGTTTGGGTTTAAATTTGATTTACTTCTGAAGTTTGGGTTTAAATTTGATTTACTTTTGAAGTTTGGGTTTAAATTTGATTTATTTTGAAGTTTGGGTTTAAATTTGATTTACTTTTGAGTTTGGGTTAAATTTGATTTATTTTGAAGTTTGGGTTTAAATTTGATTTACTTCTGAAGTTTGGGTTTAAATTTGATTTACTTTTGAAGTTAAGCAATGCAATTGAACTTCAAGGTTTTCTTGTGATGCTTTAAGTATTCTTATTGTTTTGATGGGAAACTTAAGGTACCGATTTGTGATCAAGAGCCTGTTTCATTTTGAAATTTGGTTTGTTTCTCAGTGCCAGGTATTTATTTGTTGCTGGCTCTAAGGTTGAAAGTTGATATGGCAAGTCTTAAGGAGTTTATTGCTATATGAGCAAAATTCATAATGTTTGCATACAGTATAATTAAAGCCAGGATTTTTTTTATTAATTTATATATATATAAGACAATAGAAGATAGTTTTTGGAGAGGATATGCTCATGGGAAAAATTGAATTGTTAAACTGAATGCTATCACTCAGGTTTTATAGTAATACAGGGTGGGTTTGCCTAATAGCAAACATAATATTACACATCTTCTTAATGATGTAAGAATGGAAGGATAAGTAATGGGAAAGATGTAGGTGTGTGTCTGTGTCTTCAGTGAAATATGCTTGCAGTTTGATGCTAGCTCTTAACACTTGTTATAACCTTTTTTAAACTACAGTATTGTATTAGTTTATATCTCTCTCTATCCCATTATATTTTCTCACTACAGTACCCATACACTACAAATGTATTTTACCTTTAAAATGAATGATGTAAGTTGGTAATTGTTTACACCTGCTCAGTGGGCCAGACTATGTATCCTAGCCAATACCCAGTACACTTAACATCCTCCCATCTGAACACCTCGGTTCTAATTGGGATTGGATGTGTAGGTCGGTGCTCCCCGCCCCCTATTCCCCAGGTACAAAGAAAAAATATGTACAAAATTACGTAACATTTCATTATTGCTTCACTAAATACTTTAAGCCAAACCCCACAGAATATTGGTAATACTGTACATTGTCAGTAAGTATTATGGTATGCACAGCTATTACAGTAATAGCTGACAACCCCCAGGTGTGCAAGAAAAAAGAAAATTCCTTCTAATATTGTTAAAATGCATTCCCTGATCCTGAGAAAAATACAGAATAATTGCATGTGACATACTTTGGGGGGTGATGGGGTGAGGAAGTCTTGACAAGATACTAGCACTTACAGAGAACAGGCCTGGGCTGGTCTGGTCCAGCAATTATTTCATTGTAGTAACAGGAACAGGAATAAAATAGTAACACGAATCGATAAAATTGATAGGGAAGAATTCCTGAGACCCGGAACTTCAAGAACAAGAGATCATAAATTTAAACTAACGAATCATAGCTGCCGGAGAATATAAGAAAATTCACTGAAGTAAACAGAGTGGTAGATGGTTGGAACAAGTTAAGTGAGAAGATGGTGGGGGCCAAAACCGTTTTAGTAATTTCAAAGCATTATATGACAGAGTGCTGGGGAGACGGACACCACGAGCATAGCTCTCTCTCTCATCCTGTAACTACACTTAAGTAATTACACTTGAGTAATTACAACATCTGCACATCAACAGACACCAATTATACCATTTAATTTTTTCTCCCATCCCTGTTTGGCCATTTGTTTTAAAATTTAATACATTATTTATAAAGAGAAGACAGTCGGGGGAGGAATTTTTGTGGAATACTGTGTTCATGATAGCTTCTGTGCTGAGGTTTGCCTGGCATAGGATACTGAGGAGTCTTTCTCAGTTAATTGTGAACATAACTTTTTTTTTTTGCTTGAATTCATGGGTTCTGTTGTTGTAACGTTTGGGCTGTGATGAAGCGAGTATAGTATTCTGTACTGTACATTGATAATAGGAATACTATATCTTCTTTCGTCATTTAATTTTGTCTATGGCACACACTTTAGTTGTCATCAGATAAAAGTTGTTAGATAGTTTGTAAATAGAATGGGGTTGAGCATTGCATCACTGTATCTTATAAGAATTACCTATTAACTCAGTGATAAGATTAATAAAGATAGGCATTTTTGACAGGTGAGACTGAACATACATGGTTCGAAGATTAGTGGGAGAGAAGCTGTCGTCAAGGTGCACCAGTGCCCCTACTGCCCATATTCCTCTGTTAAGAAAGCTGTCATGACAAACACATACGTATCCATACTGGAGAGAAACATTTACATGCTCTCATTGCTTGTATCGCTCGTCTACAAAATATGCAATGATCATCATATTCGTATCCATACGGGAGAAAAGCCATATTCATGCTCTGTTTGCCCTTATCGTGCTGCTCAGAGGTCTACATTGTTGACTCATATGTTAACACACAGGATGTGACTCCAGAAATACATATGAAATTCCTCACATTTTTCTTATCATTGGGACAATTTAAAAGCAAATATTGTCTGGAGGGGTGGGGGGGACTCCCTTGTGGCTCCCTGAAACTACTACCATACTGATATAGTGCCAAACTACAAGGTGCTATCAGTCCCGGAGTTCTTATTGGTCTACCGGGACAAGCCAGAACCTGGCCCCCCTGCAGGGAGTAGTGGCACACATGAAACATCTTATGTAAGTTTATTCATGTCTGCCACCATTGAGGAAAGGCTACCAGAAAGTCGGTGAAACAAAACAGACCACTGCTTGGTTAGGAAGGAGACGGCAGCCTTAAACAGCCAAAAGAACACCCCAAACAATGTAAACAAATAATAAAAATGTTTGGGAAACTTGCGCGAGCCCCAAGCGTCCATCACATTTTGAGGGAGGAGGGAGGCAGACAGTGTCAGCTGGCTGCTCCACCACCAGTTCTCATGCTGATGTGTACTGTGCACATTAATTGTACTTTACTGTGCCTGGTCACCCTCTCAGTTTGCTGTCTCCTGTTTTCAGCTAAGTGGTGTCTTGCCCTTTGTAGTTTTTCTGTGCACAGTTTTGCAGTGTGAGCCAGGAGCTTGGTGTACTGGGAGCTACATGTGCTCAGGGTTACCTTCCGTTTGTGTTCCTCAGTGATGCCCTTACACTGTTTGGGTTCTCTTTCTTGGAGTATTCAGGATGTCACTCCCTTAGGGAGTCTCCTTGCTTGTGGTGACTTCAGGTAAGCCAGTTGTCTGGACTGTCTGTCTTTCCTCGGGTCAGGTTTTTTTTAGGTTGGGTGCACGGGTTTGCTTGACCTTGCCAGCACACCGAGGTATTCCTTCCAGCTTTACATACCTTGTTGAGTCTATGATTCTTTCTTGTTTACTTTCTTGTTTTCTTCGTTTGCCACAGTCTGGTGCCTTGAGAGTTTGCGGTTCTTGTTTTCATTTTTCGATCCTTTCAGGGGCTTTTATTTTCATTTGTGCAGTGTTCTACATCGGGGTTTTATTCATACCATTCTTGCCTCTTATTAGGTTATATCTTTAGTCTGGGTGTGAATCATCCCCTGTGGTGTCTCTTGCTCTTTCTGCTGGCATCGGGTTTCAAGGGTGCCTATGCTACTATATTGAGAGTTGGATTCCTTTGGCTCTGTGGTCCAGCTTCATTCAGACTGTTCCCTTATGGTTCATTGTCCCACCAGGGGTGGGTTGGGTTGGGGGGGGTTCTCTCTCTTCGGTCGCTGGCTCCTTGGAGCTGGTCTCCTCAGTTCATCTGCTGGGTTCTTGGAGGTTCTCTCTCCATTCCATTCATATTCCAGGAGTATCCAATGTCCAAGCTGATGGTTTGTCCCAGTTTGTACCCCATCTGTATCCATGGAATTTAACATCGACTCCGCCTCTTTCCTGTATCTTTGCCGGAGGTCCCGGACGTGGACCTCTTTGCATCTCCATGGTCTTGGAGTCTTCCTCTATACTGTATGTTGCACCATTCTGGTGGCTCCCCTGACACCTTCCCTTCCCCATTGCATTGGTTGGGTTTCCATCATTATAAGAATTGGTGGTGGAGCGACTGTCTGACCTGGTTTGCCTCCCTTCTTTTCCCCAAATGAGATGGGGAGGTGGGGCAAACTAACTCAAGCTAGTCAATCATTTGATCACATTGATGGGGAAGATTTTTTTTGGCTGTGGTCTCATTTCTAAACCAAGCAGTGGTTTGTTTTGTTTAATGTCTTCCACCACCACCATGGCAGACATGAATAAATTTACATAAAATTTTTCATACGTGCCACTACTCCTTTCACTTCTGAGGGGGCTAGATTCTTGCTCATGGTCTCTGATAAGCCAAAGAACTCCACAACTGATGGGCACCTTGTAATTTGGCACTATATCAGTATAGTAGCTTCAGGAGCCACCGGGGCTCGCCCAGAAAGTGGTGTTTCATTACATTCAACGTTGTTTTTTTTTATAGATTAACGTTTTGTGTTCCCCTTTTTCATTATAATAATTTTTACCAAATAGAATACTATTTGTTTTTATTAGCTTTACTGTACTGTATTGTACAATGAAAACAACTGATGTATATGTTATAAGCTTTCATTTAACACTTTGAATCGTTGGAATTTTTTTTATTGGGTTATTAATTGAATTGACATAGTGCAAGTAGAAGTTCATAGTAGATAGTCGTCTTATGCTTTGCTTTTATTCTTCTACAAGACCTACATGGCAGGTTAAGAGGTTGTACATCTTGACGAAATTGCACCGGCCAAAACTGCGGGAGCTCACAGACCAGTCTG
The DNA here is from genome assembly GCA_020271785.1 of Procambarus virginalis. Taxonomy (NCBI): domain Eukaryota; kingdom Metazoa; phylum Arthropoda; class Malacostraca; order Decapoda; family Cambaridae; genus Procambarus; species Procambarus virginalis. The sequence continues at coordinate 12,337,388 of WNGS01092210.1, forward strand.
TTATGATTAAATTATGAGCAATGCCCTCACAAGTAACTATGACATATATAGATAGTTGTTTTTGACTGCACAGGGAGCTGGTGATGAATTCTACGTACCATTGAAGATATGTCACCCTATTCAAAACATTGTAATTTTCTGTGAATCAATAATGATCGAGAACTTTTGAAATTTTTTATTTTACGTAGTAATATTTTATTATTCACCTGACTTCGGAGGCGCTAAATGATCCTTTTAAAGGACAGGTTATCGCTAGAGCACTTTCAGCCATACAGCTCGTCACTTTAGAAATATTTACATGCTTTTTCGTAAAGACCACTGAGCAACCTATTTTCGCAAAGCCATAATGTAAGCGCATGGCTTTCCGACAGGTTGGTTTGATGCGTGGAACAGAGAAGCCGTTCGGGTATAGCTGAGCGAAGCAGTCGGCTTATGTGCCCAGGTCCCTATGGTTCCTTACCCAGTTAGGAAATCGCATGGAATTAGCTAAAGCATATTACCGCAACACACAGCGAGAACCTATACCTGCCCTCATTGTCATTACGATCATTCTACAATCTCATACCAATGAAAAACCATATTCGCTATACACAAGGTGAGAAAAGCCATTTTTTGCCCTTCGTGTTCTATCGGCTCTCACGAGGTACTGCTTTTGCTCAGTTGCTCTATCTACACACAACCTGACGTTACTAGATTTGTTATGCGAAATAAAGCTAAGTTTACGTTTATCACGTTTTAAGCAGAATAAAAACAGTACTAGTACATCATTGTGGCTGTTATATTTTATTGTCTGTCCCTATTTCAAATTCAACAAGTGTTTTGGCATTATATGTACCACGTAATTTCAATGCACTTGAGCACACTTAATTTATTTGTTTAATGTTTGTAAACCTATTTTGATAGAAGGTTTTCTAAAGAATACAAACAAGAACCTCATTCTTTGTTAAGTAATTGGAATTAGGTCTCTAACCTAAGATATAGCACTTTATGCGAAGTTAAAATAATTGTTATGCTAGACTCATTTGAATCCTCTACACATATAGTATTGTTTAGTTCTTTGGATCTGTGGTATGTGTTTGTAGAATATATATTCTTATACATATACATTGAGCAGATCAGATTCCTGTATGGTTTGCTGGGATATTATTCACTAGAGACCTTCTCACTTAATTGAACAGGTTTTTTTTTGCTAAATAAATCTTTCGTAGGGGCAAATTCTGATATGTATGGCCTAGAACTGCAATGTAAATTTTATTCTTTGTCTAGTCTTTTTACTTTGAGCCACATTTTACAACTTATCTTAATTTGGTTGTGTATTTACAGTGGTTGTATTTGGATACTGTATTGTACATTATGAGATGCCTTGAAAGTGATATGGAAACCCACCTCATCAGTGAAACCCTTTCTATACACAAAGGTTACATGGGATATTATGTGTATGCATACAGAAAAAATAGTTTCAGAACACGGTAGTTTTTTGTTCTTTATTATTGTAGTTGTATAAGATGTACCATTCTTCTGAGCATTCTGAAAATGTCCAAAAATTGTGCTTTATTTCATTGAGTGTTAGGGCAAGTGTTTACGGAGCTAAAGATATGTCGATGTGGGGAATACTGTGTAGCTGGTGGAGTTTCAAATGTTTGCAAGTTCCTAATAGTCTCAATGAGGGACTGCGATTAGTGCATGCACAAGCACCAGTCATCATGAGTTATGTCCTCATGGATTTGGTCTCGTGGTACTTACGTGGGCAGTGTAAGGGTATAATCCCAACATTTAATGTGTTCAAAGATAGCATTTAATAAATCTTGTTGCTTTTTTCCTGTCTGTATAGTAGACATTCAGACCTGCTTTTGATGTGGATGAAATAATTGTCTGAATAAATTATATCTGTATATGGAAAGTATTTGAGAGTTGCTGGCGTCGGTCGTGATTTATAAAGAAATACACGTATGTATCTTAAAAGCATAGGCCATCGGTTATGTCAGTGAATCCGGATGAATTTGTGAGTGGTATTATTGTTTGTTATACCTCCTGAGGTGATTTGTATATATATGAGATTTGTGCTCATGTTATAAGTATTGTGGTGAAACATTTTCAACAGTTTGTGCAAATGGCCAATTAAGTGTTCATATATCAAGACGTTTTTGAGCAATGTTTTGTACAGTTGTACCCGGTATGTATCAGTTCGACTCGTATATGCGTGGTGCTTGTGTCTAACATGCCCGTTCAAATGCGATATTAGTTATTGACAGTTCATTCAGTTACATCTTTAGTAAATTATTTTGTTAGAGTGGATGTTATAACATTACATGTTTATACATGTTCAAACAATGAACCTAATCGTAATATCCTTTAATGTATAATACTAGTTCTAGTGTAATAAATTATTTCATTGTTTAGACTTTCAGTCTAATGGTAGACAGTAATTTGAAATTTTAAAATTGTTACGAATTTGTAACATTGTGGTTGTACCATCTTTGGAATGTATTAACGACTTTTGCTATATTCACTATGTTGATTGTCTTATACGCTACAACATGACATTGTGGTTCTAAGACATGACTTAATTAGGACTATGTCAGAATGGGGGGGGGTGACTTTCATTTAAATGTTATGGATATTTTGTATTAAGCATCACATACATAACAATAATGGCATTTCAAATACAATTAGAGTGAATTACACACAACTATTTTAAACTAAGGGATTCAAACAAAGCAAACACATGAAATGAGACACAT
>WNGS01092210.1:12357656-12368733 GCA_020271785.1 Procambarus virginalis
ACGCTCAGGTGTCAATTTTCCGATATTTCAGATATTTTGAAAACTGTAGGAGGGTTTAGGCAAAATATTACCCATCGCCGTTTTCAGTAATTGGCATATTTTCGGTATAAAAAGTCGGAATTTAAAAATGAAAATAGGTGCAGAGAGTCAGAATTCGGCTCAAAAATCACGCTCACGTGTCAATTTTCCGATATTTCAGATATTTTGAAAACTGTAGGGGGTTTGGGCAAAATATGACCCATCGCCGTTTTCAGTAATTCGCATATTTTCGGTATAAAAAGTCGGAATTTGAAAAAGAAAATAGGTGCAAAGAGTCAGAATTCGTCTCAAAAATCACGCTCAGGTGTCAATTTTCCGATATTTCAGATATTTTGAAAACTGTAGGGAGGTTTGGGCAAAATATGACCCATCGCCGTTTTCATTAATTGGCATATTTTCCGTATAAAAATTCGGAATTTGAAAATGAAAATAGGTGCAGAGAGTCAGAATTCGGCTCAAAAATCACGCTCATGTGTCAATTTTCCGATATTTCAGATATTTTGAAAACTGTAGGGGGGTTTGGGCAAAATATGACCCATCGCCGTTTTCAGTAATTGGCATATTTTCGGTATAAAAATTCGGAATTTGAAAATGAAAATAGGTGCAGAGACTGAGAATTATTAAGGGACTTTCAACACAGTGCAGAGTTCACCTAAAACTTGAAGTTTAAACTTTGTCCCTCCACCGCACTATCAATTATTAAGTGGTCTTTCTGATCCCACATCGCGCTGAGTTCACTTAACACATCACGATATTCCTCAATCACTGACGAGATCTTCTGTAAATCTGCCAAACAGTAGACACCAAATTGTCAACAAATATAACGAGGCCAGGCTCGTTAAAGAGCCGGCCGTCCCCCACGACCAATTTTAACGTGTTGAGTATTAAAAATAAGGTTGTTAAAAAGGAAAAAATTCCTATTGTTATATATTAAAATTCAGTCTATAGTTAGGTGTTGGTTAATTTAGATTCCGTAGGTCGATTATTTGCATTAGAAATACGTGGGTGAAGCATTTACAGCGTTCGAACTAAAGCCGTCAGCGAAGCTCTTGTTCCGGAAGTGTTCGGACGTCTCCAGTTGTGAGTCGTGTGTAAACCGTTTTCATTCATAAACAGCGGGTTTAGCGGCTGGATTAAAGAGCATTTAGTCTTTGTTGGGCTGCGAATAAAGACGCCACAGAGGCTGACTTTTACCTTGAATGCATCCATAAAATGCAGCGACCCGTCCTCATCAACAACACAGCCCGTTCTTATATTCAAAAGGCCAAAAGCTCTTCAATCCAGCTGCGAGCTAAGCTCCCCCCCTCCCCCTATCCTTCATGAATATAACACATTTTACACACGACTTACAAGGGATGTACGTAATTTTCACGAGCAAGGCTTCATTCACATCCTTTGTACGAACCACAATTCAATAAATGCTTCACCCACGTACAGCCAATAACGCAGCCCGTCCTCATCAACAAAGCAGATCTTGCTTCATAAACTCAAAATACTCGTTACTCTGACCACCAATCACCTGGTTTATGAATGAAAACGGTGTACACACGACTCCTAACTGATATCGTTCGACCATTTCTCGAACTGCTTTGCTGACGACCTCTGAACCGCAACGCAACCCGTCCTTAGATAAAGTCCATTCTGTCCAGCGGTCGACCCCAGAAGACGCATTCATCAATTTTCACATGCTGTTCATTCAAAACAAGAATTTTCTCAAATATAAACATATATAAATTAATATTGTATATATTAGTATATTATGCAAATATAGTATAGTCAGTGGTCCACCAGCAGCCAGTGGTCCACCAGCAGCCAGGGTCCACTACTAGCCAGTGGTCTACCACCAGCCAGTGGTCCACTACCAGCCAGTGGTCCACTACCAGCCAGTGGTCCACTACCAGACAGTGGTCCACTACCAGCCGGTGGTCCACCAGCAGCATGTTGTCCACTACCAGCCAGTGGTCCACCACCAGCCAGTGGTCCACCACCAGCCAGTGGTCCACCACCAGCCAGTGGTCCACCACCAGCCAGTGGTCCACCACCACCTAGTGGTCCACCACCACCTAGTGGTCCACCACCAGCCAGTGGTCCACCACCACCAGCCAGTGGTCCACCACCAGCCAGTGGTCCACCACCAGCCAGTGGTCCACCACCACCTAGTGGTCCACCACCACCTAGTGGTCCACCACCAGCCAGTGGTCCACCACCAGTCAGTGGTCCACCACCAGCCAGTGGTCCACCACCAGCCAGTGGTCCACCACCGCCTAGTGGTCCACCACTAACCAGTGGTCCACTACCAGCCAGTGGTCCACTACCAGCCAGTGGTCCACCACCAGCCAGTGGTCCACCACCACCTAGTGGTCCACCACCACCTAGTGGTCCACCACCAGCCAGTGGTCCACCACCAGTCAGTGGTCCACCACCAGCCAGTGGTCCACCACCAGCCAGTGGTCCACCATCGCCTAGTGGTCCAACCACTAACCAGTGGTCCACCACCAGCNGGTCAGAATTCGGCTCAAAAATCACGCTCAGGTGTCAATTTTCCGATATTTCAGATATTTTGAAAACTGTAGGGGGTTTGGGCAAAATATGACCCATCGCCGTTTTCAGTAATTGGCATATTTTCGGTATAAAAAGTCGGAATTTGAAAATGAAAATAGGTGCAGAGAGTCAGAATTCGGCTCAAAAATCACGCTCAGGTGTCAATTTTCCGATATTTCAGATATTTTGAAAACTGTAGGGGGGTTTGGGCAAAATATGACCCATCGCCGTTTTCAGTAATTGGCATATTTTCGGTATAAAAAGTCGGAATTTGAAAATGAAAATAGGTGCAGAGAGTCAGAATTCGGCTCAAAAATCACGCTCAGGTGTCAATTTTCCGATATTTCAGATATTTTGAAAACTGTAGGGGGGTTTGGGCAAAATATGACCCATCGCCGTTTTCAGTAATTGGCATATTTTCGGTATAAAAAGTCGGAATTTGAAAATGAAAATAGGTGCAGAGAGTCAGAATTCGGCTCAAAAATCACGCTCAGGTGTCAATTTTCCGATATTTCAGATATTTTGAAAACTGTAGGGGGTTTGGGCAAAATATGACCCATCGCCGTTTTCAGTAATTGGCATATTTTCGGTATAAAAAGTCGGAATTTGAAAATGAAAATAGGTGCAGAGAGTCAGAATTCGGCTCAAAAATCACGCTCAGGTGTCAATTTTCCGATATTTCAGATATTTTGAAAACTGTAGGGGGGTTTGGGCAAAATATGACCCATCGCCGTTTTCAGTAATTGGCATATTTTCGGTATAAAAAGTCGGAATTTGAAAATGAAAATAGGTGCAGAGAGTCAGAATTCGGCTCAAAAATCACGCTCAGGTGTCAATTTTCCGATATTTCAGATATTTTGAAAACTGTAGGGGGGTTTGGGCAAAATATGACCCATCGCCGTTTTCAGTAATTGGCATATTTTCGGTATAAAAAGTCGGAATTTGAAAATGAAAATAGGTGCAGAGAGTCAGAATTCGGCTCAAAAATCACGCTCAGGTGTCAATTTTCCGATATTTCAGATATTTTGAAAACTGTAGGGGGGTTTGGGCAAAATATGACCCATCGCCGTTTTCAGTAATTGGCATATTTTCGGTATAAAAAGTCGGAATTTGAAAATGAAAATAGGTGCAGAGAGTCAGAATTCGGCTCAAAAATCACGCTCAGGTGTCAATTTTCCGATATTTCAGATATTTTGAAAACTGTAGGGGGGTTTGGGCAAAATATGACCCATCGCCGTTTTCAGTAATTGGCATATTTTCGGTATAAAAAGTCGGAATTTGAAAATGAAAATAGGTGCAGAGAGTCAGAATTCGGCTCAAAAATCACGCTCAGGTGTCAATTTTCCGATATTTCAGATATTTTGAAAACTGTAGGGGGGTTTGGGCAAAATATGACCCATCGCCGTTTTCAGTAATTGGCATATTTTCGGTATAAAAAGTCGGAATTTGAAAATGAAAATAGGTGCAGAGAGTCAGAATTCGGCTCAAAAATCACGCTCAGGTGTCAATTTTCCGATATTTCAGATATTTTGAAAACTGTAGGGGGGTTTGGGCAAAATATGACCCATCGCCGTTTTCAGTAATTGGCATATTTTCGGTATAAAAAGTCGGAATTTGAAAATGAAAATAGGTGCAGAGAGTCAGAATTCGGCTCAAAAATCACGCTCAGGTGTCAATTTTCCGATATTTCAGATATTTTGAAAACTGTAGGGGGGTTTGGGCAAAATATGACCCATCGCCGTTTTCAGTAATTGGCATATTTTCGGTATAAAAAGTCGGAATTTGAAAATGAAAATAGGTGCAGAGAGTCAGAATTCGGCTCAAAAATCACGCTCAGGTGTCAATTTTCCGATATTTCAGATATTTTGAAAACTGTAGGGGGGTTTGGGCAAAATATGACCCATCGCCGTTTTCAGTAATTGGCATATTTTCGGTATAAAAAGTCGGAATTTGAAAATGAAAATAGGTGCAGAGAGTCAGAATTCGGCTCAAAAATCACGCTCAGGTGTCAATTTTCCGATATTTCAGATATTTTGAAAACTGTAGGGGGGTTTGGGCAAAATATGACCCATCGCCGTTTTCAGTAATTGGCATATTTTCGGTATAAAAAGTCGGAATTTGAAAATGAAAATAGGTGCAGAGAGTCAGAATTCGGCTCAAAAATCACGCTCAGGTGTCAATTTTCCGATATTTCAGATATTTTGAAAACTGTAGGGGGGTTTGGGCAAAATATGACCCATCGCCGTTTTCAGTAATTGGCATATTTTCGGTATAAAAAGTCGGAATTTGAAAATGAAAATAGGTGCAGAGAGTCAGAATTCGGCTCAAAAATCACGCTCAGGTGTCAATTTTCCGATATTTCAGATATTTTGAAAACTGTAGGGGGGTTTGGGCAAAATATGACCCATCGCCGTTTTCAGTAATTGGCATATTTTCGGTATAAAAAGTCGGAATTTGAAAATGAAAATAGGTGCAGAGAGTCAGAATTCGGCTCAAAAATCACGCTCAGGTGTCAATTTTCCGATATTTCAGATATTTTGAAAACTGTAGGGGGGTTTGGGCAAAATATGACCCATCGCCGTTTTCAGTAATTGGCATATTTTCGGTATAAAAAGTCGGAATTTGAAAATGAAAATAGGTGCAGAGAGTCAGAATTCGGCTCAAAAATCACGCTCAGGTGTCAATTTTCCGATATTTCAGATATTTTGAAAACTGTAGGGGGGTTTGGGCAAAATATGACCCATCGCCGTTTTCAGTAATTGGCATATTTTCGGTATAAAAAGTCGGAATTTGAAAATGAAAATAGGTGCAGAGAGTCAGAATTCGGCTCAAAAATCACGCTCAGGTGTCAATTTTCCGATATTTCAGATATTTTGAAAACTGTAGGGGGGTTTGGGCAAAATATGACCCATCGCCGTTTTCAGTAATTGGCATATTTTCGGTATAAAAAGTCGGAATTTGAAAATGAAAATAGGTGCAGAGAGTCAGAATTCGGCTCAAAAATCACGCTCAGGTGTCAATTTTCCGATATTTCAGATATTTTGAAAACTGTAGGGGGGTTTGGGCAAAATATGACCCATCGCCGTTTTCAGTAATTGGCATATTTTCGGTATAAAAAGTCGGAATTTGAAAATGAAAATAGGTGCAGAGAGTCAGAATTCGGCTCAAAAATCACGCTCAGGTGTCAATTTTCCGATATTTCAGATATTTTGAAAACTGTAGGGGGGTTTGGGCAAAATATGACCCATCGCCGTTTTCAGTAATTGGCATATTTTCGGTATAAAAAGTCGGAATTTGAAAATGAAAATAGGTGCAGAGAGTCAGAATTCGGCGGCTGGTATCAGTGGTGTCGATAATTTAAATTTTAAAACAAAAAATATGGAAATATACTTGGAAGAATAAAATAAAGACCTCAAATGAGGGAAACATATAATATCTTAGTAATTATAAAATTGAAGGTATCAAACACATTTATTATTTTGGAACTTTCCACCAATTATTTGTTGGCATATGAGAAATCCCTAATTTCATATACAATACACAAATGATCTTTTCTTTAAATGGCAAATAATGCTGTATCCTAAGAAACAATTTACAAATAATTCACAGTTTAAAGACTCCAATTTAAAAAAACTCCAATTTCAGATGGTAAGGTATAAGCACTGACTTTAAGACTTTTGCTATGGTACACTGCTACGGCTGAATAACGAGCAAAACAAAGAAAACCAGCTAGGTGAATGGTAACTGCCACCATCAGATACCATTCACCAAGTATTTGTTTTGCTTTGGAGTAAGAGTAGAAGGAAAATGGAATGGAATAAATGAGCAGGATGTACAAGACAACAATCTACAGTTTCAAAAGAAGAAACAAGACAATAAATTTAGGCCAGGATATATCTCATTTGACACACTATGACTGAAAAAACAGGATCCAAGTGCTGAAGCACCATTGAGTTTTCACCGAAAGAGTATGTTTATGCAATTACCTAGAGTGTAATTACAGGATGAGAACTAAGAGAGTGATGGGTAAATACATACAGTAGCTTAGCATGAGTTAGCTATTTATTGATTCAGATATCCACCACTCTCAAATTATACAGTACATAATATTACGTACCAAGTTTGTGACAGCAAAAATTAGCCTAAAAATGGCTAAATACCATCATTTTGTTTTACCAGGATATTTAATCATGGCACATACAACAAGGATAATGTGCAGATAAACAAATACTGTACAGTAAAAATAATTTTTGTTTTAAATATACTGTACAGAATTTGAGAATATAATTTTGTTATCCTACGTAATAGATTCTATTTTTGAAATTAGTTGAAAAGTCTCAACTAAACATATTTTACTTTCTGTGACTGATAAAATTATTTTTTTGCTTTTATGTGCAGCAAGATAATTTATGGCAATAACTATTTTAGGACTTTATGCGATAACTGGCATCAATGAAAAACAAAACAGATGTTTGCCTACATATTACAAAAGAGAAAACCATATATATTGTTGTTGCTGCAATTTTCTTACTTACAAAATATTACTAACAAATATTTTGGATGTGAATGGATGTAATGCGTTCATAAATTATACAAATTGTAATTTCCCAAGTTCATGGTTTACCTAAGTAAACTCTTAAACTCTATAGCACAAGAAACAGAAATGTTATGCTTTGAGAACACACTTGGTTTACTATTGAGAATAATTACCCCACCCTATGAGTGAAAGGCTTGTAGAGAAATAGAAACGATTGAGGTAGAGGTACAAGAATCATATAAAAACCCAGGAGAGGTGAAAAGAGCAAAAGGCCATCGGTGAAATAAGAGTGGACAAAAAACTACATCTAAAATTGGGTCCCTGCACAAGGAAGATGGAATTTTTACAGATGACAACAAAAAATTTGTGAGATAATGAGGATACAGTACAGTTCTGTTTTAGTGAACTACTAAACATTGAAGATGTTTAGTGGTTTCTTCACATACAAAGGAATTCTTCTTGTATGTGATACCAACATCAAATCATATATCAGATGTCACCCCACCCCCACTGAACTTTAAAGCAGCCATAGAGAGCATGCCCATACACTTTGCTCTAGGCCCAGATTCCTGAATTTCCGTATTCATCAAAACTGCAAAAAATCATTATCACAGGCCCTTAACATTTGTAAGAAATGGTGCCCAGATACTGGTGCTATCTCTGAAATACTTAAAACAGCAGAGGAAACACCATTCAATAAATAAGGAAGTAAAGCATTGGCCATTAATAACACTTTCTTGCTCTATGGAGAACATGTGCGTCCAATGTTTTTCTCGAATCCAAGCGGTGGACACGTGCTTGCGTCCAATATTAAAATATTTGTAAAAAAATTAAATTTTATCCGATCAATCTGAGTTGTTTCAAAATGAGCGCCTTTAGATTGCGCACAATATAATACAATAATGACAACGTAGTCTGACAATTGAGGTCAGAACACTGGAAAGATTATAAATACTTTTGTGGTCCAAAATTTAAAATATTTGTTAAAATTCCATTTATTGTTTTATTATTATTATGGGGCTAGGTTAAATGCGCGCCTTTAGACTGCAAACAATTTGATACCAAAATGAAAGACGTAACACGAAAATAATGTCAGAACACTGGAAAGATATACAGTATAAATTTTGTGGTGATGAGCGTCCAAATTTTAATATTTGTTAAAATTCCAATTATTGTTCTATTATTATGAGACTAGTTTTAAGGTGCATGCCTTTAGATTGCAAACAATTTGATACCAAAATGAAAGATGTAACACGAAAATTAATGTTATCAAACTGAATGAGTACACACATTGTGCCAATTGGTGCTTGTTCACGGGTAACGGTAGGCCGACTTTAGGCTTTGCTGGGGGGGGGGGGGAGTCACGCCAGGCTTTTGGACCTTATATGTATATACCCCTGTAGGGAATTCAATTGCAAACACAATGATACCAAAACGAACAACGGAGCACGAGAATTAAGGTGAGAAAACGGAAAGAAGTTACACATTTCACTGATTTTGCTCGTTCAAGGGTAACATTTTGCCAACTTTAGGCATTGCCTTTAGGGCCTTTGGACCTTATATGCATATAACCCGGTAAGGAATCCTATTGCGAACACAATGATACCAAAATGAACGACATAGCATGAGAATTAAGCTGAGAAACCTGAAACTAGTATACATATTTCAGTGTCGCCGCACACTCGCCCCCGAAACACCAAGAGCATGATGGAGACGTCTGTGGCAAGGTGTTTGTAGACCAATGCCACTAACATCACACACAAAAATCTTTCAAGAGTGCTAGATCACAAAACACATGAAATCACAGCATTTATGTAACCATGGGCAACTTAGGATTCAGAACAGGGCCCTCCTGCAACTAGACCACTATGATGTGGCTTAAGCTGCTATGGAAGACAAGCAAAACACTGATGTAATATACATAGATTTTGTGAAAGTTTTTGACAAGTGTGATCATCATGTTATTTGACACAAAATGTACTCATAACTAATGGCAGGGTAGGAACATGGATCTTTCTACAAATAGAACCCAGTGAGTAATAGTCAACAAAATGTCACCCAGTGTACTGTGCTTGTTGCTGCATTTTTTCTCATCCTCATATTAGATGTAAACAAAGATGCAAACTATTGTACCATATCATCCTTTGCAGATGACAAAAGGATTTTTATGAGAGTAGGCAATATTAAGGTCACAGCAAACCTCCAAACTGATGTAAATCAGGTCTTTCAATGGGCCACAGAAAATATAATGTTCAATGAAATTAAGCTTCAGCTCCTATGCTTTTGGAAAAAATAAAATATGCAAGTGGAAAAAAATATAAAATGCAGTCAAATCACACTATAGAACAAAATAGCAATATAAAAAGAATTGGGAATTACCATGTCAGAATACCTTACTTTTAAAGAACACAAGAAAGTAGCTGTCACAACTGCAAGGAAAATGACAGGTTGGATAACAAGAACCTTTCAACAAACAAAAGTCATACCATTGATGATACTTTTCAAGATACTAGTACTCTCTAGGATGGATTATTGTTGCACAATGACAACCCCATTTAAAGCTGGAGAAATGGCTAACATGGAAAACATGCAAAGATCTTTTACTGCTAATATTCACTGAATAAAATATTTAAATTATTGGGGCCGCTTAAAATGTTGAATCCTGCATTTCCAAGAGCACAAAGAAGAGAGGTACATAAGTTACACTTGGAAAGTATTAAAGGGGTTGGTTCCAAATCTGCGTACCCAAATAACACCCCATGAGATCAGAAGGCACGGCAGGAACCTGTTGAAAAGCAAGTGTAATATATAACCCTCCAAGGTCAACACTGGAGACCTCTGCCACAGGCTGTTATGTCAGCAAGATAAGGTTTGGCACTAACAGATCCAGCTGGACATACCACCCCACCAACCTTCAATAGCTCACCTAACCAGTGAATATGTAAATATTTATGTGATTTCTACTTTTCCTAACACTTTACATACAGATTAATAATTATACAAGGAAAAATATAATTTTAAACTTAAATTTTTTGCATATGAGCAGACATGCATGTATATCAATAGCCACACTTCAGGGGTTAACTATCAACCATTTTCTTTGTATGTATTGTAAATATGCAAGAATATGTTCACTAGAAAAAAATGCATTGTATTTATAATGTTGGTACATTGTTAATACACTAAAATACACCTTAATGTTTATTTACATGCAATAAAGTAGATAATGAGTTTACTAAACTCTACATTTTGATAAAGCAAAGCAAATCTAATGAAGAACTGCATTAAGCTTGTTGAGCATATACCTAATAAAACAAAGTATAATAATTAATTTAAAATAGTAATTATGAATTAATGTTTATATATTAACCTTAATTTTATGTTGGAAAATCAGCAGTATGATAGCAAACAGTTGCCCAGTGGCAATTTTTTAAGAACAACCTCATGATTAATTATTTATACAGCTTTATTTTTATAACCTGCTGAAATATTACTACTAGTCAAGCTTATGTGAATGTCTTTTTGCTTTTGTCATTTACAAGCTGAATTAACCCAAAATATGCAATTCAGTTACTGATATTGATTAAGAACAAGTACCCAACTTGCTTTTGTTTTTTTACATGTGCAGCTACATTGTCAATCAAATTATGTATTTTATTTTTTTAATATAAAAACACTAATTAGTACGATGCTGTATTGCGACTCTAATAAGTCGATTTGCTGATAAGTATTGTAATTAAGTTATTGTTCTGCTAAGTGCCTATAAACACATTCTGGCTTTAATCTCGCAGTGTATTCATCTATAATCCATCATGATTCATGACAAAAATATCTTGCAAACTTTCCTAAACATTTACTTATCGTGTACAATTGCAAAAAAAAAATATAAATTATTTTACACAGTACTTTAGTTAATCTAGTACTACTTAAAATATTTGTGAAAAGAATTACATATAGAGC
>WNGS01092210.1:12372142-12422352 GCA_020271785.1 Procambarus virginalis
TGATGGATGTATAAATTTAGCAATAGATAAAGGAGATCATGCACTGGGAGCAAACGTTTTTGTTAGTTTGTTTGGAATGTTAAACGTTATAAGGCATTCTGACCACCTGAAACTTTTAACAAGTAATTGTATCTTAATTATATATATGTATTTTTAGTGCATTGGATGAAATATAAAATTAAACTGGTAATATTATATTTCCATTATAAATTGATTAATATTAGAAATTACCCTGTACAGTATTTATAATGATGATGATATATTTGTTTTAGGTATTACTGATATTATTTTGGTAAGTGCTATACATTCTGTTCGATGTTAAAGTGCTGTGGAATGTATCGTAGTATTTATGTGCTTTGGCAAGAAACTTATCCATTAGTATGTAAATAGATTAAGCTTGAACCTGATCTCACCACCCATTCTCTTGTCTAGATAGTACTTTCTTGTAACTGTGTGCACCATAGTACAACATTGACGCACTAAGCAGTAGACAGTAGAACTTTGTTTTATTCACATTATAAGAGTCCAACAAAATTAAACAAAAACAAACTTAAGTATTCTCTAGGCCTTGTAATACAACACATTTACTATATCAGGCCTCGGATAACATGTATTAGGGTTTGGAAGGTTGGCCTAATCGTCGGTATATGTATTATGGTCCTCATCCTTCCTCTAAGTACAGTACTACCAAAACAGGAGGATGGGCCGATCTCACTGATCCAGACGTGCAGGTCTGGATCTTCAGTACATGAATATATGCTCTATATGTAATTCTTTTCACAATATTTTAAGTAGTACTAGATTAACAAGTACTGTGTAAAATAATTTATATTTTTTTTTTGCAATTGTACACGATAAGTAATGTTTAGGAAAGTTTGCAAGATATTTTTGTCATGATCATGATGGATTATAGATGAATACACTGCGAGATTAAAGCCAGAATGTGTTTATAGGCACTTAGCAGAACAATAACTTAATTACAATACTTATCAGCAATCGACTTATTAGAGTCGCAATACAGCATCGTACTAATTAGTGTTTTTATATTAAAAAAATAAAATACATAATTTGATTGACAATGTAGCTGCACATGTAAAAAAACAAAAGCAAGTTGGGTACTTGTTCTTATCAATATCAGTAACTGAATTGCATATTTTGGGTTAATTCAGCTTGTAAATGACAAAAGCAAAAAGACATTCACATAAGCTTGAACTAGTAGTAATATTTCAGCAGGTTATAAAAATAAAGCTGTATAAATAATTAATCATGAGGTTGTTCTTAAAAAATTGCCACTGGGCAACTGTTTGCTATCATACTGCTGATTTTCCAACATAAAATTAAGGTTAATATATAAACATTAATTCATAATTACTATTTTAAATTAATTATTATTACTTTGTTTTATTAGGTATATGCTCAACAAGCTTAATGCAGTTCTTCATTAGATTTGCTTTGCTTTATCAAAATGTAGAGTTTAGTAAACTCATTATCTACTTTATTGCATGTAAATAAACATTTAAGGTGTATTTTAGTGTATTAACAATGTACCAACATTATAAATACAATGCATTTTTTTCTAGTGAACATATTCTTGCATATTTACAATACATACAAAGAAAATGGTTGATAGTTAACCCCTGAAGTGTGGCTATTGATATACATGCATGTCTGCTCATATGCAAAAAATTTAAGTTTAAAATTATATTTTTCCTTGTATAATTATTAATCTGTATGTAAAGTGTTAGGAAAAGTAGAAATCACATAATATTTACATATTCACTGGTTAGGTGAGCTATTGAAGGTTGGTGGGGTGGTATGTCCAGCTGGATCTGTTAGTGCCAAACCTTATATCTTGCTGCATAACAGCCTGTGGCAGAGGTCTCCAGTGTTGACCTTGGAGGGTATATATTACACTTGCTTTTCAACAGGTTCCTGCCGTGCCTTCTGATCTCATGGGTGTATTTTTTGGTACGCAGATTTGGAACCAACCCCTTTAATACTTTCCAAGTGTAACTTATGTACCTCTCTTCTTTGTGCTCTTGGAAATGCAGGTTCAACATTTTAAGGGTCCCAAAATTTAAATATTTTATTCAGTGAATATTAGCAGTAAAAGATCTTTGCATGTTTTCCATGTTAGCCATTTCTCCAGCTTTAAATGGGGTTGTCATTGTGCAACAATAATCCATCCTAGAGAGTACTAGTATCTTGAAAAGTATCATCAATGGTATGACTTTTGTTTGTTGAAAGGTTCTTGTTATCCAACCTGTCATTTTCCTTGCAGTTGTGACAGCTACTTTCTTGTGTGTTCTTTAAAAGTAAGGTATTCTGACATGGTAATTCCCAATTCTTTTTATATTGCTATTTTGTTCTATAGTGTGATTTGACTGCATTTTATATTGTTTTCCACTTGCATACTTTATTTTTCCAAAAGCATAGGAGCTGAAACTTACTTTCATTGAACATTATATTTTCTGTGGCCCATTGAAAGACCTGATTTACATCAGTTTGGAGGTTTGCTGTGACCTTAATATTGCCTACTCTCATAAAAATCCTTTTGTCATCTGCAAAGGATGATATGGTACAATAGTTTGCATCTTTGTTTACATCTAATATGAGGATGAGAAAAAATGCAGCAACAAGCACAGTACACTGGGTGACATTTTGTTGACTATTACTCACTGGGTTCTATTTGTAGAAAGATCCATGTTCCTACCCTGCCATTAGTTATGAGTACATTTTGTGTCAAATAACATGATGATCACACTTGTCAAAAACTTTCACAAAATCTATGTATATTACATCAGTGTTTTGCTTGTCTTCCATAGCAGCTTAAGCCACATCATAGTGGTCTAGTTGCAGGAGGGCCCTGTTCTGAATCCTATGTTGCCCAGGGTTACATAAATGCTGTGATTTCATGTGTTTTGTGATCTAGCACTCTTGAAAGATTTTTGTGTGTGATGTTAGTGGCATTGGTCTACAAACACCTTGCCGCAGACGTCTCCATCATGCTCTTGGTGTTTCGGGGCGAGTGTGCGGCGACACTGAAATATGTATACTAGTTTCAGGTTTCTCAGCTTAATTCTCATGCTATGTCGTTCATTTTGGTATCATTGTGTTCGCAATAGGATTCCTACCGGGTTATATGCATATAAGGTCCAAAGGCCCTAACGGCAATGCCTAAAGTTGGCAAAATGTTACCCTTGAACGAGCAAAATCAGTGAAATGTGTAACTTCTTTCCGTTTTCTCACCTTAATTCTCGTGCTCCGTTGTTCGTTTTGGTATCATTGTGTTTGCAATTGAATTCCCTACAGGGGTATATACATATAAGGTCCAAAAGCCTGGCGTGACTCCCCCCCCACAGCAAAGCCTAAAGTCGGCCAACCGTTACCCGTGAACAAGCACCAATTGGCACAATGTGTGTACTCATTCAGTTTGATAACATTAATTTTCGTGTTACATCTTTCATTTTGGTATCAAATTGTTTGCAATCTAAAGGCATGCACCTTAAAACTAGTCTCATAATAATAGAACAATAATTGGAATTTTAACAAATATTTAAAATTTTGGATGCTCATCACCACAAAATTTATATACATGTATCTTTCCAGTGTTCTGACATTAATTTTCGTGTTACGTCTTTCATTTTGGTATCAAATTGTTTGCAGTCTAAAGGCGCGCATTTAAACCTAGTCCCATAATAATAATAAAACAATAAATGGAATTTTAACAAATATTTTAAATTTTGGACCACAAAAGTATTTATAATCTTTCCAGTGTTCTGACCTCAATTGTCAGACTATGTTGTCATTATTGTATTATATTGTGCGCAATCTAAAGGCGCTCATTTTGAAACAACTCTCAGATTGATCGGATAAAATTTAATTTTTTACAAATATTTTAATATTGGACGCAAGCACGTGTCCACCGCTTGGATTCGAGAAAAACATTGGACGCACATGTTCTCCATAGAGCATGAAAGTGTTATTAATGGCCAATGCTTTACTTCCTTATTTATTGAATGGTGTTTCCTATGCTGTTTTAAGTATTTCAGAGATAGCACCAGTATCTGGGCACCATTTCTTACAAATGTTAAGGGCCTGTGATAATGATTTTTTGCAGTTTTGATGAATACGGAAATTCAGGAATCTGGGCCTAGAGCAAAGTGTATGGGCATGCTCTCTATGGCTGCTTCAAAGTTCAGTGGGGGTGGGGTGACATCTGATATATTATTTGATGTTGGTATCACATACAAGAAGAATTCCTTTGTATGTGAAGAAACCACTAAACATCTTCAATATTTAGTGGTTCACTGAAAACAGAATTGTACTGTATCCTCATTATCTCACAAATTTTTTGTTGTCATCTGTAAAAATTCCATCTTCCTTGTGCAGGGACCCAATTTTAGATGTAGTTTTTGTATAGGAGAAAAGTATTTTGGATTCCACTCTTATTTCACCGATGGCCTTTTGCTCTTTTCACCTCTCCTGGGTTTTATATGATTCTTGTACCTCTACCTCAATCGTTTCTATTTCTCTACAAGCCTTTCACTCATAGGGTGGGGTAATTGTTCTCAATAGTAAACCAAGTGTGTTCTCAAAGCATAACATTTCTGTTTCTTCTGCTATAGGGTTTAAGAGTCTTGTACTTAGGTAAACCATGAACTTGGGAAATTACAATTCGTATAATTTATGAACGCATTACATCCATTCACATCCAAAATATTTGTTAGTAAATATTTTGTAAGTATGAAAATTGCAGCAACAAACAATATATATGGTTTTCTCTTTTGTAATATGTAGCCTAACATCTGTTTTGTTTTTCATTGATGCCAGTTATCGCATAAAGTCCTAAAATAATTATTGCCATAAATTATCTTGCTGCACATAAAAGCAAAAAAATTAATTTTATCAGTCACAGAAAGTAAAATATGTTTAGTTGAGACTTTTCAACTAATTTTCAAAAATAGAATCTATTACGTAGGATGACAAAATTATATTCTCAAATTCTGTACAGTATATTTAAAACAAAAATTATTTTTACTGTACAGTATTTGTTTATCTGGCACATTATCCTTGTTGTATGTGCCATGATTAAATATCCTGGTAAAACAAAATGATGGGTATTTAGCCATTTTTAGGCTAATTTTTGCTGTCACAAACTTGGTACATAATATTATGTACTGTATACTTTGAGAGTGATGGATATCTGAATCAATAAATAGCTAACTCATGCTAAGCTACTGTATGTATTTACCCACCACTCTCTTAGTTCTCATCCTGTAATTACACTCTAGGTAATTGCATAAACATACTCTTTCGGTGAAAACTCAATGGTGCTTCAGCACTTGGATCCTGTTTTTTCAGTCATAGTGTGTCAAATGAGATATATCGTGGCCTAAATTTATTGTCTTGTTTCTTCTTTTGAAACTGTAGATGAAGTTGTCTTGTACATCCTGCTCATTTATTCCATTCCATTTTCCTTCTACTCTTACTCCAAAGCAAAACAAAATACTTGGTGAATGGTATCTGATGGTGGCAGTTACCATTCACCTAGCTGGTTTTTCTTTGTTTTGCTTGTTATTCAGCCGTAGCAGTGTACCATAGCAAAAGTCTTAAAGTCAGTGCTTATACCTTACCATCTGAAATTGGAGTTTTTTTAAATTTGGAGTCTTTAAACTGTGAATTATTTGTAAATTGTTTCTTAGGATACAGCATTATTTGCCATTTAAAGAAAAGATCATTTGTGTATGTATGTATATGAAATTAGGGATTTCTCATATGCCAAACAAATAATTGGGTGGAAAGTTCCAAAATAATAAATGTGTTTTATATCTTCAATTTTATAAAGTACTAAGATATTAATTATGTGTTCCCTCATTTGAGGTCTTTATTTTATTCTTCCAAGTATAGTATCCATTTTTTTTTTTAATTTTATATTTTATTCTCGCCACCACCACTATACCAGCCAAACAAGAATGCCAAATTTTTTGTACATACAGTATTTTATACACTATTATAAGTAACAATACATCATAAGTATTTTGAGTTTTGCTATAAAGATAGTAACTCTAATGATTTATTTTTTTTATGTTTTTTTTTTTATAAATTTGTGTGTTAACCCCATTGCATTTGGTGCTTGATATGGCATAGACATGGGATGTTTATATTATTAACAATTAGTATTCAGATTCCTTCCAAAATAGTGGCAGCTTATATAAGCAAAGTGTAGTGTTAATGGTCAATCTATATTATTTTTAAGAACCTGAGTAGAGTCTTCACTTTAGCTGATGTAAGGATGTCATACTATTACTTTAAGGTGGATGTTTTTCTATGAGCTAGACAAACATTTGGTAGATTTGAATTCTGTTTTATCTTCATAAGAATTATTAATAAAAATAAGTGCCAGTACAGTACTTTGTTTCTTCTTACAGTAATGAAAAAGTAGTTTTACAGTAGAAAAAGTAGCAAAATTTGTGTATTAATTATTGAAGAAAACAAAACAGAAACTAGACTGTTGTGATAGAGTGTACTGAATTCTGCCAATCTAAGTGTTGAAGCAATGTTTCTTTGACTGGCTTGAATTGTATTGAGACATTCACAACTCTTTGAGCTCATTACCTTGTACAAAACTATATTGAACAGCATGTTTTAAGTGTATCTGTTGTGGTGTGTTCTTCAAGTTAGGGTTACAGATTCATAGTGGGATCTAACTTGCTCTTAAACTTTTTTATTTTTATGCATAATCATAGTGAATGCCTTACAAATGTACTCACTGTTTTTCCTAAGGTTTCCGTATATTCATAAAAAATTGTGCAAATGAATATCAGTAGTATTTGTATTATTAGAAAGACTTTTTATAAAATTATATGGTGAAGAGGCATTTACTATGTGCATTATTTCTTATTGTATAAAAAATATGTATATGAAATATTCTGCTTTTGTTGCAACATGAACATTTCGTTAAAATCCAAGTAAATACTGGGGTTATTTACCTTCTATATCAAGATAAAATGTTTAATGTGCTAGACTTTCATTTGACACTAGTTCAATTACTGCCAGAAGCCAACACTTTGTTCTAGTCATGGCAGTATGCAACAAATTTAGATGATAATCTTAAGATTCGTTTTTTACCTACACTTTTCTGTGCTCTATAAATTGGTAGTTCTGACCCTTAAGTGAATTCAGTAATTAAGTTAGGCATTCCCGACAGGTGGGACTGTTCAGTGGTGGTTCGAGGAATAGCAGGAGAGGAGCGATCGGCAAGACGCACCAGTGCCCCTACTGTAAATATTCCGCAGTCAGGAAAGACCACATTACAAAGCACATTCGTACCCATACAGGAGAAAAACCATTTAGTTGCCCCTTTTGTACTTATGGCGCTGCCTCAAAAGACAATCTAAAATTACATATTCGAACACACACTGGGGAAAAACCCTTCACTTGTCCCTATTGCCCCTTTCGTGCTTCTCGAAAAGATAGTTTGCAAATTCATATTCGCATTCATACTGGAGAAAAACCTTATACATGTACCAAATGTCCTTACCGTTCCTCTCAGAAGAATTCTTTAGTGTGTCATATGTTGAAACATGGAACATGAATTAAGGGTTTAGTGATTGTTGTTCTCCAAAGCATGGTATTAGGTATTAACCAAATACTGTAAAATTATATAAGCACAGCTTGCAATTGTGATTTGAAGAATAATAGTTTTATTAATAATAACTGACCAAGGATAAAAAATGTGATTCGTGTTTTAGCACATGAGCAAGTACTGTATTGGAACTTGAAACCCCAACTTTTCTGGGATATTAAAAATAGTAATTCATCAGTCTAGTTAGCACTGTCAGTTTAAATTAAACCTGAAAATCCAGCCAGCTTGGAATATAAGAAAACTGAGCATCTGCTCTTTTATGATTAGGTTGTCACTATAGCTGGTCAAATCATTCTAGTTTCTACTGTGATCAGTCATTAAACTAGAAAAAGGTATTAAAGGTTATTGTCACTATGAAATTGGAAGAAAACTCTGCATGAGGAGCATTTCACGTTTGTCATCATTACTAAAATAACCAAAACTGCAAAAATTAAATGAATGATATTTATGATCTGATATTTATGATATGATCATTAAATAGAATGATATAATCATATATTTATGCATAAAAGAAAGTCAGACCTAATGAGTCTCTTTGTGTATTGAAATGTAAATTGATACCTAGATGTGTTAAACTCTTAATTATCTGCATGGCTTGAGGATAACCCCCACTACTGTACTACATAAGCACAATACATTAGTCATTAATAAAACCCATTACTGCATAGTAAGTATATTTTCTATAGCCTAATATTTGCACTGTACAGTCTAATATACACATTGTAAAGCAAATATACATACTGTACAGTCTATTGTATATATATACAATAAAAAGCCAAGAATAAACACTGTATAGTACAGTCTAATTTTCATACCATACAGCCTGATACTGTATACACAATATATGGCCTAATGCACTTTATAACCTAATATGACCTGTGCAGCTAATACAGTATATACACACTGCACAGCGTGATACACAAAACACAGCCTAATACATTTACTTAATAGTAAAATATACATTAAAGCCAAATATTCACACTGAACTGTACATACACACTGAACAGTTCAATATACATTAATCCCAGATATATACTCTTTGTTAAACCTATACACTCTAAAGTTTGGTATCCAAAAAGTAAGCCAGACCGAGAATCCAGAGTTTATTGTGATACAGTATTGTATGTATTCTAAAAGTATTCAGTCATTTATGTTAATGCATTACATCTCTGTTTTGTGGACATTGAATATGACTATTAAAAGTAGGACTTTTACATAAAAAAAATAATTTGCATGAGCCCCACCAAATATACAGATGAATTTAATCAGAAAAAGTCTCACTGGAGGAGGTACGTATAAGTGAGCTAACGGAACTGATATTGAGGTATGGGCATTGAATGCTTTTTATCATTTGTTGGGTGTGCAATGCTGTATGAGCTTGCTCATGTAGACTATATGGAAAGGACCCACACTGGATAAGCAGTATTTCCTACTGGAAAAGTCCTAAATGAACATATTCACAATTTTTTGTACCACAACCAACATAATTTGAATTTCCACACACTATCATTAAAAAATAGAGTATACCTGTACTGTAATTTAAAACAAAAACTTCTCCTTACCTTGTTGTAGTTCATCATCTTGATTGAAGCTGCACATCTGGAAATCAATAATTCTTGACAATTTATGTAACCTAAGACACCATTAAAATTACTGTATAGTACATGAGCGTGGCAAGGTCACTTTGGACTCCCAGCTGCTGAAGCATTACTAGTTGAAGGCTCTTGGCTTTTTGATGAGGCTTCACTGGTTGAAGGTCATTGGCTTGTTTGTGAGGCATCAGTGGTTGAAGGGCCATGGCATGCTATTTTTTTTACCAAATAAGAATGGAGTTGTGCTTACCTCCAATGTTTATTGGCCTCTCTTATGATCAGCTCTGGTTCACCTCAAGTACTGATACAAGTTTCCATCTTCTGGATTAGCACAGGTTGATGAAAAATTAATTAACAAGTCAATAGAAACTAATAAACTGTACAGTATTTGGTTGTCTATGGTTTTGTCAGCACAATCTTCTTCCTCTTAACACCTGGACAATTGCTGCTACTAGTCTTAGCATAGTCTTGGCAAAAAATAACAACAAAGTTACTATGAAAGATAAAAATTTATTAAAGGAAATATTTCACTAATGGCATGGCACTGTGGTAAAATATGAGGGATCAAGAGCACATGGTCTTTTTAGCTTGACCAGGCTTGGACGGGTCCACTTAGGGCAGACAGACACCTTGCATAGGCTGGCAGGTGGGAAAAAAAATCACCAAATTTTAGTAGGAAACTACAGTCTTCAGTCCGTACACGTAGTGTTTAGGAAATTTGTGTTTGTTATAATATTAGATAATATTTCTTTGGTTTTTACTTCAATAAATTGTTTACCCTCATCACCCAAACAGTCCCTCCTGACACCCCTTACCTTGAAGCCACCCATCCTAACACCTCCATCCCTTGTGCCTCTAGACACGGCTGTACATGATTTATAAGGTATGGCCCGTTGCCTGTCTGCTGTATCTGGCAAAATTTCTGGCTTTCCAGATTTCTATCTGGATATGGTGAAGTTGGCAGAAAGTTACCCAGACATGATTTAGAATCTGTGCCAGTCTAAACTATCTGGCCAAACCTCTGGTTATTCAGATTGCCATCCGGATATGGCGAAGTTTTGCCAGAAATATATCCGAACGCAATGTTGGCTGGCTAGCCCAAATATTCGGATAAGCGAGCACATACACTACTGTACTGTAAATGATTGGTTGTCCCATGCTCTATAAGATAGCTTTATTATTTACTTGAATAATAAATTGCTTGTTGACAATAATTCAGCCAGTCTTTCTTCAGGCCTCATGTTATGTCAATAGTGTATTGCTGCATTCAAGTTGAAAAATAATTAGAGACTATTTGAGAAAATTGAGTTTACTAATTTATTTGGTGTGGAATGTGTAGTGATCATGTGACTTAAGCTGAAATATGCAGTGTCATTAGTTTATCTTGATATAAAACATGCTGGCATCATCAGTCTTGATGAATTAGAATACCCCTAGTCTCCTGATAGTCAAACGTCGGTAGTTTTACATCCCAGTAATTGGGCGCCGTGCAACAGCAATAGCTGGGCAGTCAAATACCGAAAGTTCTTCCCAATCTTTGTACCATGGTCTGATTGTTTTAGAACATAGGTAGCAGTGCCAGTGCTATCTCTTGCAAATTATTATTATATGGAAGTGCTCAAATGTTTATACAACAAAGATTGTAAAGGAAACCTGAAATCATTAGACATTCCCTAACTTGGAATGAGAATTGTAAGAGACCATTAGTAATGTAGTGTATGCTTTATGATAAGATTTAATATGTAAACAAAAAATTCCACCGTTTAATAAGGATCTCCTTCCATTCACAAATGTGTAGTTTGCTTCTATAAGTTATTTTTTTAAGTCTTCGTGTAATGTAGTTTTATTCCATAATTTTAAATAATGACATGCTGTTAGTTGTATTTTAACATAAATAGTCTTCAGTGATTATTTTTATGATTACTGTTTTGTAATAGCATATTTTTGTATGGTATCAAAATAAGTTAGAAGAATAACTTGTGTATGTAGGCTAATTGAAATATATTGATAATGATTAAGGATTGTTTTTATCAAGCCTCTCAAAATATTGGGTATGGTATTACCATGTAGTTATCTTAATATATATTATTATTTTTGCAATTTGTAAAATATTGCAACAGTATCTGAATATTATAATTCAAATGTATTCTCTAATGATACAAATCATACTAAAATTACTTTTTCCGAAAAATAAATAACACCTATTTCTATAAGATGTGAAATTTTTTCTTTCAACAAATTACAGTACCCTGTACTGCAAATTATAATTATAATTAACACTCCGTATTTATTAACAATTCATTAGTACATAGGAAGAACATTTGAAATATTTTATATTTTGTTAAATAATATTTTTTTTTATATAATGATACTGTCATTTCAAAATCAATACAAACTCATATATTCATTAATAAATGTATGCTTCAAAGTGAAGAATGCCTTTTAGTTAGATATTGGTAGCCCAGCATTTCTATCCATATTTTAGAACATACTGAAATAAAACCTTTATTATTAGTCCAAACTGAGATTATATGCAAAGTTTGATAGTACTGTAGTTCTATTGCGAACTAATTGTTGCCATCTGGTTGCTGTGGAGGAAGCTACACTTGACCTTAACTGACTGCAATGGTTTCATAAAACAGCTGTTCAAGTGGCCTGCAGACAGAATGTTTATTATTTGACATTCTGAACCCCTACCAGTACCCCTCTGTAATTTAATCTATATCCTATCCCCCTCCCTTCTCTTAGCCACCATTATCAACACCTATACTATTTATCACTAACAATAACACACATAAGATCTTGTGCACATTACACATTATGAACTCATTATACTCCCAGTATTCATTACAAACACCCTTTAATCATTGGATCCTCTGAATTCATTACACCACTCTGTATGCTGAGATACACTATTCTGGGTATCGGAATATACTGTGTGATCGTATCCACTTGATGAACTATTTTTTTCATATTGTGTACAACTAAATGGTTTAGTATATTTGAAATCTGTATACCCCCTCAAGTGCATTTTTTAAAGTATCACAAAACATAAATATGTCAACAAATGTTTCCATTAAAATGTTTAGCATGGTAATAGTAACCATATTATGTAGATTACCATTTCTCCCATTTATTTTCTTTAATTGTCAAAAGTTAAAATGTCTTCTGATAAGTAATGAAAGTTGTTGCAAGAAATTCTTTGTCTTGAGTGAGGGTGTTTGTATACCAGTGTAATTCTTGAAGGTCACTGCTGTCACATAAGCATTTTAAAAGATCTCAATTACTGAGTACGGCGTTCCCGACAGGTGGGGCTGAACAGTGATGGTTCGAGGAATTATGCAAGAGGAATCACAGGCAAGTTGCATCAGTGTCCCTATTGTGTATATTCTTCAGTTAGAAAAGACCATCTTACAAAGCACATTCGGACCCACACTGGAGAGAAGCCCTTTTCTTGTCCTTATTGTTCTTATGGGGCAACTACCAAAGATAACTTAAGACAACATGTTCGTACACACACTGGAGAAAGGCCATTTTTCTGTCCATACTGCCCGTACCGTGCTTCTCAAAACAATAATTTGAAAACCCACATTCGAATCCATACAGGAGAGAAACCATATTCATGTTCCAAATGTCCTTACCGTTCATCTCAAAGGTCATCTCTACAATCTCACCTATTGACCCATCAATCATAGGGCACTGGAAATATGCCTGATATATATTTGTAGTATTTTGTAATGTGTAGCCGTAGTATTCACATTTATATACTTGGATAAATGTTGAATTATTTGTCAAACATTAAAAACATTAAGACTGAAAATTATAGCTGTGATAGAAAAAAAATAAGTCTTTATTATTTAGATAAGTGATCCTTCAATTATCAATGCTGCTTAGATTTGCAATACAATAAATCAATGTTTTCCTATAGAATATTCTCTTAAGAAGCTCAATTAAAACTAAAACTATTTGCAAATAAAAGTCATATGTTCTATCATTCAATTGCATTGTACTTCATGCATGCTATTGTAAAGTCAGCATGTCAGAATCTGAAGGGCATGTTTTGTTTACAGTATTATTTTTAAGTTAACTGTGATTTGATTGTGTATTACAGTACAGTATGTGTTGTATTTTGTGTGTAATATGTTTGATAGGTCATACCTGTACATTAATTAGATTACAGTACAGTGGCGCCTTGGTTAACGAATTTAATCCATTCTGGCACCGAGCTCGTCATGTGGAAAACTCATCTTGCGAAACAACAACACTGTCGTCAGAGGTGTCTTGAGAACCAGCGGGAACACTCGTTAATCTAGCGAAAGCTCGTCAGTCGAGACAAATTTTCTGCAAGTGGCTTGCTTGTTACTCGAAATGCTCGTAACTGGAGTCGCTCGTCACTCGAGGTTCCACAGTACTTTTAATGTTGGAGTTGGTATGTCACAGTAAACACTATAATGTTTGCAGGAAAAATTGTAATGTTTAATAGCATAAGCTGTTCAATGATTTAAAAGATTTCCTTCAGTTTACAGTAATTTAGATAATACAAAAATGTGTATTTCTTGTTTTGTACATTTTTTTTCACTTTTCACTATTTGATTTTATATTTCATTGAACAAATTATTATAATAATAGGAATATCATTATCTTCTTTATGAACATGATGTTTTCTATTCATCACAAAACTTTTGAGTCTCAGATACTTCCAATTATCTCTTTATTTTTAACATAGATTTAGTTAGAAGTATGCATTTGGATCAATCGGGCATTCATTTTATTGATTTTTAACCCCTTTTAGTTGAAGTTGAATGAAAATAAACCCCTCATCTAGATTGAAGTTTGTCCCCCCAAAATTCTCAAAGGTTCTTTTCATTATTATATCCAAAAATTGTTATGGAAAAATGGGATCCCCAGGAGGCTGCTGTAAGGAAAGTGGTTTCATAATAGCACGGCAAAATATTATACAGTACTTTTATTAAATTATTTCAATATTCCTAGTCATTTAATTGTAATGTTTTAACTCATAATTCATCAATTTGTAAGTTAGAATAACTCATAAATGTTTGGAAATCAGGAGCTTTAGAATGTGCTCTCTTCCACACCTAAAAATATTCTGAGGTCTGCATGAGTAAGTATTTTTGCCAGCATTTTAGTACTAGAGTCAGCATATTACAATATTCTGAAGGTCAGGATGTGATAGTGGAAAAGACTGGAATCATGTACAGTATATCAGAGTTATGGCAAATATGTAGCAAAAAAATAAAAAAGCAAGTTTGCCAAGAAACAATTGGGGGACTATAATAAATTCAACATGGGTAATTCACTGGTACATGGGTTACTCTGGTTTCTTCATGATGTGGTACATCAGTGAACCACGGCTTGTGGTAGGTAGGGTCTAGTGGAGAACACATTAAAACTATATGGTTGATGAAAAATATTATCAGAATTTACTTAGGGATCTTGTAGTGATGCCATTTATATGATTAGTGTATTTAATTTCTGCCAGTGTTCACTTGTCAAGTTATAAAACTGGCAGGCTAAACTAATGTGACCAGTGATGCATCTTCCACATTGAAGAAGGGATAAAGTCACAATATAATTTTTCCACGTTATTTGGTTAGGATTTAAATTACGTTTAAATTTTTTTTCTACCACAAACATGGCCATACATATACAATGCTAATCAGCATATATTCGTTTTCTACCGTCCTCCATAGACAGGGTTAGAGATCTGTTAAACATACAGTATAATTCAGTGATTTATTGAACAATCAACCACAGAAGGTGATTATAGTGCTTTTAAAATGCTAAGCTAACCTATAAACATAAATACACAGATTTACGTCTGTCCTACATAAAGTGTTCGAGGTGTTTTTTACATAGTGTCATTAATGTGCACTTACAAAAGAGAAATGCAATTCTGACCAGCTTCCAAGTTTACAGTACCATAGAAAAAAGTTTTAATACCATTCCTTTTATCTGTGCACTATTAGGTACTGTACTTGTTTTCTATTCTCTATTTTGATGACTCAATCTTGTAAAAGAGAAAATTTATATGTCATCTTTTGTATCAACATGTTTCATATAAAATAAAAGATTTCTAAGCCATCTGGTGTAACAACTCATAGCCACCTTGCTTTTTTGTTGTATCTATTTTTGAAGTTATGCATGAAGATTGAAGCATCCCTCATTGTATTGTAACTCAACCAACTTACTTCCTTCACACTGAAAAAGTACTTCTTCATGTAACTTTCATTCATAGTACTGAGCTTCCAGCCAATATCCTGATTTGTCTGTCTTTGCTAACTTTCTCAATATATTACCCTTAAGTATATTTTACATTTCCATTATGTATTTTTGCATGCATGACATTTGTGTATACTTAGATGTTCTTGCAGGGTGTGTGTGTGTGTGTGTATGTATGTATGTATGTGTAATTACCTAAGTGTAGTTACAGGATGAGAGCTACGCTCGTGGTGTCCCGTCTTCCCAGCATTCTTTGTCATATAATGCTTTGAAATTACTGATGGTTTGGCCTCCTCCACCACCTTCTCACTTAACTTGTTCCAACCAAAGATTTGTGTGTTTGTATAAGCATGTGGAATAATTACCTAGGTGTAGTTACAGGATAAAGAGCTACACTAAACTAAACTAAGTTGCAGAAAGAGCATTAAAAAATTAATTTTTGCAAAGAAAGGGTAGATGGCTGGAACAAGTTATAGAAAGTGGTGGAGGCCAAAACCATCATTAGTTTCAAAACTTTATATGATAAAGAGTGCTGGAAACATAGAACTCCACAAGCATAACTAACATCCTGTAACTACACCTAGGTAATTACATTCATGGTGTCTCACCTTCCCTATAATCTTTGTCATATGACTCTTTTTGAAACGGCTGATGGTTTGGCACCTTCTTCCTTATATTGTTCCAACCATCTACAACTCTGTACACACGAGAGAACTTTTGGACATATTTTTGACTCCTTGGCTATCTAAATTTGAGTCTGTGGCCATTTGTTTTAGACATGGCAGGTTTAAAAAATTCCTTATATAATTGTGTTGATTTCTGTCACTATTCTGTACGTGGTGATCATATCCTCTCGCTTTCCTTCTATTTTCCAACTTTGGCATTTTTAATGCCTCTAGGCTCTCCTCATAGCTTTTGTGTTTTAGTTTCAGAAGCCATCTAGTAACATACCTGTGTAATTTTTCTAGTTTATTGATGTGCTTTTTAAGATATGACTGCACACAGTTCTTAATTTGGTCTCACAGTGTTATGAATAAATTCTTAAGTATTTCTCCATTTATATATTTATTTGCAGTTCTGAAATTTGCTAGCATAATGTAAGATCCTCTCACAATATCTTTATGCTTTGGTGATAGTTTACTATCCAGAACTACCCTTAGATCATTTTCTTTGTTAGTGTTCCTTTGCATCTTTTCACATGATGACTAAACCACAGATCAGAAAAGGAAGAATTGATGACAGTTCGGTCTATCTTGAACCATTATCAAGTCATGTATCTTTATAATGGTCTAGAAAGAACCGAAACTTCGTTGTTTCTTCATTGTCTGATGTGTGGTTTGGTCATCATATATTCACACATGTTGTTGTGACTCATTGTCTGCATCATTTCATATAATTTATAGCTTAAGTGTAACCATTTTTACCCCTCCTATAGCACATACTGTACCTTTATGTGCCATTTATTTACATTGAATTCCATCTGCCATGTGTTTTTCCATTCACTTATTTTGTCAGGTCATTTTGAAGAGCATGGCTATGTGTGTAATTACCTAAGTGTGATTACCTAAGTGTATTACCTAAGTGTGTGTGTGCATGCATGCAAATGTTTGCACTTATAAATTTTATATGAACTGGAGATGTATATTATTATCATTTCATAATACTGTAAATATCTGTACACTTTGGGAAAGGTGTTCGGCCAATTTTGTAAACAGGAGGTTTTTTATAACCATATTTTCAGACTAATGTTAATGTAAATATTATCATCTCTTTGGCTGTATTTGCACAACAAACTTTTAGACATCAGTATACAAGAACATTTTGTGAACTTGAATAAGAGTAACGTCCCCTACAGGTGGTGCTGGAGCGACAATATCTGGGAACTGGTGGCGCCACAGGACAAGGGAGGGGACTTACTACCAGGAGGAAGAAACACAACTGTCCGTACTGTCCGTACACCACTCCTCAGCACTCTCATTTGATTGCACATTATCGCACACACACAGGGGAGAAGCCATATTCATGCCCTTATTGCTCTCATCATTCCATGACGAGCAGTGATTTAAAAAAACATATTCGTATTCACACAGGAGAAAAGCCATTTTGTTGTCCTCATTGTCCATATCGTTCAGCCCAAAACAGTAGTTTGAAGTGTCATCTTAGAACACATGATAATCAAAAAAGTTAATAATGGTTACGTTAATCCTCAGAGTGTGCAATTCTCTGAGCTTTGTGCAATTTATTTTTTCTTTCAAATGAGTTACATTATTAGAATGTTAAAATAATATTTAAACTAAATTCTATAAACAGTACTGTATAAAGAATTTCTAATTACAGTACTGTATTTAAGTAATGATATTGCTAAAAACTATAGTGATAATAATACTGTACTGTATTCTTGCTATAAAATATATGAAGGATCAGATTACTGTGGTTACTTAATTGGCAGAGTAACGTAACCACAGAGTAATTACTGTGGCTGCCTAATTAGCATTGGCAGATATATTTTATAGAGCCAATAATAATAATAAAATTAGATAAAGAGTTAACAAATTTATTTTCTTGTGAGGTTCAGGGGAATCAAAACAAATGTGGATGAATTAAAATAAATGGTCTCAAACTTAATATTTTTAATTAATAGTTTTGAGCATGATTGTGTCATATGTTTAAAAATTCTTAAATTTAATTACTTTTTATGAATAACAACAAGGGTTATGATTTAATTAGGTAATAGCCAAAGATATGTCAAATCTTGGTAATTGTAGAGATTTATTAGCATAATGGATTTTCCTTAACTTTCTACAGTGAAAGTTGTCATATAACATAAGCCTTCAAATATAACAAAATTTTACAAAATGTATTTTCTACTATAAATCTGTGCTTATCTGTCTGTATTTTCATATAAACATCTGGTAGTTTTATCTGTTATTTTATGTACCTACTCAGGTGAGTTATTAGGCAAGTTGTCAAAACTTCATGGCATAATTCTATAAAAGTTCTATATAATTTCCAGAAACTATAAAGACTTAACATTTTAGTTTATCTAAGATTATTCTTAAAGTGTTCTGTGTAGTACAGTGGTTAAGTTAAAATTAAGGTTGATTTTGATTAATCTGAAACATAATTAAATAAGTTTATCATATACAGTATTTTTTTTATCAAATATTTTTAAACAAAGTTATTATGTGATGAAGTGGTATTCCAACAATTTAGGTTAGGTTAAGAAAACATGAGAAGGGCAGTCTTAGGTTTTAAATCAGTTTTTGGTAGTTTATGTTATAGTCATATTGCCACTGACTATTAAATATCTAACTGTTTGACATACATCCACTTAAATGAGGGATTTGCCTTTCTATCTCATGGATTTTGAGAAGTATGTGTTTTATTGTATCTGTTCTAAGTACTGTAACACTAGTGGGTTTCCCAAGAGAACTAACAAAATGCATTTATTTGTTTGTATCTGTTAAGATGACTAATTTCACAGATGGGAACTTAAAATATTTTGTCCCAAGAACTGCAGAGCAATCAACTCAAATGTTAGGTTTTCTGTGATACTGTAATTACAATATTCGTGTTTAAAACAAAAATTAAGCTTTAGTTATATAACATGGTTTGTGTGGTGAACTGTATTGTGAACATTATAAACAAAATTGCTCCATTGGTTTATCCGTGCAAGTACAAAGAGCTCCATTGATTTAGAACAAGTTGTTGTTTATTTACACATTACTCTAGTTTTACTCTAGTTTATAACTAATTTCATGCAAGCTTTTCCAGGCCTTTACTTTTGGAATTTGTTATTAATAATTATACATACAGTACTGTACCTTGTCAGATTTTAATAAATCACAAGATATATGAATGTAGTACACAAATTATGATTTAGTAAACTTATTGCCAGCAAATGCTTTTAATTAATGCTGCCATTAATATTGAAAATTATACTTAAAAAGTTCATATGGTATATATATAACTAGCATTTGCATAAACGCATTCTATGATTTTTAATATTTCTGCCTTTTTGAGTTTAGGAATGAAGCATAACACACGTTTGTGTTTCTTCATGCCCCTCATTTGCAGGCAGCCAAAAGTATTCTACTATTAAGTAAACTCAATTGGATACACTCACAAATAAGTGTTTGATATTATATCACCCTGGGCAGTGTTCATCCCAGTCAAGGGTATATTTTGTCAAACATTTACTGTAGTTTGCAATTTGGGTACCAGTTGAGCTTTCATAGTTTCATACTGCTGCTAATTTACTAAAAGTGTGAGGTATTGGAGACCTGGTTCTGAACTTATTAGCAGATCATGTTCCAGGGAAAACTAGTACAGTAATTATCTAAGTGTTAGTAAGTAATTACTGTACTGTACTAGGTTTCCCCTGGAACATGATCTGCTAATAAGTTTAGAACCAGGTCTCCAATACCTCACACTTTTAGTAAATTAGCAGCAGTATGAAACCATGAAAGCTCAACTGGTACCCAAATTGCAAACTACAGTAAATGTTTGACAAAATATAGCCTTGACTGGGATGAACACTGCCCAGGGTGATATAATGTCAAATTATATATACAGTGTAACACTTGGGATGAGTTATTGAAAGGGAGTGCTTGAAGTCTGCTTGCAAGATTCAGAAGCTATATGACTGCTTCTGTACCTTCTTGTGTATAAAAAACAAAAATCCACCGGGTAACACACTAAGTACTGTACAGTAGTTGAAATACACTGTCTCTTACTTGTTACGTTCCCACTGCTCACGGGACGGGTACAGGGTGCATAATAAAGAAATTACTTGTTATTTGGTGGTGTTCTCACGAGCAGGATTTGCCTGATATGAATGTGGCAAGTGATTCATGTCTCAATTCTGCTTATGTATGGACTGTCAAGGTTTGAATTGAACCTGAGTATCAATTTTGTTTTTAATACAGAATTGCTTGTCAAGCATTTATTACTATTCATGAGCATTTATCATTTAAATTTGCATTACAATGTTACCATTTATACATGGTTGTGCAAGGAAGCATTTTATCATTGGTCCATGTAGGTATCTTGTTAATGGGAAGATCTTCTGCAATGTAATACAAATTAAAAAAAATGTACATGTGTAGCTGCACTAAAATTTCTACCTATATGTCCTGGTACCAGAGGATGGTCTCAGTCTTTTTAATTGCAATTGCTTCTTTAGAAAGTTTTCCACTGTCCTTCAATTTTTATGGGCACTGTCACACACATGAACTATACCTTGTCTTCTACTGCCTGATGACTCTTCTGTGCTTGAATAAGTCTGGCTGTCTATTATGAATTATGACATGGATGGGTTTAAGTGACTATGTGTGCAAGGGTGGGGGCTGGAGTAATGACCACCTGGCCATGGCAGGTTCCCTCCTTATACACCATGGATAACTGCTCAGTGCAGGCCTGTACTGTTTGTTCCCGAGGTACACTTGCAGAAAAAACTTAAAATATTGTGTAGCAAGGTAACTGGGACATTGTGGTGGGTCAGGTGGTGGCAGGGGCAGGGAGGAGGGAGGGTATGATACTTCACACTTTGCTTATTTTCAGTGTACATCAATGTGAAATACTAAAAGAAACTTACTCTTGTATTCCGACTTATTGTGTGTGGTGTACTCAAGACTTGATATCCACTATGTTTGCTCTAGAACTGAATATTCAAGGTATTTTTTCCATATTATACACTCATAGGCATTTGGGTAGAGTGGCCGCCACTTCAGCACCCTTGAGACCTTACCCCTACCATCCATCTCTCATATAAACGATAAAGGGGGGGGGGGGTACTACCTCTGGTTGTGTTCGTTGGGACCCTCAGCTTTTCAGAATAGGGTATGTAGCACCCAGGAGAGTCGTGAGGGTTTCCCACATGAACTTGTACATATTGTCTTTTCCTACCACCTCTTATATATTGTTATTGCTTTATTGTATTTACTCCTTTTTACAAAAAGGGTTACAAACTTTGTAATATAGAGTACAAGGTAAAAAAATATTTATTTCCTACAGGTTTTTGAGTTCCTCCAGTTAATCAGATGGTGAGCAGGAGCCCTGAATGCAGTGTGCATTTCCCTTCTGTATTGCCATACTGAGGCACTGGAAGGAGGAAGCTGGGAGCTCTAGGGTTATCTTGTTTTGATTAGCTTAGAACACAATTCCATCAAAAAACAAGCAATGCGGACAAAATTGTAGTGGTGATCCAGTTCTCTGTACCCATGGTACTTGGCTGATTCTCTGTGTGTGGCAACACTACCCAGACGTGCAATGCTGAAGTCATTGTAGGTATTAGCTAAGGTTGATACGCATGTGTAGTCCCACACCAACTGCTTACCATTCTTCCAAGGGTTTACTGTGATCCCATCTGGGCGACCAGTAAGAACATCAGAGTTACAGGGTATCAGGGAATGGGACACACACTCACCTGGACATACAGCTCTGGTGAGGTTCCTATTAATGATGTCGTTAACTTCACTATACTTTGTGATTTGGTGGAGCAGGCCATACCTATTCACCACCACCTTGCTGCAAATACATCAATATTTAATGAGGATTAGGGCAGCAATGCAGAGCTACTGCAGTACTAGGGGGGTGGTGGGGGGGGGGGTATCTGGCAGTCCCCAGAATAGACTATCTCTTCCCCACCCCTCTCCCATGTCTCATCCCCACATCGCCCCTTTTGCTCCTCCCTCCCCTCCTTTATTCCTCCTATTTTTCCCCCTTCTCTTCACCCTCCCCCATCCCTCTAATCTCTTTTCTTCTGAATACCAGAAATTGCTTACATCATACAACTAGGCAACATTGTAATTGGCAAAAAAATTTTGTCAACACCTGAAAATTTCCGGTAAGGGATTTAATGAGGTACAGTATCGAACAGAATTTTTATGTTTCTCATGAACAGGGATTAATATTCATTGTGCTCAGTGGCTTTCCAATACAGTTTATTTTTTATCTTAATTGTTCTAAAAGTTTAAGTTTTACCCTAACGTTTCTGGATCATGAATCAGATGTGCATCCCCTACAGGTGGGGCTGGTCTATGACCCTCTGAAGATTGACATGGGAGAAGCAGTAGTTGCTGGAAGGGGCCAAACCACTGTCAAGAAGATGTATCGGTGTCCATGCTGTCGCTACACTACCGTCAGCAACTCACATTTAAAAGAGCATTTTAGAACTCATACTGGGGAAAAGCCCTTTGCCTGTCTACAATGTTCACACCAGTCGGCAACTAAACGAGATTTGAAAAAACATGTTCGTACTCATACTGGAGAGAGACCATTCCCATGCTCTTTCTGTTCATATCGATCCGCTACAAGTAGTGATCTAAGGAAACACAAACGAACACATTATAAATCAAAGTTTTTGCAGTAACTTTATGTCTGTAGTTAGGAAAAAATTAGATAATTAACTTGTATACTGGCTAGCATAAATCTTCACATAGACAATAATTATTGGATTATATATATTTTGTGTTTTCATTCTTTGCATGTATCTTCTTGAGGTTATCTTGAGACGATTTCGGGGCTTTTTAGAGTCCCCACGGCCCAGTCCTCGACCAGGCCTGCATCCCCAGGTAGCAGCCCGTGACAGCTGACTAACACCCAGGTACCTATTTTACTGCTAGGTAACAGGGGCATAGGGTGAAAGAAACTATGCCCATTGTCTCTCGCCGGTACCTGGGATCGAACCCAGGACCACAGAATCACAAGTCCAGCGTGCTGTCCGCTCGGCCGACCAGCTCCCGGATGTCGGCATGTAGTTTATATAGATCATTTAGATTATTGGTCCAATCTTCTGTTTGAAGACTGTACCGATGTTGTTTGATTATACATCATACAAACCAGGCTATGTATCAATAGCCAATTAGCATAAAATTACGCTCTGCCAACTTCCTGTATGGGGGCTGTACTTAGATCTTTAAATCCGAAGGTTATAAAATGTCGATAATTGATTTGTCACATTTGGGAGAGCAACAGGAAGGATGGTGGATATGTTGACTGGCAAGTGGGTGGGGCAAAATGGGTGGGCTGGCTGGATGGATGGATAAATGAGTAACTGGCAGGCAGGCAAGCGGACTATCACAGACTGGCTGTGGTCACGCCACATTGCCTCGGCTCCCCCATCCCTGCTATATCCTACCCTCTCAGAAATATTCCCCACCTCTCCAGCAGCATTTAAACGGTCGGTACAGGATTAATACGGTATGGTTCAGATTCTAGGTTCAATTCCTACTTGCCAGTGGGCTTGGAGGCTTACTGCCCTGCCTCACATCTTTATTTATTTATTTATATACTGTATATACAAGAAGATACATTGGGTTTGTGAGAGAACATAACATTGGTGTTCTGTAAACAACATCAGACTCATGTTGTTTACAAAGTGTGACTGGTTGTTACCACAACTGCGAATGCCTTACTGAATTTTACTAGTTTTGACTGTGAATGCCTGCCTGACTGTGATTTGTGACTAAATAACTGACTGTGACTTGACCATGGCTGCCTCTTGACTGTTTGTGACTCTGACTAGCTCTGACTGGATGCTGCATAATAGAAGCATTGAAATCTCTGAAGGGAAAATGTAACTGTTGGCCTACTGAGGGCAAGGCTGTCTCGAACATAATAGTTTAAACACTTCAGTTTAACACATTCTGTACTGGACTTTGTAAACTCAATACCAATGTTAATACTCAATGTTATATGACAAAGAGTGCTGGGAAGACGGGACACCACGAGCGTAGCTCTCATCCTGTAACTACACTTAGGTAATTACTTAGGTAATTACCATTTTTTGGATTTAATGGCCAATGGTTCAGATAAGGCGCCAGTTAACAATCTAAAATTCGATCATTAGAACCGTTTTAAGCATTTCATTTGCAAGCCTTGATTGTATGAAAGGTCTCAAACATACCTTAACAGAAATTGACCTCCTGGTGGTTATCAAGATATTTAATGGTTCAGAGTAATTACACTTGAAATGGCGTTATCTGTTTCCATTGTCACTAATTATTTAGTAAAGCATGATAAGTAGGGCAATATTGCTATCGAGTAACATAGTATGAATTTGATTTTTTTAAAGTGTTCGGTCTGTGATATGTTTTATGCATTAAGTGATGACTTGGCTGATAAAACATGACTCAACTAGCAGTAAATGGGTACCGAAGAGTTAGGTAACTATTGTGGGTTGTATCATGGGGAAGGTGAGTGGTTCATTTACGAGGACTTCGATGAGTCTAAATATAGGCGTCCTATTCTTGACAACAGGAATTCATTTAGTGAAAGGACAAGTTGTGATAACTTATTAAAGTTATGTTGTCTTTGTTTTTTTTATATACACTAGGCTTTAGGAAATCTTAGTGGGTTGAATTTTGCCCTAGCAAATGTTTTGAGTCTGGCCTGTTAGGTGCTACAGTATGTTGTTCAATACGTATGCAATGAAATTATTATTTAGGATTGTTAAAAGTTGCACAATATTTTGCTCGAATATGGAAACTCGGCCCAAAAAACTGAAAACTAGAATTGACAACAGTCCATCTTGGACCATCAATAAGTTGTGTAATAGTCTGGGATGAATCAAAATGTCGTCAACATTCACATTTTCAGATTAGTGGGTTGGCTGTCTTAATTTTCAGCCATGTTATTGTGACTTATTTTCTGCTTATGTCTTTATTCCAAATAAGTACAGTACTATACTTATTATTCAGTAATAGGATCTGGCAGGTGGATGTTCCCCCATGTCTGATGTACACCAGTACTACTTCATCTAGATTATTAACCTGTACCTTATGTATAACTTTTGTATTATATAATGGTACAATTCACTATGCTTGTTTATTATTAACACTGTACTGTACTTTGTGAAATACAGTTCAGCACAGAGCTGTATTTTTTCCTTTTAAGACTGTATAGTATGAAAGAAAATTTTAATTTTATAACTTAAAATGATATTAATATAGAATTCTAAATTTAAATATACAGTAGGTGTATGGAGAACCACAAACTTTGACATTGGAGCAGTTTAAGGAGCCCAAATCAAGTTTACTTTGGAAAATGATTTTCATATTTATATTGCTTTCATATTTAGCTTTTTATATTTTTATATTTAAATTTTTAGCTTTCATATTTAGTCATGGTAGTCAAATTTTAGGGAAAAAATGAAAAAAAATATTGAATTACTTTTTAAAATTCTAAGGTTTTATAACTATTACAGCATATTTATGTGGTTTGTATCACTGGAAGAAACAAAGTTCTATGACCTATATAAGTAAAATTTCTAGCTTATGTTTCCTAGTAACAATAACAGCAATATCAATCTTTTTATTTTTTTTTCAAAAAATATAACTAATTTACAAAAACTGTTACAAAATTTGCTCTACCAGTATTGTAAAGACCAATGAGTTGTGTATTCTGTTTCAGATTTCAGCAAAATCTATTTACAACTTTAGATTCTATGAATAAAAATTCTGAAACATTGAGTTTTTAGATTTGAAATTTCCCTCCAAAAAAGTCCTCAACAATATCCATTTTATTATATAATTTATTTTGTTGCTACAATACTTTTCTGTACCTTATATATAATTAATCTTACTATGTTTCAGGCTTAAAAGCCCACAAAGACAAAATTCTGTAGTTGACAATTCGCCATTATTGCACTAGACTGTTTTGTGGGTAGTCGCCACGACTTGAAAACAAAACAATAATTCTTTAGCATTGATCAATGTACAGTTGTGGGGGGAAGGGGATAAATAATTTACTAAATATGCAAAGCCTCACTCTTCCTCACTTACAGTACAAGTACGTAATTTAAAATTGGTCTACTGGGTACATTTTGTACTCCTATCACCCTTGTGATACCTAGCCAGCATTTTTTGCTTAGTTTCTAACAATATATTCTTCCTTTCCTTCTTTGGCTTTTGATTAGGATTGCTTCCAGTTACAAACCATTTACTCATGACTTCTTTGTTCAAGGAAATGTTTTACTAATACTGTACTGTAATATCAAGCTTGGAACTCACCTTGTTTGTACTTGATAATTTGTTAACACAGCCAGGTGGTTATATTATATGGTACTGTATAGTATTATATAATATGTATGTACAATACTGCACTGTATTTTGTGCTGTTGTTTTTAAAAGCAAAAACTCTAGTGTTTTAGTACAGTATAAGTAGTGTTTGTTGATAATACTGTATATAATTTTGCCCTCGTATACAGTACTGCATTTTAATATTCTATAAATATCATAGGCCTTCAACATTGTTTTCTCTGACCTAAGTAGGAAAATAAGAAAAAACTGTGCCTGTCTGATGTTAAATTTTTTTTAACTACATAAAAACTAAATGACATTAACTGGGCCAATGTTACATGATGTTTATCTGTGCATAATAATTTTATCACATAATAAGCATTTGAAAATGATAGCAGAATTTGTTAATGGGTCTAAGCTAACTCCATTACATCCATAATGATGTATTATAACCGATTTTATAATCTGGCCATAATAACTAAAATCAACATATGATATCTGCATTACCCAGGGCGGATGGGATCAATGTTTAATGATAACCCTACTTTAAGGGTTAATGGTGCATAAAATGGTCCTATTGTTATTGGGCAATGTAATCTTTTTGTGGCAGGTTTTATAACCCATTTTAAGTGTAGTGTTTTTATAATCTTGTTTGCATGAATTTGGGACCAGGATTACCGTTTGTCATTCAACTATATAGTAAATCTGTGTAGTTATTATCACCATCAGGTATCCCTGCTTGATTTGTCACTTTTGTATGTGAATGCTTTTCAGTTTTTACATAGGTGTTTGACTTAGTTTTCCAAGTAAAGTGTAGATTTTCAACCTTAATGGCCTCTTAGCAGTTTAACAACTATTATATTTATGTAGATTATAATTATAATTTGCATTTTCTGAATATTTGATTCAGTTAACACAGTACAGTTTTTTGTATCATGACATAAAATTCATGAGGCCAGAGATTCCTTCCTTAATTGCCTCTAGGCAATAAACAATATTGTGCAGTATTTAGTTATTTAGCAAATTGACCTAATTGGAAGATGAAAATCATAACAAGGCTTCTTTTCTGCAAAACAGTTACAAAATAATTGCACGACAAACCTGATCTTAAATACTTGATGAATTATTTCAAAGTGTCTTGAAGTACAATATAAGGAGCTACTTTTATTAGTGCTTTTCTTATTAGAGGTGAATAAGCTGAGCATTCCCTACAGGTGGGGCATGGCACTCGCTGTCTGAGGATGTTTAGCGGTGGCCATGGCGCCAGACCTGAGAAGAGCCTCGTCAACACTGATGAGACACGTCGGTGTCCCTACTGCCCTTATGTCTCTATTTATGCAACTAACATGAAAAATCATATTTTAACTCATACAAAAGAAAAACCGTATGCTTGTCCTCATTGCCCATATCGCTGCATTCAAAAAGGCAGAATAAAAGTTCACATTAGTACCCATACTGGAGAAAAGCCATATTCTTGTCCACATTGTCCATATCAAACTGCTGATAATGGAAATTTAAAGAGGCATATTGCTACTCATGTAAGAGCATACTGCAAATAATTTAGTTTGTGAGATATATAAATTCTACTGAGAACTTGACTTATTAAAATTATCAGTATTAGTTTATTAGCAAGTACACAAGAGAATAAGGCAAAATTCATTGTTCTTTTAATATTTTTAATAGTTTTGTTTTCTTTTTCTTTGTTTAAATTATCTTAACATTATTGTATTTATTTGTTATTTATTGTACAGTACTGTATATATATAATACAGTATGTTTGATCCACTTCTATAATGCTTCAGAGTGCTGTGTGCACAGGACTGTATGTAAAGTTTGTAGGCCTTTTGTGCCATGGTGTCCATATGTGTTATGGACATGTCCAACTA
Source organism: Procambarus virginalis (assembly GCA_020271785.1). NCBI lineage: Eukaryota > Metazoa > Arthropoda > Malacostraca > Decapoda > Cambaridae > Procambarus > Procambarus virginalis. The sequence continues at coordinate 12,400,530 of WNGS01092210.1, forward strand.
GATTGCAATCAAAACTTTTGAATTGCTTTTTTTTCCTTACTACACGAAATAAAAAATTTCATTTATATTTTGCCAGCCTGCAAGAGTGACTGGGATTGGGAATCATCCAGAAGTCCTATTTTACTTTTTTTACCGTTTACATGTAGTGTACATTACATTACATTAAAATTACATGTATTGGTTGTTAAATCTTTATTAGTTGAAAATTATTTTCACCATGGATGACTAAAAATTAAACAAAATATTATGGGGGTGGTAGAAAGGAAAACTTGCAGCAACTAGGGATTGATTAGGTGTGTGTATTTTAATAATTTAGTACAATAAGTTGTGGATCTCCTTTACTGAGATGCATTACATTGTTGATCTTTACTGAGATTCCTTACGTTGTTGGTTTCCTTTGCTGACACTTAAATAGCAATTTCATATATTTAATATAATTAAGGATACATATGTTATTATTAACTGGTTTCACACTAATAGGGTAGGGAGGCATCACCCCAGTGAAAGAAATGGTTATTATTAGTAAAAAAAAAAGTTTTAAATAATAAAACATTTGAAAATGAAAAGATATATCTTGGTTTTATTACATACTCATTTACAAATACAGTATATAGTGTCACAGATAACACCTTTGTTGAATGTAATTAAAGGCCTCTTTGTGGTGGGTTCCAAGGTAGCACCCTAAGCAGTCAAGGCAGCCTAAACAAGCACTATATCACCCTCCAACAGTCATCCGTAGTAGCAACCTACCAGTTCATAAGACCAGGTTTACAGTTATTCCTGTTAATTAAAATATTGCTTATAAACATTTTCACGGCCTACTAACAAACTGCTTCCACCCAGCCTTGGCCTTTACCATATCCCATGTATTGGCCATACTCTCCATGTCCTCACTATCACTCCCCACTTCCTCACACTTACCATGTGGGCCATCATCTGGCTGGCCGCCTCCTTCAGTCCTAACATTCACTTCAATACTCACTTTTCGACCAGTCTTTCATCATCCATTCATTCAGAATGCATTAACCTTCTCAGTATTATGTCCTCAATCTTACTTTTGTTTAATTACTTAAGTGGTAATTGATTAATTAAGTGGTAATCACTGTTTATTGACTTTTACACTTTACATTTCTCCATGATATTTTAATGCATTATTCTATTTCCCTGACGCCACACAGGCTTCATAGATTTTTCAATTCTATTGCTTTATCTTGTGATTTTCATGTTCAAGCCATTCCATCCCCTCACAGCCTTTATCTTTGGCTGCATCTATTCCTGTTTTGTTTTCTCTAACCATAGCTTTCATTATACCTGATATTCTCCTTCCCTAACTGACACAACTCATACATCCATGGTACTGAAATTTATTGACCACTTCAAGTACTTCACAATTCATATTTATTTTACACAGAATTTCCTTATCTCTCCACCAACATTATTTTTCTTGTCTTTCACTTCTGATAACCTTCTCTTGCATACCTGAATGTACTGTTCTTCTAGTTTATTCATTGTTCTTTTTACTCTGCATTAAGAAGAGTATCAGTTACATCAAATTTGACTGTACAATAACTCATTTTATGTCATTCCACACTTCATTATAATTTGTTAATATCTTTGACTCACATGAACCTAGCACTTCAAGCTTTTCTTCTTTAAAACCTTTTGCCACTGCTACTTTTAATTTCTGCTGTTCTTGATTCATTCTTCTTACATTCCACCCAGTCACAAGAACCTGTCTTTGCCTTCCAGAACCTGGGCAAATACACCCGCAGATTTGAGAATACAGTATATATACCTTTAGAGGGGTGGGATTTAGTGGGGTGAATTTTTTTTTTAATTTATGATATGTCAAATCATTCCAGAAATTTCAACTTTTTTTTTATAAACAAAAACTGTAACACTTGTGCCTCTTATATTACCCTAAATTCTTAGGTTGTGGTGATGAAACAACAAATTGTGTATTAAGTTTATTTGTAATAAAAATATAATTGAACACTGTCTCTTTCTGCCTTACATATAGTTACAGGGCTATCATAGCTACCATATGATGGAAAATGTTTTAAATAATTATTACAATCCTCTATTATTATTATTTTTCTTTAATAAAAGTATTATTCATATGGAACAATGGAAAGAATAAGGTTACTTTTAAACTATTAGCTTGTCTCTACATTGCAGGGAAAGTACTACTCTACTACATCACATATCTGCTTTCAATGCCAGTGAGACATCATTGCTTGACATATGGTATACATTCACATTTTGATATTAGACAGATTTAGATTTTGTGGTAAAACTAGAAGCCAATATTTTATTTTATGGCTACTCGTGGGTACTGTTTTCTGAATATAAAATGCTTTAAATTTGGAGATATAATAATTCTGCTTGATATGTTTAGTAACATACAAAAAATTATGAATCACAAAGCATCAAAGTATGTGGGCACCAGATCTTGGTAATCTGTGAATACTGTCTTATGATGTATATTTACTGAGAAATGTCACCATCCTCATTATCCATTTCCCATTTTCATGAGAGGGGGCACCATTAACTCCAAGCAGACAGGAGAACTACATAGGAAAAGAATGATTAAGATATTAAAAATGCAGTATACTAATCCACAGTTTAAATGTGTCAAGTGATTTTTGTTGTACTTTTGTAATTACCAAGTACTGTAATTACCTAAATGTAGTTACAGGATGAGAGCTATGCTCGTGGTGTCCCATCTTTCCAGCACTCTTTGTCATATAATGCTTTGAAATTCCTGACGGTTTTGGCCTCCAACACCTTCTCACTTAACTTGTTTCAACTGTCTACCACTCTGTTTACAAAAGTGAATTTTCTTATATTTCTCCAGCGGCTTTGTTTCGTTAGTTTAAATCTATGAAATCTTGTTCTTGAAGTTCCAGGTCTCAGGAGTTCTTCCCTGTCAATTTTATTGTTTCCTGTTACTATTTTGTATGTAGTGATCATATCACCTCTTTTTCTTCTATCTTCTAGTTTTTGCATAATTAATGCCTCTAACTTCTCCTCGTAGTTCTTGTCCTTCAGTTCTGGAGCCACTTAGTGGGATGTCTTTATACCTTTTCCAGTTTGTTGATGTGCTTCTTAAGATATGGGCACCACACAACCGCTGCATATTCCAGCTTTGGTCTAATAAAAGTTGTGAACAATTTCTTTAGTATTTCTCCATCCATGTATTTAAAAGCAATTCTGAAGTTAGAAGTATTGCAGTTTGGTTTGAATGTTCATGTATAATTACTAAAAGGTGTGTGTGTGTGTGTGCCTGTTCTTTCTCTCCATATATTCATTTTCTCTGCCACACCTTTCCTCACATGACTTCCTGACTGCTTTATTTGTATAATAAGAAGTTTGTAGGGATATTACTTCCTCTGAAAGTGTATATTAACCAATTTTTCTACCACTCATATTTGTAAAGACATACTTCCTGTTATCATTTTTACAAATACCTGTACAGTGCTTGTTTTTTTAGTAATTTACAATAATACCAAATTGTGTGTTTTATCTGTAATACTTTCTGTTACAGTAAGAGAGCATTGTTCATTTTGTCCCATCATATTGTATTATATAATGAATACAATATTGTATACAATACTGTTCTAATTATCAGAATTACAAAATTAACCATCCAGTTTGGATGTCTCCAGGTTATGTGATAACTAGTTGAATAATCCAGAGATAAGTTAGATAAAGATCTGACATGATCTCCCAGATTATTGGGAGGTCATGTCAGAAAATGTGATCCAGTCCACTTATAAGTGTCTATGTTACATCTATGCAACCCAAAGATTGACCAGTAAATTTATGAATTACCTAAGTTTCAAGATCACCTGGTTAATGGTTAAACAAAATTTGGTTGGATAATCGAATGTATGCCATAGAGGGTCCTGGTAGTACAGTTGGGTTCATTCTCGATTAAATCGAGAATTTAAGGTTCTAATCCGGGCAGGGCAAAAATAGTTGGGCACATTTCCTATCACTTTAATGCACCTGAATAATCCCCTTTATTATCTTCCCTTTTTCCTAATTTATTTTTTAAAGTATAGGTAATCATATTTAATAATGTTGTATATATCAAATGAAAAATTCCCAATTTATATTCACTTTTTTTATTCTTACTCAGTTGCTGGTTTATCAAACTACTGTATTCAGTAATTTAGAGGTGAGTTTAGTTTCTATTAAAAAACATGGAAATTCACATGTTGAAATTAGTTATACAGTACTGTACTTTGATTAATGAATGGCACTTATTTTACTACACTCAACATGATTACAATAAGTCGCGCGTCCCCTACAGGTGGGGATGGAGAGGACGGAGATGAGCGGAGCCACGGGAACCGGGAGCATTCTGACTGCCAACAAAAAGTTACTTGGTTGTCCACATTGTGCCTTCACCACCACCCAGCATTACAGTTTGTTAAGACATAGGCGCACTCACACTGGGGAGAAACCATATTCTTGCCCATATTGTTCATATCGCTGCACTGAGAGCTGCAGACTCAAGATTCATCTCCGCACCCATACGGGTGAAAAACCATTTTCATGTCCCCACTGCCCATATCAAGCTGCTGACAATAGAAATCTGAAGAGGCATTTGCTTGTTCATAGCAGCAAGAGCTCTGTGATGCTAAGTGAAGGCTCCACAGTTTTTAATGGCAGATAAGGTTGAGTGTCTAATGCCATACAGTGACTTGAAAATAATGAATTTGACACAAAAAAATTGATAATAAAACTGAGCATTAATGTGCAGAGTAACCACAATGAATAGTGCTTTTGACTTATGTCTTCATCAGCAGCTAGACGGAAAGCAAGTGGGCCTACTTGCTTCCTGTCTAGCTGTTGACGAAAACATAAGTTGAATGCGCTTCAGCTTGATTCTATATTCATTGTGGTTACTCAGTATATATATATATATATATATATATATATATATATATATATATATATATATATATATATATATATATATATATATATATATATATCTTTGTTTTAGCATATGAGTGTTTGGAAAAATAGATTGAACTAAAGGAGCAGGTTGTGGAAGCAAACTGTATTCATAATTTTAAAAGTAGATATGATAGGGAAATAGGACAGGGTTCATTGCTTTAAACAACCAACGGCAAGAAAGGCGGGATCCAAGACCTAATGTTTGATCCTGCTGGTAAAAATAGGTAATATACATGCACACAAACACACACACACACACATTTATATATATATATATATATATATATATATATATATATATATATATATATATATATATATATATATATATATATACTGTATATAAATTTTGTAAGATTTAAGGGAACAATCATTGAAGTTTTGTATTGCCTTGAGAGAAATATAGGTATAGGTTGAGGTATAAATGTATTTTACCAATGCATGAAAGATAAATAATAGAGGATGTCTTTCATCCAATTGTTATTTGTATGTTTTGAGTTCTATTATACTGCAGCAGCATCCATTTGTGCTGTAAGTAACTTAACCTGGAATTCTCAGAGATTCCATTCGGTTGCTGGTGCTATTCTATCCTTCATATTTCTCTTATAGATTTACACTTGTATGTTTTTATAGTCTTCATTCTTTCAGCACATTCTTGTTTTAGAATACACTTAAATAGCATATAAAGCATTTTCTGAGAAAATAGCTTGCTTTAGAAAATGTTGCCACTGTTTCTCCCAATTCTTGAAAAACTTTAAAATGGTTTACATGTATTATAAATAAGGCTATTCCTTCAGATGTATTACATCTTAGTACTGTAAGTGAAAGTCACTGAAGGATATGGCATTTCATCAATAAAAATCATTTTACCAATAGGCAGTCTCCTAATTTTTATAATTTTTCACTCATTTTTTGTGAATATTTGTTTATCAATAGGACCTGTAGATTAATAATGGCTTATAAGCATGTGTATATCAGTTATGTTGGTGATTTCTTTCCTCTTTGAATTTCTTTGATATTAAACAAAACCTGTTTTAAGCTTACTTGGAAACTTGAGCTTTCCCAGTATGTTTACATGTGAATGTGTGGAGAACTCATTAAAGCTTGAGGTGTATGTGTATAGTAATAAGACGGGCGTCCCCTACAGGTGGAAATGGACACATACGATCAGAGGTCTGGCAGAACAGGAACCGCTCAAGATGGAAACAATCTCACCACCAGGAAGATGCATCAGTGTATCTACTGCTCATACTCAACAAACAACCAATATAGTCTAAGAATGCATTATCGCACACACACAGGGGAAAAGCCATTTTCTTGTCCACACTGCCCTTATCGGTGTAGTAAAAAATTCAACCTTAAAATTCATCTACGTATTCACACTGGAGAGAAACCATTTTCTTGTCCACATTGTTCATATCAATCTGGTAACAGTAGCCATGTAAATAGACACATACGGACTCATATGAGCCGAAGTCACCAGGATAGTGAGACAAGTGTGTTTTCACCCAATAGTAGTCAGCAGTAGCATGAGGTACATAAATTAACGTTGTAAAAAAATAATTTACTAAATTATAATGCAGCCATTTCCATCAGTATCCTTGTATTAAATAAGCAATAACTCTCATGGCGCATTCTATGTATGATAATCTTAAGTGCTTTACAATAAAGTATAAGATCAAATATATTTCTGGGAAATTTTCAATTTCCATTGAATTATAATTCAGTAGTCACAACAGGGTAAAATTAATACATGAATGCAAATGTGTATTAAAAAACAAAAAAGGCAAGAAAATGTTCACAGCCCCTACAAAGTTTCTCTCATGAAATTGTATAAATGGTTGAGCAGCTAATAATGTCAAATTAGTATTGACAAGGTATCACATGAACTAATCTTCATGAGCATTGGATAGATTTCATGTACAGTATTGTACAGTACAGTACAGTACTGTACTTCTGATTACAACACTTTGGAAAAACAAAAATTATTTTAATTTTTAAATGATTATAATAAAATAATGAAAAAAATCATGGGCACAAATTTAGATTTTGTGTTTAAACCTGAGAATTTGTCTCATATCATCTCTATGGTAATGTATGCATCTTTTAAAAGAATACTGTACAGTACTTCAAAAATAATGATACTTAGTCAAATATATGAATAAATTAACATTTTATTATACACTTATTATTTATTATTATTTTTCAATACTGTAGTTATAATTATTATATTTATATGTGAGTAGTCTCCCTATTAATCTTTCTTCAGTCTGATACATTGCCCCTGATTATTGCCCACATTTTAATGTCAGAAAATGTTTCATCCATGTTAGAAGTCTTCCTGTCACTCTCCATTATGTTGCAGTTTTCAGAACAATCTCTTAAGTGGGACTGTTGAAAGCGTATTTCAGGTCCAGATAAGTGCCGTCATCTGAACTTTTTTTTTTTTTCCTTTAAAATCTCTGTGGCTGTATCTTAGAAACTAAATAGATTTGTTTTACAGGATCTTCCTGTTCGAAAATATATACTGTCTGTTATTATATAATTTCTCACCAGGTGTTCTGTCCATTTTATTTTATTTTTTTTCTAATGATTCTAATATTTTAAGAGGGGTCTTCCCTGCTACCATTTTTTGTAGATTGGATCTATGTTTGCCCATTTCCATATTTCCAACACTCCTGTACACAAAGATTACTGAAAAATCAATTGAGGTGGAATGCTGAGCTCAGATGCATATTCTTTCAGAACCCAAGGTGAAACTCCATCTTGGCCACTGCATTCTTTTTATCTAGCTCCTTGAACATTTTTGCCACTTCATCTTGAGACACCACTATCTACTGTACTCTATGGTATTCTCGGAAATTTGTATGGTGTTTTGTTCTCTGAAGACTTCATTTTGCTCAAACACACTTTGGAACTGTTCATTTAGTGTTCACACATTTTCTTTTCATTCTTAGTGAATTTGTTCCTCCATTTTGACCCCTCTGAATTTTATCCTTTACCTGCAGTGTGCTTTTAATGAATTTATAGAATTAAGCCTGGTTCTGTTATACAATTATCCAAAATCTTTTTCTCAAAGTTTCTCTCTGCCTCTCTTCTCCCTACTGTGTTGTTGCTTCTTGCCTTTTTGTATTGCTGATGTGTTTTGAGAGTTAGGCATCTTCCTATACTGGTTCCATTTTTGTTTTGTCTTTTGTTCTCTGGACCTCTGTTCACCTAGCAGTAAATAGTAACCTGGGAGTTAGACAGCTGCTATGGGCTGCTTCCTGGGGATGTGTAACAAAAAGGAGGCTTGGTATAGGACTGGGCCGCGGGGACGCTTAGCTCCGAAATCATCTCAAGATAACCTCTCACAGTTTCTATTGAACCCATCCTGCTTTCTAGTTTTGCATCTCTGTCTTGGTATAAATTTTATTGTACCTTATATCATATATCATGTAGTATTAAGTTTTAGTCTTTAATGTTTTTCCTGCCTGAAACGCTTTGCGTAATAGTGGCTTTAGGCATTGTATGTACTAGCTCTATCTATAAATCTATCAAATTTTGTAAAACCTCTTGTATGTATGTACCTTACCTGAATAAACATTTATTTATTTATTTTATTTATATCTCCAAATTTGGCATGCATCTCATTTATTTAATTTGTCAAACAACAAATAATTCCAATCACATTACTTAAAGAACTTGCTAAATTCCCCATATTTTCCTCTCCAGAAATCAAGTTTTTTAATTGTTTTATTTCCTCATTCTCTTTAGATTATAACGCATTGCATATTTTATTCCCAAAAGGACATGGTCACTCTTACCCAAGGGAGAAAAGTACTGAATATCAAATATCTCTTCCTTTTCCATGGTAAATATCAATTTGAGCATTGATGGAACATCCCTCTCCCTCATTCTCATGGCCTTAGTGGGAGAACTTATCTTTCACAATTTTCTGTCGGGGTAATTATCATCGACCACAAAAATAAAATGGATATAGTCAAGGTTTAATTATTCTACCATTATTTGGGAGATTAATTTTCTTCAAAAGTTTAGGTAAATAATTATAATTATTCAATAATTCTCATTTATTATAAAATCTAATAATATTAACATGCAGTATTTTATGCATACTTACTTTTAAGTTACTGCGAGGAGACCGATTTACTTCCAAGATAGGAACTAAAAATTATCTGCACAGTAGATCACAAAACAAAGAAATTTCACAAAGAAATTAATAACTAACTGTTCTCTACAAATTAATATATATAATTTCTGGAATTATTTCACAATCGACTTGATAATGGTCCAAGACGCACCGAAACGTCGTCATCTCTTCACTTTCTAGTGTGGGGTCTGGTCAATATAATTTCTGGTATGTTGTAAACACCAAATAGGTCCCTTTTGTAATTACCTAAGTGTAATTACCTAAGTGTAGTTACAGGATGAGAGCTACGCTCGTGGTGTCCCGTCTTCCCAGCACTCTTTGTCATATAACGCTTTTGTAGCAGTGGTGTGGTGCTTTTATGTCTAGGAACACATTAATAAACTAGAAAAGGTGCAAAGATGTACTACAAAATGGCTCCCAGGGAACATGAGCTATGAGAGGCTGGAGGAGTCTTCCACCCAACATGCTCAGGGTGAAAGATAGGAGAAAAAAGAGCTGATGTGACCACTAGCAGGAGTGGAAATGTTTTAAAGGTTCGACTTCAAGAACAAGAGACCATAGATTCAAGCTAAGGAAACATTCCAGAAAAGTATACAAAAGTTCTGTTTTGCAGAGTTGTAGAAGGTTGGAACAATTTAAGAGAAATGGTGGTAGATTCCAAAGCCATCAGTAGTTTCAAATGTCGTATGACAAAGATCATTCGGAAGACAGGACACCATGAGCATAGTTTTCATCCTGTAACTAAACTTAGGTAATTGGACACAAAATTTAGTATTGCCTTCAATAATTAGGTATCCCTGGTAGAGAAACCAGGTTTTTAAATTGGTTTTCTTCACTGTGTGATATCCATGCTATATCTAGAGAATGACTACATATAAGCTTGAAACTTTCAGGACATATATGGTGCTTCAAAGAGGATCCCTATGTTATCAGTTGATATTGTCACCTGGTGGCATATTTTATAATAAATTAACAGTACAATGTTTGGGAAGGATGAAACTTTAAATGATATCTTGAAAATGAGTCAATGCACCAGACGAGGAGAGACTAGAGGTGTTAAACATACTGTACCAAAACTAGAAAATAGAAGAAAAAGAGGTGATATGATCACCACTTACAATATACTAACAGGAATTGACCAGATTGACAAAGAGAAATTCTGGAAACAATATACAAATTAACACAAATAAAACAAATTGGTATTTTAACTAGGAGAAACATTGGGAAGACAGGACACCACTAATGTAGCTCTGATCCTGTAACTACACTTAGGTAATCACATATGCAAAAAAAATACAAGTTAGAAACAGTTGATTGATTGACGATTAAGAGGCGGAAAGAGCAGAGCTCAACTCCTACCAGCACAACTAGGTGAATACAATATGCCCGAATGCCAGGGGGAATATTGCCAGTACAGTGGTACCTCCTTTTTCAAATTTAATCCGTTCCCAGAGACAATTCGAAAACCAAACGAATATTCCCATAAGAAATAATGTAAACTGATTTACTCTGTTCCACACCACCAAAATTATTAACTAACAAATACATTTTATACATAATAATACTATGTACTCATATTTTGTACTACAGTATGTACAAGTATATCTTACCTTTATTGAGGACTCATGCTGGTGTATGGAAGGAGGAAGTGGAAGGAGGAGAGGTGTTAGTGTTTGGAAGGGGAGTCCCCTTCCATTATAACAGTAGTGATGACATTTCTGGGGTACTCTCTCTCTCTCTTACGTTTTGCAGGCATACCACTAGGACCTGGTTGTGGCTCACTGCTTGCTTATCTTACTAAGATTCTGTCTATAGACATTTATTCTTCCCTACATTTTAACATTTTAACATTCCTAGTCTGTAGTGAGACATCACATTGTTTCACTATAAGTGATCTTTTGTTTTTTCTCTATCATCATCCTCACAACTATTTTCTTAGGTTGAACTTTACCACTGAATTTCTTGGAACCCATGGTGTGATATATAATAAGAACTTTTATATTCAGAAACCAAAAAAGCACAAAAACAATGAAATTCTTCACAAAGAATTCTAGCACAGTCATCACTAAGCAGGAGACATTGATAAACTGAAGTGCGGCACATGCTTGGTCGGCCCATACGTGTACTGTATCAATAAACTCGAGCACCGAGTCAATTTTTTAAAAAGAAATTGACCTTGAGAACCGAAAAATTTAAAACGGGCATTCAAAAATCGAGGTTCAACTGTATTTTCATTACACCATCTAGTACTCATTGCACACTAAATTTATTATGTTCCCAGTACACATAACAGCATCCTGCAATCATTTCATCACCTGTACTTATGCCATTTTGTTCATGTTTGACATTTTCCACTCTGGGGATATCTCTCTTGATCCCAGTCATGCAATGAAGCTATATTTAGGTTTATAAATTTTGTATGTACAGTACATTGTTTTTAATAAGCATTTATGTGTAAATAGTTTTTACCATTAAATTAAGTTAATATGTTTTATATTAATATTTTACATTACTGGTGTCAGTACATTGAGTGCCAACTGAGGTGAGCCAGCCATAAACAGGTTGAGGGTGCATCACATGTGAATATTCAAACACATTTTATGTTTAAATATTTATTGGCATACATTTGTGTTTTACATTATAGTATTTTTGGGGTAAATTACTGCTTTATATGAAAGTGGAATTATATTAAATGGTGCAAATTGTATCACTGCTGTACAAAATGGTTGGTCACGTTTTCCTTGTCATATTGAGACAAGATGATCAACTCGATAAAGTACCGGTGATCCTTTGGAAACATTATACTTGTGTAAAATATATTTAAATTAATTTAAAATAGCTTTTAAAGAAATGAAATATTTTTAGCTCCTTAGCAAATCTTGCTGTTAAGCACGATATGTATATACAGTATATATATATGTTGTTGAATATGGCCGAAAAGGTAAGATTAATAATTCTATCGCGAATCTTCTCAATATTTCTTATGTTTTCTTCACTGTCGGTGGTAATAAAAATAACAATTCTCCGAAATTAATTTTTTAATTGCAAACAGTAGTAACCAATTAAATTCTGCATATTTTGTAAATGTTTATGCTCATGAAGAAAACTGGAAAAGGGATGGGTTTCTGGGTGTTGCTACCTTTGGTAAATGTTCAGACCATTTAGCCATAACATCCTGACCATGGTGAGAGAGTAGTGTTCGTAGATTCGAGTATTTGATTGACCATTTTATTATTGGATTGTGTCACTAAATTTCATGCTTGTTCTTCTTGTGTTATTATTTTGTTAAATAAATATGTTATTCAAATTCACCAGTTTTGTTTTTTCTGTACCAGAATTTTCTGTGCTATTTAATAGAAGAAGAATTTGTTAAAGAAATTGTGTCACTGTTCTCATATATAACTGACAGTTTGTACTAAAACAACATTAACATATGTCAATACTTTTAAAATTGTCTGATGTGGCAGATGTTTAATTTTTCTAAATGTGCAGGGACTGGTGCCATATTTGTGCTTTATTATTATTCCAATCCGTCCTCCTAATAAAACATCCTATTTTGACGTATACTTTACCTAAGGCCAAAAATTGTCATACTAGAAAATGGTAGCGGCTCGCGAAAATGACATACTGTCCGTTTTTCTGTTTTGGGTCCTCTGGTAGGTTAGGATAAGGGCACTTTAATACTACAGTTTCTTGATGTTGGGAAATTTTAGGAGGATGGGCTGATTATTCTATTAGTGTTATTCACATCATGTCAGAGAAACTAATATACTTTGTTGTACAGGCAGTTCCCTTTCTATGAACAAGTTACGTTCTGAGAATGTGTTCGCAAAGCAGTTATTGGAATGTGAAGTGTGATTTTCCAAAGGTTCAATGCTATAGATGAGAGATACGTTCCTAAGCCACCAAAAATCCTCACAAAACCAATCATTTTTGAGAAAGAAAAAACATATTATTTGCCTTGAATAATAGCATTGTCTTGCTTGTCAAAGTTTTTGAGAAGAGAAGAGATCTAGTTGATGGAGGAGATGGTAGACGATGCAATGCATGAATGGCAGAGGGTGGCTGGTCATTTTCAGTGTTACTGGCTATGTTTGATATGGGAGATGATAGATTGGTGGCAAACTCTTGTGGGTTACCATTACTGTCACTAGCTGATGTAGAAGTCGATGGTTTTGGGTCACACATTTTCTTAAACATTGTTGAGGCAATTGATAGCAACTTTTTGAGAAGCTGGGCTGGAGATTTTGTCGGGAAATATTTTCTCAAAATACTTTGCACAACTATCTTCTTCTTTTCCAGGTAAATTTGCTTGTAGGGTACAAGGCCATTAAATGGTACAAGGCACCATTTTTTTGCACTGGTGCATTATTAACACTTCCTCTTCGTATCAGAAATTCTTATGGTATTTTCCTCGATAAAGTCCAAAGAATGTATAGCACTGGCTAGTTCGGCCACGAGAAAATGTTAACTGAGGCAGTGTTGGTCTCCATAGATACACATCACATAGTCCACACAACAGTTTGCCTACGTATTTTAAACCTACCGGTACCTTATCTAACTCAACCAAACCTAATCTTACCCAAACAAACCTAACCTGACTCGAATGAGCCTAACACAGCATAATCTAAGCTAATACATCCTAACCAAACAATATACAGTATATAGTTTGGACAATAAAAAAATAAGCTGTCAAAAAGTCATGTGAACTATCTAACAGTACCTAACCACCATTTTGTACAGTACAGTACTCCATCATGTGGCTGCTGCATGGACGTTTTAGCACTCTTTTTAGATATTGTACCAAGAAAGAAATTGTTGCTAGTTGAATGATAAACAATGTATAAGCAGCCTCATCTAACTCCTCATGCTTTGATGTCTTCAGCATATTTTATTTTATAGATATTTACAACTTTTATGTAACATTTGATTGTACTATACAGTTAAAAGGCAGTGTTAAACAAGACTTCAGATGCTGGCTGGACAATATGAAACACGATTTGGAACTAAGGGTTTAGCGGGTATGCCACAAAAAAATGCCAGGGCTCAACCCAACTGCAGGGAATATATTGGTGGTAATTGTTCTTTTAGATATTAGTATCAAGAAAGAAATTGTTGGTAGTTGAATGATATATGAATGGAAGGTAAAGTTGAATCACACAGAAATCACATTAATGTGATATATATCAATGAGAAAATCCACCAGGGCAATGAGGTGGGCACGATCCTACGACCATGGCATTGCCAATCCACATGCTCTACCACTAGACTACTGTTGACTAATGGTAGTCAGCAGTGGTCTAGTGGTACAATATGCAGCTTGGCAATGCCAAAATTGTAGGATCGCACCCACTTCATTGCCTTAGTGGATTTTCTCATAAAGTTGAATGTTAGAGGGATTACAATATTTCAACGCATTTGTATGAATATTAAATTCTAAGTTTCTGAACATAAGTTTACTTAGAAATGTAATCTGTGGATGTCAATTACTAATTGAGCTGCTTGCTTAAGTTGAGAATGGACATATTATGTCAAGAATGTAGTCATTAACCTTTACACTGCACGGGGGTTAAATTTGACAGTCCTGTGGTGCGCTGAAAAAATTGCGAAATTTTTGTTTCAATTTGACATTGTTAATTAGCATCCAAGAAACACAAAAATCCAAGCAAAATGTCTCTTATATCTTATGGTTTAGCCCAATGGCCCAGAGAAGTTGCATTTTTTCGGCATAAATTAGACAAGGTGCCACACAGTAATAACTTTGTCAATTTATTTTCACTATTCTCACTTTATTTATATATTTGTTGTTCTAATGAGTTGTATTGATGTGTCAGTTGTGGTGTTCATTATGTATAACTTTGAAAATATACATATATACAGATATATATGTATAAATATGAGACATTGAGCACATTTGTGACACTGAGTGGTGATGTGCCAGACATAGTCCTCATCTTCCTTCAAAGACCCTAGAAAGAAATTGAGGGACTCTGGATTGTTTCTCAAGATGCTATAAGTTTACTGAGTCCTGAGGAACAGGATGTGAGCCTCATGTACCCACAAAAGTTTTGAATCTTACGATGTACTAAAAATATGATATGTAGGGAGGTGCAGACCCATTCCCCCATGATATGATGGGTGGCACAGTTCAGTAGTTAAGTATTCACAGAAAAAGACACAAATTAAAATAGTTGCTTTAAATACTTTATTCATAGATGAGTATGATAGAAGCTGGCACGGTTTATAATATTGTACTGTACTATATTTAAGAGCAAAGTGAGAAATTTAAGCAAGCAAGGGATAAACAAGACTTTTTAAAGTCTTGGCATAAGTTTGGTACTTTTATATAAGCATAACAAGTTAGAGAGCTCAGAAAACCTGCATTGGATGAAAGGGGAAAGTATGAATGAAAATGGGAATTTAATTGACAAATTATTGTGTGAACATAGTGAATTAAAACTTCAGAATTTCAACTGTATGGAAGTTATTTAATTTTGTCATTTGCTGGCTTCAGTTTTGTAGGTGGTTAGGTGCTTTTATTTATCTCAAATACAGTACAGTAATTAGCAACAGATGGGGTGATCTTGATTTTATTCAAGATTCCACTAGCTTTGTCATTATGAATAATAAATTGTATATAATAGAAGGATTTGTATACAGGGTACTTTATAATTTGAGATATAAATTATGTATTAACTGTTATGATGAATAAGTTGGATAATCCCCTACAGGTGGGGGTGGGCGGTCGCGGTAACATGATTGGGGACAGAGCTTCAGGAGTGGAGAAGAACTTCGCTGCCAGATACCAGTGTACCTTCTGTCCCTACTACACCAACTACCACTCGCATATTATAAGGCACAATCGCAGTCATACTGGGGAAAAGCCTTATTTGTGCCCACATTGTCCACATCAGTCTAATACAAGAAGTGATTTAAAAAAACATATTCGCACCCACACTGGTGAAAGACCGTTTTGTTGTCCAGTATGTCCATATCGTTCCAATCAAAATGGTACCCTTCGGTCTCACTTGCGCACTCATATGTAAGCCTTGCTTTGTCATTTTGATTTCATTACAAGTGCAGTCAGGAGTGTTGCTCCTGACTGCACTTGTACTAAACAAATACTAAACATTAGTATTATTGATTAAAAGACTTATTTCCTGAAATGCAATCCTGCTTATTATCAAATTAAAATATATATAGTGTTCACCATTCACACATACATACATACATACATACATACATACATACATACATACATACATACATACATACATACATACATACATACATATACAGTAGACACTTTTCTCTTTTCGGAGAAAAGCATATATATATATATATATATATATATATATATATATATATATATATATATATATATATATATATATATATATAGTGTATATATAATACCATCAGCCCATTTTGTTATAATATGCAAGCTTTGGAATGATGGCACATGTTCTACTTTTAAAACATTATGTAGTTATGTAGTTTTACAAAAAAATTATTTTGTTTTTGTCCATATTAATGTATAATTACTGATTCTTTTGGACTTAAAAATAATACAGGTGATAAGATGTGTGCCTTGTATATGGTGTAATTTGTAATACTGTATGATCCATACTATAGTTAGAACAGATCTTATGTATTTTATAGTGTAATCCTTAGTTGTACTTGCAGGAAATTAAAACATTGCCTAATACAAGCATCAGAGATAATGTTGAAGCTTGACAAATGGTTCATATGAATGTCATAAAAGGAAATGTTTAAATTTTAAGAAATACTGTATTTACTCTACTGGTTCAATTCACTTATATTTATTAGAAAACTCAATGTTATATTGCATTTAGAAGTTATCATAGAAAATGGAAAAATGTCAAATGTAAACATTAAAAAGTGAGAATAAAAAGGTGAATGAATAATATATTAAAGAGTTAGGAAATTATAAGATGAGTTGAAAATTTATAAAAAAAAAGATCTTCATATTTAGCAAAAGGAATGAAGCAGAGCCTCTTTAGTGTAGAAAGATTAATTCAGTTGAAATTATGTGGGAGGCATTTAATAATTATTCCTTCAATAAACATTTTATGATATACCTTACTAAAGGAATATAGTTTGACAAGATAGATTTTATGCTGCAATACTTGTAGTGTTATGTTTTCAAAAGTCTATTTTAGATAAGTAAATTTTGTAGTTGAGTTTCTGTATTTTTATAAAAGTTACAATAAATACATATTTCTTTGCAGGAAGAAATTTGTAACATTGATTAATAATGTCATTATAATGTCTTTTATGAAATGTTGGAGACATTTAACTCAATAAAAGCTGCATTTCATTGTTCAGCAAATTACCATACCTTGTTAAATTTAACAGTCATACTATTTATATTTTGGTGTGATAAGTTTGCAACCTACAAAAATATGACCATGAAATATCAGCACAATTCTGCTGCTCCTCAGACTGCTGCCTTTAACCCTGTTCTTTTGATTCTTTTATTTTCTTTCTTTTTAACTTGAACCATAAATTCTTATTCATTGTGATTCACTCTCCCCATATATTCTCACCACCTAAATGACTGATATGTCTAGCAAGCCATAACAAAAATTGCAACATAATATTGTAGTGTAATCTACTTGGTTCTGAATATTTCTACTCTAGTACATATTTCTAGGCATTTAGATGGTTGTTTTCCATTAGTGAAATTTTAAAGCATTGTGTTTTTTTATTTACCGTATTTACCGGCATAAAAGATGCATACTCGCATAAGACGCACCCCTATTTTACAAGGATATTTTGTAGAAAAAACTATTTTAGTATGTTTAATCATACATTTGTTGAAAGATATTTTAAAGTGGTTTTTGTACCCCAATTCTTACCTCCTCTCAGATCAGCGGTATAGTTGTTTATATTTTGGGCAAGAGAATTGTTATACAGGATGTGAAACTTGTATTTCTGGATGTGATGTTTTGTGTAACATCAAACGACCGGCCACCAGGGCGGCTCACCCAGTGGTGGCGCACCATCACAGCGCTATGGTTTTGTTGTCATCCACTCATTGAAAATGGCTGACAGGCGGATGAAAGTTTAACATTCCTTTCAAATTTCTAGGAGAATTTTTAATTTAGATAATGAACAAATGTTTCATTAGATAACACAGTCATTAAATAATGTATGACCTACATCAGGTGTGGGTTATGTATGCTGAGTAAGGAGGTAAGTGAGATGATGTGAGCTTCCCTCATAACTGCTGACATATCGTAAGCAATTTTTCGTAAGTTTGTGATAACAGACTGTGATAATTTGGCTTGTTTTCAGTATTTTATTACAGTATTAGCAAAGATTTTTGTGTTTAACAAAATTACCCAGTATGCTTGTCCAACTCCCTAGCCTACGCCGCTCGGTCTCCCATCTGTAATACAGCCTCATTAGATGCAGGGCAATTGTTGATACATTTAAAAAAAAGCGTGTCTTATATGCTGGCAAATACGGTACTTAGGATGTTACTTCTTCTACCCCTTTCTTTTTTAAGTTGCATCAATTAAATTTTGCTTGTGAATCAGATACAGTAAATACTGTAGACTAGTTGTTTAGTATTTGTTTGATTTTACTCAAAGCTCTTTCAGTAATTATACTTTGGTAATTACCAGTAATAGCAAGTCTTACTTTATTCATAATTTTAGTGTGGTTACCTAATTATTGATTAAAAATCAAACTAGCAACAACCCTTCCCCAACCCATTTGGTTGTATTTCCTTACCTTTTTTTTTTTTTTAGAAAATAGGATCAGTTAAATTAATTAGAACAAGATAATTATTTTGGTGAATATTGCAAACACATCCAGCCCCGAAATATACAGAAATAACATAAAGAGGTCATTGCATATTTTTATCAACATTTGGTTAAGGCCAGTCACTTAATTAATTTGTTATACTGTATATTTATCTACAAAATGTCTTGATTTAATTCTATTGGTTTTCTCTTATCTTACCCTACCGACACACCAACTTACACAGTGATTCCCTTTTCCCCTGTTCATCAAATTCTCCTCTCCCATACTTCTCTTTATATTATATTACCACTAAGTAATGCCTTCTCTTGATAATTACTACGTAATAATAGTGAATCATAAACAATTTCCTTTACTCATGTTGTTCTTGAAACCAGTTTATTGTCAGTCACATTACTTGTAGTCATATCTAATAATTTTGCGTCCCCATGAGATTCTGAATAACCTTTTGTATTTATTGGTAGGCCAGTGTCCTAATTCTATAATTATATAATTAATATAATATAATAATAATGTTGATGTTCATTAAGCTGGCAGTGTGGTATATTTTTTCAGTGTCTGGTTTACTGTACTTATTATTAACTGTCTGGGAATTTTTTAAAGTAATTACTGTACTGTATGAGCTCAATTATCTGAACTATATGGGAAGGACCCCCATCCGAATAAGCCCAACATCTTGATAAGCAGAATTCTTAGAGGAAATACAAAAATTAACATTCAAAATTTTGTGAACCATAATGAACGTAATTTTAATTATTCCATATACATTATAAATAGTTTGTAGGGCTGGCTGGGGGTTAGCTGCCTGGCTGGTAGGTGAGCAAGGCAGGTGGGTGGGCAGACAAGTTGGTAAGTGGGTGGGCTAGATAGCTGGCAGAGAAGTGGGCTGGATGGATGGCAGCGTGAGTGGGCAGGTAGGCAGGTTGGTGGGTGGGTAGGCAGGCAGGCAGGCAGGTGGATTGGCAGGCAGCAGGCAGGTTTCGATGGGTTGGGCAGGCATGCAGATTAGATGGGGGAGGATGGGTAGATAGGCATGGGCAGCATTTTTGGGGTGATGGCAGTCAGGCATGAGGGCACACAGGCAGGCGGGTGACATTTTCCTTACCCATACTTCCATGCACCCACACCCTACCTTTGCCCTTCCTTCACCCATCACCCTCCCACTCTTGTCATCACCCAATCCTCCCACTCCCAACCATCACCTCCCTCCATCCTCCACCCTCTCAACCCTTGCCATCACTCAATCCTCCCCCTCCCTCACCATGCCATGCCTTCATCCTCCCCTTCCCTCACCATGCCATGCCTTCATCCTCCGCCTCCTAGCTCTTTCCGGAAGACAGGTTATCAGCATGCTGACAACCTGTCACGATGCTGACAGGCTGTGAGAATGCTAATAGGCTAGACAGGCTGTCAGGATGCTGACAAGCTAGACAGGTTGTCAGGATGCACAGGCTGCACAAAGTCTGTGCAACAAACTGGACAGACAGATGATCAAATGTCTTCCCTCCAGCCCCGTTCCCCTGCTAGCCCTTCCCAGCTCACTCACGTGTGTCCACACTTACAACTGCCACGTCAAAGATGTCCGATGCAATCACATCCCAGACGTAATGATCCGATATACGACAACATAACATATCCCATCTTCAACTAACCTTCCCCAGCCTAACCTGACCTTGTACACACTAACCTGATGTTACTTAATGTACTCTAACTTACCCTAACCTATCTGAAATACGACTAACTTCCAAACATATTTCGACTCACAAACTCAGTCTTTTGACTAAACCACACACTTTCCATAGAGCACCAATGCTTAGCTACCACCCATCAATACAACTCCTCATCTTTGCTACCCTGAGCCCTTTATCCCACACAAAATAGATGACCTCGATAACTTTTAACCTTTGCCAAATTATGAACATTAATGTGCCACTTGAGTGTGCGCATTTTTCAACATTACCACTCATGCAGTCACCAGAGGAAAACCTTCATGCTAACTGCACGTATTGTGAAGAAGAAGAAGAAAAGAAGTTGATAGCATAATTTGTGCCTTAAGTTATGTTAAAACCCATTTTATTTTCTTGTAAATATTAAATGAATAAATATCAAATTTAAATACTGTTCAATATTACATTGTGTTTTACTATTCGTAACTAGCCCTCCACGGCAAAAATAACAAATATATGATTAAACAACTTCTGCGCCACCTCCGACCCCCCCACCCTACCGAAACCTACTTTCCCCAACCGCAACCCACCCCCTTGCTTGGTTAACGTAGTTGTCCATCCCTCTGGTACACAGGACTGACACTTGCCACTCCCAGTGGCAGCACACACTACATGTCTAACACTGATAAATGTAGACACCCACATCCTAATACCCACATGACATTTAAGACCCACCACACCCACATCTACACCCCACTCCTGACACCCACCACACCCACACTATTTCATGACACCACCACCCGCCCACATTCAGAGACTCCCCACACCCACTCCACCCTTCCTACCTGATTCTCTCCTTCTCCCTCCATCCCTGCCTTTCTAACTCCCTCCTTCTCTGCTTGCCTTCCTGCCTCCCTCCCTCCTCCCTTCTTGCTTGGCAGGCTCCCTTCTTCCCTCCTTGCATGCCTGGCTGGCTGGCTCCCTCCCTCCTTCCTTGTCTCCCTTCCTCCCTGTGTGCCTGCCTACCTTCCTGCCTCCCTCCCTCCCTCACCAGTTTGCTGAGAAATTTCAATAATTTCTCTTGTGAAATTATCTCAATAATTGTGATGGGCTGCGAGAGTTATGGCAAGTGGTGTACAACTAGTGTTAGGCTGGGCGTTTCACTTCAATCTCAGTGATAAAGGCTCACGTTTATCACAATATCCAGCAGCAATTGACCCTTGGTTTTGGAGAGATTTTTAGG
>WNGS01092210.1:12423352-12433589 GCA_020271785.1 Procambarus virginalis
TATCACAATATCCAGCAGCAATTGACCCTTGGTTTTGGAGAGATTTTTAGGCTTCAAATGTTGACTTATATGCCAGCATATATGGTAAACTCTCTGCCTGTCAATTTGTATCTGGACATTCATTCGGATAGGGACATAAAATTATCCGGATGCGATTTTGTCCGGATGACCCTGATATCTGGGTTAGCTGAATCCGGATAATAGAGCTCATACATTACTTATAGTGGTGACTTTGGACTCTTTTATATGCACTAGTCTCTCCATTTTAATTTTTTAGCATCTGAAATTTTTATTTAAATCAAGAATTTACATAGTTAACACAAAAATTGAGAAGGTACCATGTACATCCAGAGAGTAATGAATTTAATTAATGCACATGTATAAATCTTGTCCCTCGGTCTCGGATCTTAATATAATTTTTAACATGACCCTGTTATTTTAATATTGATAAATATGGTTCTTTTAGTAAGCCACATGCTGCATGCATTGACAATATCTGTGATAAAATATAAGAGAGCCCAAATTAATCAGAGACAGTACAGTATGTGAATTTTTGGTTCAGATTTAATATTAAGGATTGCATATTTTTATAAAGGAAGAAATAATTTATATAATATACTGTCCTACATATTTGTTACACTAGAAATGCCACAAAATATTTATGTTTACAAAATATCAATAAGGAAATGTAAAACTTAAATAAGTGTGAGGTAGACTTCCCATGCTGGAAATGTACCGTACAGTACTACACTTCTGAAGTTGGTGTCTGCTGCCACTCCTGCATGCACTCAACAGTTTGGAAGCACATGAAGGAGTTGGCTTGCATAGAGGTAAACATTTGAAATGTTATCCCATCATTCTTTGCTATATTGTAAGGTATATGAACTCATTACCAGAAAACTGAGCTACATATGATGAACTAAAACATAAAGAATTATTAATTGTTTCTATTAATATCGTATAGTAAAATTTTACTGCTTCAAGCACTTTTTTTGTTTATTAAGACCAACATTTCCTACAGGTGTGGCTGGATAATGACAGTCAAATTGCTGATCCTGGAGGAGCTACAGGTGTTGGGAAGAACCTCGCCTACGGCAGAAAATTACAAAAAACATATCAGTGTTCACAGTGTTCTTACAGCACCATGAATCGTTGTGATCTTGTAAAGCATTGCCGCACTCACACTGGGGTTAAGCCTTTCTCCTGCCAACAGTGTTCATACCAGACAGGTGATAAATCCAATCTTACTCAACATCTTCGAATTCATACTGGAGAGAAACCATTTTCTTGTCCTTATTGCCCATATAGAGCTACACGAAGAAGTAGTATTAAAAATCATATTCGTGTCCATTTTTGAGTCATTAATATATAAATACACGAGAAAAATCTCAAAGCTAGCCACCTTAAGCATCAAAATGTTTGGCTGGCATTATGACTTTAATTTAAAGGGGAAAATTTAATTTTTATTAAAATTTATAGTCACTTTACAGGGGTTGGTTATGTTTATGGGTGGCTGGTTTAGAGATGTTTTGCTGCATGTGTGTACCAATTTATTTAATACTTCTTTTGCGTAAGGAAATTTGCTATGCCATAATGGCATTGCTCTCAGGTCAGATTATAAGCAACACAAATGACATTTAAGTATACCAAAATTTCAGCTTCCTTTCATGTATTGGATACATTTTTTATAGGTTGACCCAATTGCCTATCCTTTTCAGTCTCAGTCTAATGAATAAAGAAAATAGTGCTCTGTTCTTTTCTTTCACCTTTGTGTATAGCAATAGATAAATGATTTGCTGAGTTTCCTCTGATAAAATACATTGATCTATGTTTACAGTATTTTGTATTTTAAGAGATTTAGGAACCTGAAGCAGTGGTGTTTTCTGTCCACTTGTTCATGTGTAAACAAACATGTATGTGCTCAGACACTTTCTTACAATATTTTTTATTCTTGCAACTGGCATGTCTCTTAATTCTCAGGTTCTTCATATTGCAGTATCCCTCTACCACACTGCCTTATTCTATTTGCTTAAAGTAGCAGCTCACAATTATAATCTGAACAGTTTTGAACTGCACAAGTTCCTAGGTATTGCATACAAGACATAATGACGTTAATGACATCAGGAAAAGTTTTGTCATTCAGAGAGAAAACTTTGATTACTCAATTTTCACTACCCTGATAAATCTGCTTGCTTCTCTGAGAGGATCATAGTGCTGTGCATCTTTGGTAGAACAGCATGCAGTTAGTGAAGGACTAAACATGCTCATATACACTGGTAGTTATCTACCTTCCCTATAAAGCAGGAGAATAAGGTGGCATTGCCATGCATAGAGAAGTAGAGATATGGTACAAGTACACGGGGTCCTAAACTTGCAACCATAATGCATTCCTAAAACCATTATTAAGTAATTTGTTTTGTACTTGGCACTTTATTTTCCCCAAGTGAATGCTTTAAATATGAATTAGTTTACCAAGTCCTACAAAAATCAACATATTGAGCAAAACATTTAAGAAGAAATAAATGTTTGTACACTGGTTTTATTTACCTCTTGAATGCTGCTGATTGGAAGTGATGTTTATTGATAAAAAAATAAATTACTGGTGGACGAGGAAGTACAAGGTGATGCTGTAACAGTTGTACATGTTGTGTTGGCTGGAGAGGTTCACTGGCTGCTCTACATAAAGTTGGTTGTGATTTTAGGTTTTTCATGAAGAATGTTGTTAAGGAACTTTGCACAACTTATTTTTTCAGTGTAGTTCTTGATAATATTTAATGGAATTCTGAACATATTTCAAAATCTGTGAGTTAGGGTTTTGCTCCTCAAAATAGTACCAAGGCTTCATCTGCAATTGAAGAGTCATTTACTGGTACAGTATTTGGATATAAAATTTGATTAAATACCTTGATTAACGAGTGGCTCTATCTACGAGCATTTCGAGTAACGAGCGAGCCACTCGGAAAACATTTGTCTCTACTAACGAGCTTTTCCTCGATTAACGAGCGTTTCCGCTGGTTCTCGAACACCTTTTACGACAGTTTTGTTGTTGTTTCACAACACAAGTTTTCCACATAACGAGCTCGGTGCCGGAACAGATTAAACTCGTTAATCGAGGTGCCACTGTACTGAATATTTTTAAATTCAACACAGTTTTAGCAGTTACAGGTATGGCGGGTGGGAAGTTCCATGGGTTAATATCCCTGTAGGTGAAAAAGCATCTTCTGTTCTCAGTCCCACATTGTGGCTTGCTGAGCTTGAAACTGTTGCTCTTTGTTTGTGTTACATCTGACCCGTAGAAAATATCCGGATCAATATCAACTTGTTCAGTATTTTAAAAGTTTCAATGAGATCCGCCCTGTCATGCCTGGTTTGCAGTGTTGTTAGCTCTTTGATCTTCAAGTGTTCCAAATACAAGAGATGACTTAGCTCTGGAATGACTTTAGTTGACCAGTGTTGCACTGTCTCCATCATTTACAGTCCCCGTGGTGTAGTGGTTAAGACACTCGCCTGGAGTCTTGCGAGCGCTTTGGCGTGGGTTTGTATCTTGGCTGGGAAGAATTTACTGGGCGTCAATCCTTAACTGTAGCCCCTGTTTACCTAACAGTAAAATGGGTACCTGGTTGTTAAACAATTTGGCGGGTCGTATTCCGGGGAACATAGGATTAAGGACTTGCCCGAAATGCTATGCATGCTAGTGGCTGTACAAGAATGTAAGAACTCTTGTATATGTAAAATAAATAAATAAAAAAATTTATATATATATATATATATATATATATATATATATATATATATATATATATATATATATATATATATATATATATATATATATATATATATCTTTGAGGCTGTGGGTCCCTATAATTGCACCAGAGGTGGTACCCCTCTATATATATATATATATATATATATATATATATATATATATATATATATATGCAACGATGCTTCGACCCCATCAACTAGGTTTTGGTGTCCCCCATGGCTGTGAAGCAGCAGCTCATGCAGCACGAGCCTATATCAAGGACCTCCCAGTAAATAAGGCATTAATTAAATTAGACTTTAAAAATGCCTTCAACCAGGTAAAAAGGGATGTGGTACTGGAAGCAGTTCGAACCAGCTTTCCTTGTCTACTTCCTTTCGTTTCAGCAGGGTACAGTAGGGAATCGACACTGTTGTTTGGGGAACATGAAGTTGTTTCCGCAGAAGGTGTCCAGCAGGGAGACCCACTTGCCCCTTTTCTTTTCTGCATGGCAGCTAAGGAGGTCACAAGTAGGTTGTCCAGCGAATTCAACATCTGGTTCCTGGACGATGGCACCCTGGCAGGGACACAGGAATCCCTACTAGGAGATCTTCAGCTAGTGAAATCTAGGGGAGAGGAGTTAGGCCTTAAACTAAATCCATCAAAGTGTGAAATCATCTCGTCCAACCAATCAATCATAAATGCAGTACAAATCTTATTGCCAGGAGCCCAAGTGATCGCTCCCACCGACAGTGTGCTGCTAGGGGCACCTCTGGGCTCGAACGCCATTGAGGTAGTCCTCGAAGAAAAGCTTAAAGACCTGAGGAGGATGGAGGCGCGAATAGGGGCTTTGGATGCTCATGATGCGTTGTACCTTCTTACAAGGTGCCTGGCCTTGCCCAGACTTACCTATTTCCTCAGGTGTGCTCCTTCTTTTGACAGCCCAAAATTAACGGAATACGATTCACTCCTAAAGACAATAACTATGAAAGTGTTAAACCTCTCCCTGCAAGATGACCAGTGGGACCAAGCAACGCTCCCAGTTAGACTTGGGGGTATAGGTATTCGCAAGGCGACACAGTTAGCATTGCCGGCATTCTTATCCTCGACCAGTGCTACAAGTGAATTAGTGAAGGAAATACTACCAGAATACCTAAGGAACTCCATTGGGATTCGTGATCCCAAATTTGTGGAAGGAGCTGGTCGGTGGACACACTCGCCAATTCACACACCCGACCAACTTGTCCAAACGACGGTAAACAGGCCAAATGGGATAGCCCTATAGTGGAGAACATCGCCAAAGCATTGCTGGACGTAGCTTCTCAGAAGGACAGAGCGCGTCTCCTAGCTGTGCAAGCCCCCCATGCTGGGGACTTCCTGTTGGCAGTCCCTAATTCCGCCTTGGGCACCCGCCTGGATCATCGGGCCCTAAGTATTGGTGTTGCTCTGCGCCTTGCCGCCCCTATCTCCACCGAGCACCGGTGTATTTGCGGCCAGGCACGGGCAGACCAATACGGCAGCCATGGTCTCATCTGTCGTAAGACACAGGGAAAGATTGCCAGACACGAGGCAGTCAATGACATCATCAAGAGAAGTTTGGCTACAGCTGGGTGTCCAGCACAAAGGGAACCCCAGCTGTGCAGACCTGACAACAGCCAAAACGCCCAGATGGAGTCACCCTGCAGCCATGGAGGGAAGGTAAACAGGTCGTATGGGATTACACCTGTGCATCTACATTGGCTGATACCTATTTACGTTACAGCTCAGCGGAGGGAGGTGGGGCAGCCACCTTCAGGGAGACCCAGAAAATCCACAAGTACAGAAACCTAGAACGTTGTTACAGGTTCGTGCCGATAGGCTCAGAGACTCTGGGCGCCTGGGGTAAATGTGCACTCAAGTTTTTAAAGGAGGTTGGTGAGGAACTCATTGGGAAAACTAGAGACCCACGAGCAGCCAGTTTCCTATTCCAGCGCCTCAGTGTCGCAGTGCAGAGGGGAAATGCGTGCTGTATCCTGGGTACGCACCCAACCTCCGAGGAGCTGGACGAGGTCTTCGAACGCTGATTGTTTAATTGTTATATATTTGTGTGTGTGTGTGTGTGTTCTCTGTAAACTGTAGCATTGCAATATATATATATATATATATATATACAATATATATATATATATATATATATATATATATATATATATATATATATATATATATATATATATATATATATATATATATAAAGAATCATACTATATTCAATACAATTTAATGTTTCTTCTTTATTTTTGTATTACTGAGTTCTGCTTTAAATTCAAATTTTTAATTGCAGTACGGTACTTTATTTTGGATATTTCTGCATCTTTATCCTCTACTTTGTGCCTGTTTCATTACATCCATCAAACTATCTATTGTAAAAAAGGAGGACAATACTGTACATGCCTTGAGATTCCAATCCTCATTTGTATTTATTATAAAATAGTAATGATCAGTAACCATGCTAATAATGTTACTCAACTGGCTTCCATGTTTAAGCCTAGGTATTTGTTCTTTTATTGTACACAGCTGGGCTTGATTTGTCAGAAATTTATCCAACCAAATGCAGTCACAAACTGTTTAAATGTTCCAAAACTCTGCGAGAAAGACTCATAGAAAGATTATTTCTGTATAAGAATCAGTTATGCACCTCATGGTTTGGCATTTGCTTCATGGGTTTGCATGTATCTCATAGTTTGAAGTTTTTTTATACAAACTCCGACAATTAAGACCCTACATAACTAGGAAAAGTATTAAATACCATGAACAAATTTGTTGCACAGAAAAAAAAAAACATTTTGCTTACACATGTGTAAGCTTCATTAAATAAACAGTGAAATTAAACTAGAAATATTCGCACATAGTAATCTTTAATTTGCTATGCACTGAATGTGACACACATTTCCCTACAGGTATGGCTGGGCAATGACACTCAAATGTCTGACGAGGTAGGAGCCCCGAGTTCTGAGAAGAATGTGGTCCTCCGCAGAAAGATGGCAGAAACATTTCATTGTCCTCATTGTAACTACACTTGTACAAAACCCTATAATTTCAGAAGGCATTTTCGTACTCACACTGGAGAAAAGCCATTCTCCTGCCCGTATTGTTTTTATGAAACAAGTGATAAGTCAAGTCTGGTGAAACATATTCGTAATAGTACTTGTGGTAGACCTTATACATGTGCATACTGCCCATTTAAAGCAAATCAAAGAGATCAATTTATAAATCATGTACAATCTCACATGTAAACACCTTTGGATGTTTAAGCTTTTTGCAGTTTCTTTACCTCTTTTTATATTGATAAAATGATATGAAAATACATATATAGTGTATACTGTACTGTCCAGTACCGTAATAATAATAATTAATTTTGTTTGGGACAGACAGCCTTTTTATATATACATGTTAGGCATATGTCGAGGTCCCCCTAAAGGCGAACTACTGACCCTCTCCAGGATGCAACTCCACAACAGTTGACTGTCTCCCAGGTACCTATTGGCTGCAAAGTGAACAGAGGCATTAGGGGAAATGAAATGTTTCCCAATCTTGTCATGTCATGTCCTTCTCCCACCCAGGATTTGAACCTGATTCCCGATTATGGGTTGAGAATGAACTCAACTGTACTAACGAGACCTTAATGTATGCAGATGATGAGTCACAGTAATGTGGCTAAAGATATGATGACCAAATCACACATCACAAAAGGAAAAAACTACCACATTTCGGTCCGACCCGGACCATTATTATATTACGTGACAATAATTGTCCAGGATGAACCAAGATGTTGTTATGTCTTCATATTCTGATGTGTGATTTAGTTGTCACCCTAATGTATGTTCGAAAGTACATACACCTATTCCCACTCAAATAAGAAAATTTTGTGTGCTTTTCTGTTTTTATTCTGGTCATCATTTAAGACTTGTTTCTTCTCCTGGTATAAGCTATAAATAAGATAAATGCTCCTCCTGTTTGATAATGTAACCAGGTTGTAAATTGTAATGGTAAATGTTGTTGAGGATAATTCTGGGTATGATGTTTTGCTGCAGATGTGTCTGGGGAAATATTTGTTGGATTGAATTACCTTATTGTGCAGTTCTGATATTGATTTTTTAATATTATTATTATTATAGATAATGTAGATTATTTTAATATCAGTAGAATGAAAATGGAAAGTGGCCATAAACTGAATGAGAAACACATTTCCTACAGGTATGGCAGGATTTTGACAATCAAATAGCTGACAAGGTAGGAGCCTCAAGCATTGTTGAGAAGAACCCCACCAACACCAGAATGGAAAAATATCAATGTCCTGAGTGCAACTACACCTGTTCGAAACCATCTCATTTTACAAAGCATTACCGCACTCATACAGGAGAGAAGCCTTTCTCTTGTCCAGAATGCTCATACCAAACGAGTGATAAGTCAAATCTGACCAAACATATTCGCATTCACTCTGGAGAGAAACGTTTTTCTTGTCCATATTGTTCATTTCGCTCTAATCGAAAAGATAGACTTATAATTCATGTACGCACTCACATGTAAGGCTAAATTAGTCCAATTGCTATTCTACAACTTTTATGAACTGCTATTAAAGACATTAATTATACTCATATTTTATCATTTTGTTTCTTGCTTACTTTCTTTTTATTGAACACAGTGGTTTATTTACTGACAGATTCAGTGCTTTATTAATAATACAAACACCAGAGTATAACTTGGTTCATTGAGCTATGTTATGCATTCTTCAGTGCAGTAGTTATTGTGCCTCTTGTATAACTCAACAGATCTCATTAATTCTGCTTGTTCTATTTAACTTATACTAACTTTATAGGGCTATGACTTAATAATGTCTTTCATGTCTTGAGCTATTATCTACACTGTTTTTACTTCTCTGTCTTCCTGATAAGTTTAATATTTCACTGTTCGCTCCCGGACGCAGGTTCGAATCCTCGTCACGGCCCTTGTGGATTTGTTCACTGTTCACTGTCACCTCATTAGGAAATTTAGTTTTGATCCTCTTTAACAGATCAGCATTATCATTGTTAAAGTGAAACAAAGGTGTAGTGCTGTAGTAACTATAAAATATGCATTCATTTTGCTGACTAATTAGGCACTGGTCTTATCTTTCATAAATACTGTCATTCTCCTAAAATAAACATACCTGTCACATAGTTGGTGTTTGTTTTATACCACTTGTTAATTATATTACTGCACTGAAAGGTTCTACATCTTTAATGAACTATAATTGAACATGAACAAAGTTTCCACAGTTGCATAATACTGTATAATACATGGGAACAAAATGCAAAACTACAATATGTAGATTTTGCTGTTTACTTTCTTTTATATACAATTTCAGGCAAAATAAAAAAGTTTTCTTGCTTATACACAGAAATCACAATACTGTAGTGTGATGCATTAAATGAACAAATCCACACAGGCCATGATGAGGGTACCTTGTCACGGCCCTTGTGGATTTGTTCAAGTTTCTTGCTGTTGTAATTATAGAAAAAGTTGCCATATATGAACAATTTCATCATCAGAAGAACACTTTTATATGTGTTTATATTGTTGCCTATATCTTTGGTATTTGGAATATCTCTTGAAATTAGTCACAGTTTTTTTATACTAAAATATGGAAATATTTTGGGAAAATTTAAGTGAGTATGTATACATGTGCAGGATTGGATGACCATTCTTGCTTGTACTGTATCTTGTAACATGGCCAGTCACTGACAATACATATTGTGTGAACTGGAAAATACTTTTAAGCATTTTATCAGTGACTACAAGGTAGTGAGATCTAGCTCTTTATGCCCCACCTCCTAGCTGTTTAAACCTGACAGGCTAATTACTGTTCCTCTCTCACAATAGCAGCATGCAGAAGTGGTTTGATGAATTCAATAGATGAGTTGTTTATGCCAGATGTTGTTAGTGAGGTGTCTTATATTATGTACACTATTACTCTGACATGCTGGAGTTCTGGGATTAATGTCTGGTTAAGCACTGAGACTTAGGCTCTTTTTGTTTTATCAGTTAAATGTACTGTATGTTGACGGGGCACAGTCGCCAAGAGTTAGGTGATTATTAAAACCTAGCCTCTGGAAAGTAACCACAAATAAACTAAAGATAAAGGAGAAAGAACTGTGGTATCTTTCTAGTATTTATTGTACAATAAAATATGTTATTGTAAACCTTATTGAACTTAAATTATTCTATAGGCTACTGCTAAATATAGTAATGCCTTAAAAAATTGGATTTTTATCTACTGTATCTTCATTAAGAAACATGATGTGATAAGCATTTAGATTTTAGTTATAAAATAATATTTTTTTGTCATACTGTGAGTGAAGGAAAAATCTTTCATACTAAACTTTAAACTACAGCATTAGTTTGTATTGGAGCATTGCTGGTGTATTTTTAGTTTTTAGCAGTTACAGCTTAATTTCCATATTGCTTTTAAAT
>WNGS01092210.1:12434589-12460481 GCA_020271785.1 Procambarus virginalis
GACATGGAGAACAAATGGTAAGTGGAATTTAATGTTTACAAATGGATCATGTTCAGTTGTGGGATATTGAGTTAAGATTACATTCAGCATAAAAATTGTGTGAGAAAATGAAGCATTCAAAGAAAGAGTTTAAAGAAATATCCTTGATGGGCTACTTGCAGATTAGCCAAGTACAGTATAGGATGAAGAAATGTATAACAAACTGTCCATAAAAAAATGCAGCAGTAGTTTGGTGCCAAAATCTCA
Source organism: Procambarus virginalis (assembly GCA_020271785.1). NCBI lineage: Eukaryota > Metazoa > Arthropoda > Malacostraca > Decapoda > Cambaridae > Procambarus > Procambarus virginalis. Next base: position 12,434,836 of record WNGS01092210.1, read on the forward strand.
AAAAAGTCACTCAAATAGAAAAGAGTTTTAAGGAATGCTGCTCATTGGCTCCTAGATATGAAAGTACAGATATTGAACATACCAAAACTGAAGACAAATGAGAAAAAAGGATATGATCACTGTAGTAGTAAAATGTAACGGGACTCGGTTAAATTTGGTAAATGTTGACTTTTGGAAACATGCATATTGATAGAGACAAAAATATTAAAAAATAAACATTTTGTCAGTGATGTTGCCAACCCCCCCGTTCTGCAACGTTAGCTGTTATGTTCATATAGGGATTCATTGGCTTATTTAATAAAGTGCATATGTGACTACTATTGATTGTAAATAGTTTTAGTTACCCTATAAAGGTCTCATAGCAAAACACCGACCTCACCTAACCTTCTTAGTATGTTAAGATAAGCATCTTATTGCTTCTTATATTACAATTAGTACTTAAGCCTATGACTGTATGAGAGAGTTAAGTATAATTGATTAAAAATAAAAGCAATAAGATGGCTTATCTTAACATACTAAGAGGTTAGGTGAGGTCAGTGTTTTGCTATGAAGCTTTTCAAGGTAAACTAAAATATTCACAATCAAATAGTATGTCACATATGCACTATTAAGCAAGCCAATATTGACTGAAAGCAAGTGCGAGAACTGGTTGCGACCAATATATATATAAATAAAAAGAGAGTGGTGTGTGTGCCCCACCGTAAAAACTTCAAAACTCTATACAGTATTATGTGATTAAAGAACATAATGAGGATAGACACATAAGCTTAGCTCTCTTCCTGTTACTAAACTTATGTTGACTTTCATTAACAATAAAATTATAGGTAAACCATACCTATTCATTTATGAGTATGTAAATGATTAACTAGTCTATCATTTCGATTTGATCGAAAAGAACAGTATGGGCAAGAAAAGCGCTTTTCGCCAGTATGAATTCTCAAATGTTGGGTTAAATTCGATTTATCACTAGCTTGGTAGGGACACTGAGGACACGAGAAAGGTTTTTCTCCTGTGTGGGTCCGATAATGTCTTTTAAAATGAGAGCGATTTGCACTAACATAACTACACTGAGGACAATGATATTTTTCAGGTTCCTTTCTACTGTTGATGAGAATCTTCTCAACATTGGAGAATCTTACCTTGTCAGCTATTTGACTGTCATTATCCAGCACACACCTGTAGAAAATGTTTGTCTTATTCAGTCAAAAGAGTTTGAAAAATAAGTGAAAGTAATATTGATTTTGTAAAATTCTGGTGGCTTCCTGTTGTAAATAGATAGAATGAGAGGAAACAGAGAGGGAGGGAGGAGGGAGAGAGAAGAGAGAGAAGAGAGAGAAGAGAGAGAGAAAAGAGAGAGAGAAGAGAGAGGAGAGAGAGGGAGAGAGAGAGAGAGAGAGAGAGAGAGAGGAGAGAGAGAGAGAGAGAAGAGAGATGAGAGAGAAGAGGAGAGAGAGAGAGAGAGAGCGAGAGAGAGAGAGAGAGAGAGAGAGAGAGAGAGAGGACGAGAGAAAGAGAGAGGAAAGAGAGAGAGAAGAGAAGAGAGAGAGAGAGAGATGAGAGAGAGAGAGAGAGAGAGAGGAGAGAAGAGAGAGAGAGAGAGAGAGAGAGAGAGAGAGAGAGAGATAGGGGAGAGAGAGAGAGAGTATGGGGAGAGAGAGAGAGAGAGATGGGGGAGAGAGAGAGAGAGAGAGAGAGAGATGGGGAGAGAGGAAGAGAAAGAAACACTTATCAGTTCAGAATAAGAAAACTCCTACTCAGGCTATCTAGATAATTTTATACTGGCAAATGGAATACTGTACTGTGTTTTCATGTCACTGTTAAATATAAAAGTAAATACTGCAATTATAATTATTACATGATTCACTGATTCACTATATACTTATTTTGTTTAGGTCATTTGAAGGATGTTGCAGTCATTTGGGTCTTGTATTCCTCAGTGTCTTAGCATCATCTGCAAACATTTTCACATATCTCTGCCACCTTTATTTAGATAATATAAGTATACAAATAGACAGTTTAGGTGCAACACCCTAGCACTGCAGGACCCCGCTAATAACAATCATCCAGGCCATTAATTTCTTTTCTCATCATTCTACCTGTTAACAAGTTTTTCATCCATATTAGGTGATTCCAATTGCTCATCTAAATTCCCCTTTAACTTTCAGAACAGTATCTTATATGAGACTTTATTGAATAGTGTTTGGACAGTACCTGTATTTAAGTTTATGAAGGCTATCTGATTTTGTCCGATGCTGCCAAAATTATCCTGCTGATGTTTCACTCCTGGTGTTAGATTTGAAGTTATGTTTAACCCGAAGTTTTTTGCTATTTCTAATGTAGGAAGTTGTATTCCTTTCATTCTGTAATTTATTTGAGGTCTTCTCAATCTTGTTCCTACCTTATGTATCAATACTTACCCTAGGTCCAGACAGGTACCATCTTCCCAACTACATCTCTAAACAAAACTTTGTTATTATCATAAAACTAAGAATTTTGAGACACATGCGCATGTTATAAATCTTAACTCCATTTATGTTATTACATTTTACTCAAGATATTCCACCCATTTCATTTTAATTGCCTTGCCTAGTGATTTGTCTACTTTACTCATCAATAATACTGAACTCTATAACAATGTATCATCTCTGTTATCTTTTTCATAAGTGAGAAGAAAGTTTGCCATTTTCCAACTCTGCTAGTTTTCCTATTTGTAAGCATTCTTGTAAAAAATCCTTAATGAATAGGTGGGTTCCTGAGCATGTGCTCTCAGAACCCAGTGTGATGCTCCATCTGTTCCTACACACCTTTTCTGTGCCTTAATCCTTGAGCAATTGCTTTTTGTTTTCTTTTGACTCATCTTGGTACCCCATGTTATGTTGCAAAATTCACAATTGGTTTGATTTCATAAATAAATTGCCTTATGCAAACACTCTAAATCTGTTCATTTAGTGCATTACACATTTCAATAGACCTGTTACTCATAAAATCTGAATTATGTTCTTTCAATGCATTTTACTCTTAAAAAATTTATAGAATAGTCTGGGAATCTTTATTTATTCCTCTGCCCTTTTTATTGGTGTGTAGTTAATGTGAACTTGTTTATAATTTTTAAATATTTGTAGGTTAGGACTCTCCCTATATTGGTTCCACTATCATTTTTACATCCTTAACTTTTGCTGCAGTTTCTGGTAAACTAGTCCCCCTTTTTCCAGTCTCTATTGGTGTAAACATTAGGGTGATTTCATCATATATTTCACAAAATTTTGCATTCATCTCATTAAGATTTACTCAGAACATCAAATTATTCCCAGCAAATCAACCGAAGAACTTACTCAGTTTTACTTGATGTCCAATTTAGTAGCAATATGTCTCAAATCATATACAGTATGTAATTTCCAAGAGAACATGATCACTTTTTTCATAATGAAGGGAGGTACTGTACAATACTGTTCAGCAGTGTTGGAACATCCCCCTTCAAGTACTCTTGTGGCTTACTGAATGTTCTGATGTACAGTACATAACTATCTCCAGAAAATGTCAATACCTGTGGACCAAAGTTAAAAAATGCATTGGTGATTTACTGTTTGTTTCCTCAAAAATCATAAAGCAGTACAGTATTATAACATGTTCAGTGATTTGTTTATAAACTGATCCCAGAAGTAAACAAAATATGGGTTATGAGGGAAAAGTTAGTGGTGGTGAGTATACAGACATTGGAAGACAGTAGAACATGGTGATATGTTTTTATGTCCAGTGCAAGAGGGTGATGAGTATGGATATTTTTGATAAGGACTCCTTTTTATAAACTGCAGCACCTAGAACAAGAGGACACGGACACAAATTAAGGAAACAAGTGTTGCATAAACATATGGTAGTTTTTGTTTGTGAACAGTGTAGTAAACAGACAGAATAATTTACATGAGAGGGTTATGTGCAACCACAATAGGAAGCTTTAAAACTTGGTATGACAAAGAATGTCTGGAAGACAGGACACTATGCTTAGCTCTCATTCTGTAAGTTCAGTTACAGAATGAGATTTACAGAATTACATAACTTCAGTTACGTTTCTGCCCGAAACGCTGGGCGTACTAGTGGCTTTACAAGAATGTTAACACCATGTTATGTATCCTCACAAACCCAATGTACCTTCTTGTATATATATATAAATAAATAAATAAATAAAAAGTTAGGCACTCTAATTTCAGTACTGTGTATATAAAGGGAGTACCAAACTGGTTAAATTATTTAAACCCCAATGACATTATAAAGGAGAATAATTGACATTTTAAAGAATCTTACAAATTCTGAATTACTTATTTTTTTACTTACCACTCTAATTATATTCAGTTCAGTATTTTTTACATAAATTTTATTTAGTTAAATATAATTAATCACAATAAATAGATGAAAGTTGTGAATGTCCTAAAGTTCCTCAGAGACTAATTTTCCTCATGCTGGACTGTATGATCTTCATATGTAATAGCTTTGGAAATGGTTAACTAATGCAAGTACAATGCTGCATTGAAAGTTATCCCCTAACATGCAGCTATGGATTTAGATGCACATCAACCTATGTGCAAAAAAAAATAAAAAAAATATGTATTTCCTTATAGAATTATTAATTTGAATGCAAAATATGTAGAGAAGTGCAAGTAAACTGAATACTACATTGTAGCAGGTTTCATGCACTGAATAAGTTGAGTGTGGTGCGGCCCAGCCCCGTTAGTCAACGCCAGAATACACTGTCACCCAAAAAAAAAAAACTGCCAAGGCCAATGTTGATCTTGGATGTCTAGGTGAATGTATGTATGTATGAATCAGTGAATGAAATCTTTATCAATGGATGTATGTTACAGTGAATGAATGTATCAATCAATGATTGTATCAATGGATGTATGTATCAATTAATTAGGTATGAATGAATGAATGTATCAATTAATTGGGTATGAATGAATGTATGTATCACTGGATGTATCACTGAACGAATGTATATATCAATAAATGTATGTATCTATGGATGTATGATTCAGTGAATGAATATATGTATATTTAAACAAATGAATGTATCAATGTATACATAAACAAATGTATGCATCAATGTATATATAAACAAATGTATGTATGTATGAATGAATGAATGCATCAATTAGAACTAAGGAAACTACAGAAAGCCTATTGGCAGCTCTTATTTATATCAGTGATTAAAAAATAAAAGCTGCTTTATATGGACCAATAGGCCTTGTGCAGTTTCCTTAGTTCTTATTGATACATTCATTCATTCATTCATGTCTGTACCTATTGGCTCACATGAGGCAGCTCCAATTTATAGGATAATTGGTTCACCTGGTATACTTCATTACCATTGGATCTTAATTGGTATATGTATCATGGAATTTTATACCATGATGATTACTGCATTGGTGTAGTCACATTTGCAATGAAAACTGCATTTATATACTATGCATTCATGAAACGATAGCAGAATTTTCTTATGTCAAGGTAAACTCCACTACATCCATATAGAGCTATTATATACATACATATTAGCATTATTTGTGTAAGGCCAGACATTAATAATTGAAATCAACATATGATAGTCGTATTATCCCCATGAATCATGTAAGACGATAACTGCGCTTGAAGGGTTAACTATCTACATCTGCTGGTATATTTACAAATTTAAATTGTATTTGTAGTAAGTGTTAAGCAGAATTATATCGGAAAACAAATATATTTGTACCCTCTTGAATCATAATATTGTGTTGTTTTTAATTCAGTATTATGGATCTTTAATCATATATGTATTGAATTTATAAAGAAACTAAATATTTTATGTTTTGGGGAAATTTAGTGATCTCATTTTTATATTGAATAAAGTTCATACTGTATTTGCTTATTAGTATTTCATTTCATCCTAATACAGTGTATATTGCTCCTTATTAAAATAATTTGTATAAAGCTTGTTAAAAATTGTAAGTGTGATGATTCATTAACCTTTTCACTGCAACATGCAGTAAATGCTTGCTTCATAAAAAATAACCATTCACTGTGATAAATTAGTCTACAAAATGCATCAAAATATTTTGAGCCTGTTGGCTGTTGTGATTTGGGAGTTTTTAGAAAGCATTGTTCTATGTGGAAAATTTAAGTCCATCACATATAAGTTCCTATTCAAGACTTGGTCACCATTATAAATGTTATACAGGCATTTGTACTGTATCCACAGGAGACCAAATTGATAACTAATTTTTGTGGATATTATCCATACAAACATCTCTGGAAGAAAAAATCCATACAGTATATAAATACAGTACCTTTACCTATCGTAACATTGTGCTTTTGTCCTTTTAGGAGGCCTGAGTCAATTTTATTTTAGAACGATGTTTTCAGATTTACATGTCTTTGATATTTAACTTTAAAACATAAGCAAGGTTACAAAGAGTGCTGGGAAGACGGGACACCACGAGCGTAGCTCTCATCCTGTAACTACACTTAGGTAATTACTAATAAGAACACTGGTTCACTCATCACCACACATTAGGACAACGAAAATTAGTGTAATTAAATTATTAAAATCTATTCTGTAATTGCTTCATTTATGAATCAGTTCATAAAGGAAGTTTTCAAAATTAGGTATTATTGTCAAAACAAATACAAATTCTTGTGTTTGTAAAAGTTGTAAATAAGTGTTAAGTAATGCAGCATCAAAGTCTAAGGTCTTTATAAGATACAATTTGACCTACTGGATTGTGTTCTGTTTCAGTCTATCATGTGCTTTGTATTTTGGAACATATTTTGTGCCAGCTTTCATTGTCATTAGGTCAATGTTAAGCATTCGAAAGAGAATACTCTTTTATTTCTCTCAAAATTTCCTTGAGTTAGTGCTTGGTGTACAAATAGAATTACTATATATTGCCAGAAAGTTATGCTGTTTACATTGTAAAGTCTTTTGTCAAAAACTTATAGACTTAAGGCTTCCTCCTTAATTTATTTTTCAGTTGATACCTTAATAATTTGAACCACATGGAAAATACAAATTTCTTTGTACTCTTTGAGAAATTATACAGTACAGTATATTTTTTTTTTTACTGAATAAGACAAACATTTCCTACAGGTATGGATGGATAATGACAGTCTTATGGTAGAGGATGGAGGAATGGCAGCTAAGAAGGACCTCACCAGCAGCAGAAAATTGGCCAAAGTGTACCAGTGCCCACAGTGTAGCTATAGTACCAGCAATCGCTGTGATCTGGCAAAACATTTTTCTACCCACACTGGAGTAAAGCCGTTCTCCTGCTCATATTGTTCATATCAGACGGGTGATAAGTCAAATCTTACAAAACATAATCGTATTCATACTGGAGAGAAACCCTATGTGTGTCCATATTGTCCTTACCGAACTACCCGAAGTGATAGTCTTAAAAGTCATTTTGCACATGTTCACAAGCATATACAAAGCACACATAAACTTCAGATTTAGAGATATACTGTAATATGTAACATAATATTCTAATTTATGTCTAGAAACAGTGGGCATGAAAGTTTTAGGAAGTTATGATCAAGAAATCTATAGAATACCAGTAGAGTAGAGTACAAAAGCTAAAATTATATGAATACCTGTATATTTTTGCCATTGCCAGCATGATACAAAAAGAAATTTCCAATGTTTGATGAATTTATAGAAGTACATTTTCATAAAATAAATATTATTTGTATTTTTTTGACAATAAAAGCATTGCATTTATGTAATAATACTTTTATCATAATTTCAATTGAAATGCATATCACATTTGATGCGCAATCTTTTCCTCTCTATGCAGACAATGAGAGAGCATTTAAGGATTTTCAATTTTCATTTAAATATTTAAATATAGTATCTTAAAATATTTTAATACTTTAGCCTTATTTCTATACTACTGTATCTTTAATCAGGAAGTTATTAAAGTTAAAAGTTTTAAAGTTCATAATATATACAGTAACTACATATGAAAAACTAGAGCAGTTTAAATGTAATTAAAAAGTTAATATAAAAGACAAACAGGAAGTATTTATACTTACATTTTGCCTGTCATCAACAAATAAATAATGAACTTTCTTGTTTTAAAGTATGAATTTTTAGTAGCTGGTGCCTATGTTATGATACTGGCAAAATTTGCCAGTTTGGGTTACTTTGTGTACTAAATCTTCAGTGCTGATATTGACAATATTGTGAGCACAAGTTAGTGCCTGTGCATTTTAAAATTTATAATTGATTCTGATAGCTAATATAGTACTGTATTACCAATATGCATAAAGAGGAACTTTATTCATTGTACAAATCTTTTGCACTTATTATTGTCTTCATACTTGTTTCACATAATGTACTTGAACAAAATTACCTATTTGTGGTTTAAAGATGTTTGCATAATTGCCTAAGTATAGTTATAACAGGATGAGAGGTATGATCATAGTGTCCCATCTTTACAATCCTCTCTGTCATATGCCACTTTGAAACTACTGATTATATTTGCATCCACCTACTCCTCACTTAGCTTCTTCCAGCTATCTACCACTTTGTTTGCAAAGGGTAATTTTCCTGTATATTTTCAGCACTTTGTTTCCTTAGTTTGAATCGATGACATTCTTGTTCTTGAAGTTTCAGATTTCAAGAATTCCTCTTTGTCAATTTTGTCAATTCCTGTTACTGTTTTGAATGTAGTGACCATATAATTCTCTTGTGACCTTATAATATTGCCTCATTTTCTTCTATCTTCTAGTTTTGGCATATTTAACACCTCTAGCCTCTCCATGTAGTTGTTTTTTTTAGTTCCAGAGGCCATTTAGTGGTATGTTTTTGCACATTTTACAGTTTGCTGATGTGCTGCTTCAGATATGGGCACCATACAAAAGCTGCATATTCCAGTTTTGGTGTCATGAAAGTTGTGGACAATTTCTTTAATATTTCACCATCCATGTATTTAAATGTAACTCATAAGTTGGAAAGCATCACATATACTCCTGGCACGGCATTGTCCTTTATATGATACACAGAGAAATCACATTATTGTGATATGTCAATGAAAAAATCTACAGGAGCCATGTTGAGGATTTGAATATATGCGCTGGGTATTCCCAAATGCACGCTTTAAGTGACTACGTCACGACATAGAAAAGAATTGCTACCTGGGGTACTACTGCTCCCACTATGATTCTCGAGGCTTTCACTGAAGCCGAACCAGGGTTTCACACAATTCCCCCATGCACTCTGGCTCTGTCGTCCAGTAATTCTACCTCTGATGCCCTTCTTTCGATTGACAGAGAAATCACATTATCGTGATATATCAATGAGGAAATCCATAGGAGCCGTGATGAGGATTCAAACCTATGCGCTGAGTATTCCCGCATATCTTTGAATCCTCATCACAGCTCCTGTGGATTTTCTCATTGATATATCACAATAATGGGATTTCTCATTGATACAGTATACATATCATGATAATGTGATAATGTAATATATACATGCAATCTCTACTACATTGGTTGTCTGTATATATACAAGCTCTCTACCAACTATGCACTTATCATATCACAATTTCACAGCACATAGTTTTCGTCATGCCCATATAGTATGAACTATATAAGCTCTCTAATCTGAATTCCAATAACCTGAATCTTTGGATAATACAATTAAATTTGAGTCGAGTTTTTGACTGCTTAACTTAAAATTTCGTATTACTGAAATTTCTGCTGAATGAAAACCTGAATAAATTCTCATTTGAGTTTTTGACTGCTCAACTCGAATAAAAATTTAGGTTAAGGAGATTTCTGAACAATTAAAACCAGAATAAATTTTAAAAATTTAATTTGTGGACTGTCCAGATAAAAATGTAACTAACTTGAATGTCTGGGTATCTTGAATGTGGGTGGGGCTCCATATTATTCGGATTATCAAGAATAGACAATACTACACATATGGTGTAACTGTAGTATTTGCACTTTTAGAATCATTATTAGTATGGTATCACTTTTCAATTAAAGACAAAAAAGTGTAAAGAATTAATGTAATTTTGTAATTGTCCAAATACCTTTAGTAACTGCACTGTAGTACTATACATTGAACTAATGTGAAGTGTATTAAGGTTTACATTTTTAGTCTGATAAGGAATTATGCTGAATTAAAACTTGATGTATAGTAATGTTATACCTGTTTTGTAATAAAGATTTGTTTATTTAGAATCACAGTTCTTAGTATCTCATCTAAATGTACTAACTTAGATTTTTTGTCTAATGTAATCTATACAGCTTTGCATCCTAATTGAGTAATTGCTTTTATCTTTAACTATTAATAAAGACTACTGTATTTTGTTAGTGTAATTTTTGTGTATATAGTAGAAATAAGCTGTTATTAATTAGCTCTAGGAATTTTAAATTTAATTGGATAGTAACAGATATTGCTTGTAGGGTTAATTGGATAATAACAAACATTTCCTGCAGGTGTGGCCGGATAATGTCAGAAGCGGAGTCACAAGTGCCGAGAAGAACCTTACCTACAACAGGAAGGGGTCAAAAATATATCATTGTCACTTCTGTACCTATACCACTACACATCGCTCTCATTTTACTGAACATTTACGTACACACACTGGAGAAAAGCCATTTTCCTGTCCTTACTGCACATATCAAACAGGTGATAAGTCAAACTTAAATCAGCATATTCGCATTCACACTGGAGAGAAACCATTTTCCTGTCCATATTGCTCTTATCGAGCAAATAGAAAAAGCAGCATTAAAAGCCACTTGCACACTCACAGATAAGCAACACCTTTTAAATTCAATAGAAGTGTTCACTGTTACCTTATTAATATCTAACACACTAGATTTCTTGCAATTTAATAATCTAGAAGATAAAAGAAATTTGTTGATGTATCTCCAACTTAATTGTGTATGATTTATAATGAAACAAAAATTTTGTAAAGGATCTTGTGCCCGGTTTTGTACTGAAATCTGGCTTGTGCAGAACTGTGAATAGCATGCAAAACTGTCAGTACTTTCAAAGCGTTATACGACAAAAGAGTGCTGGGAAAACAGGACACTATGAGCGTAGCTCTTATCCTGTAACTACACTTAGGTAATTACACACACACACACACATACATACATATATATATATATATATATATATATATATATATATATATATATATATATATATATATATATATATATATATATATATATATATATAAACTTAACTATTGTAATGTAAAGTAAACTGTAACTGTTTTCTGCTAATCAGATTTTATATCAGTTGTTAAATAGGATTTGTAGATACATGTAGAAAACATTTTATCTGTTCTGAATGAATATATATTAATTTAGCTTAACTGACCAATAAAAGGCTATTTTTTTGGAAAATTATCAAGTTAGAGGAAATAGCTTCTTCCTTTCTGAGCAGGATAATCTTTGCTGCTAATATTAATCGTAAATATTTTTAATATAAATGTGCCTTGTAAAATATTTTTCTGGAATTAACTTTGTAAAGCTTAGAAATATGTACATAACTTGCTAGTTTTATAAGTTGAATAGTAGCATTATATTTCTTGCCTTCACTAAAAAAATCCAAAGTACATCATTTTGTATACCACCTGCTTTGCTTCACAGCATCACCAGGAAAAGTCCCACCACAGTTTTTTTTTTACAAAGACTTAACAATCAATGCTTTATATGAAAGTCATCGCTCTTTTACAGTGCTATGCATAAGATTATTTGTAATGCATGACTTTGTAAAGAATGAGAAAATATATTGATTATGTTATTGCCTATTAATCTCAGCTACTTTTTTTAGCTAAAATTGTACAGAACATTTCTTTATTAAATAGTCAAACCTTTTGTATAAAGAAACTATTCACATTTTAGTTAGCTTAATATAGTTCTTTATCAAATTATTGGTTGTTTAAATTTACCTAGCAAATTACATTGGGCATAATAAATTTCATATTTAAGTACAATATCTCTAGTATGGATAAATTATTGTTTCACAAGATTATTGAGAATATCTGTATTAGCAGGAAACTTCTCTTTATTGGACTGTAGCCTCTGGAGACAGATTTTAGGACCATTTTCCACATTGTCTGATAAGAGTTGAGGGGAACTTCGAACAATATCCCCAAAACAAATAAGTGCAGCTGTGCAAAAATTTCTTCTTTCGTGATCCTAGTTGCTTCATTTGGAGTTAATTTCTTTAAAAGTTTTGCTTAGAGCCAATTTCATGTTTATTTTATACATTGTAAGAATAGTAAATTTTTATCATTGTAACCATAATAGTTTTAATGATGCAAATTCTTCAGAATTATTGCATTAAATTTTATTTATGTTCACCATTGATCTGTCTCAAAATCCACCTATGAGAGTTGCTTTAAAACTGTCATGGGTTTTGCTTAGTTTTGCATAATTAACCAAATTTATTTTATCCTTTTGGCCAAATGGTATAATTTGTTTTATAAATATGTATTTAAAGACTACTAGTAATGTGTGGTAATTTACCCCTTCTTATCTCGGTCTGCCATTGTTTTAATTTGATACTTCTTTACTAATATATCTTAATCCTTCTATTTGTTTAACCACCAAAACCAGCACTGCCACTTCACCACCACCACCACCATGAACACTTCATACCACCGCCAACAACAACAATGCATATCACAACCATATGACCTTATGCTATCTGTCACCACCACATAGAGTACAAACATAACACCTCACAGCATACCACTACCATATCACACTGCCACCAATACCCACCACCACAATGTACCCCCTAACATTTAACGCCACCAATATCCATGACCTCATTTTTCTTTACTCTTCCTCTCCACAATCCCATCTCCACCATCTTTAGTATGTACTCATTACATTCCCTGTAGTTATTATTCCCTCTGTACTTATTACATTCCCTGTAGTTATTACACCTTTACTTGTTAAACCACCCTGTTTGTATCATGAGAAGCTGGTCCAGGTGTACCGTTCTTAATTATCCTTATTCAGTCGAGGATATATGGTTCTATGAAATTTACGTTATTCTGTGTTAATCAGTAATATTTGTGACTGAAACATTAAACACAACATGTGCATATTCTATATTAATCAGTAATATATGTGACTGAAACATTAAACACATGCTGTGCACAAGGTGTTCACTGAATAAGACAAACATCTCCTACAGGTGCACCTGGATAGTGACAGTCAAATGTCTGAAGTGAGAGCAGTCACAGGCGCTGGGAAGAGTCTCTCCAGCAGCAGAAAGATGCCAAAAATTCACCAGTGTCCTCACTGTACCTTCATGAGCACCAATCGCTCTCAATTTAAGGAGCACTTTCGTATTCATACTGGAGAAAGGCCTTACTCGTGTCCTCATTGCTCATACCAAACAAGTGATCAATGGAACTTAAAGAGACATATTCGTATTCACACTGGAGAAAAGCCATTTTCTTGCCCTTATTGCCCTTATCGGTCCAGTGAAAATGCTAAGGTCAAGAGACATTTACTTACTCATATGTAATATATTCACTGTTGCCAATACCTCATTCAGTTACAAATATTATCATGGCTTCAAGGAGTACAGGCACTATTACTGTAAATATATTCTTGTAATTGGCAACAATTTTAACCCGGTAGCTGTGCACCTAAAATTAGGTAGATATCCTGGTGTGCATAAAAAAAGAAATATATTATTACTATATCATAAAAACATTGCTTTGATATTAGGAATTTTTTGTAACAAAATTCTACTCATTTTAGTTTGGCCCTAATGAGGTGAAGAAATGTTAATGACATACGTATTCTGAAAGATACTTTTAAACTTAACTACTGTACAGTATTTGTAATAGAATCCTCCTCATCACTAAGATTGTCCAGGTCAATAACACTCCTTGCAATTTTGCATGGCATCAATGGTTCATAGCATTGACATCAGTCAATGGATGGTAATGCAGCAAACATGGTATCCATCTTTTTTACTTATGCCCTGAAAGGAAATTGAAGACTCAGAACTTTTTCCAAAATGCAAACAATTTTCAGAGGTCCCTGGAGTTGACTTGTGAATATTGCAGGGTAGATCTAATCCCCCACAAACAATTGGGGCACAACTGTCTATCGCTTGAGGTGACAAGAGCTGTTTAATTAAGGGTTAAGCAAGGAGTCAAAATTTTAGTGTTTTGCACCAGTAAGTAATAAATAATAAACTATGTATACATTTTTTTACATTTCTCTTTGGCGTAAACAAAATATTTGTTAAACTGCAAGATGTATAACTTACTAATAGTATAAATCTAAATAAAGGTAATAACTTTTTTATCCCAAGAATTTTATTAACCTTAATTTTGCAGGTAATAAGAAGTAGAATATAAGAGACAAAAACTGGAATACACATATTAAATTGTTTCTTTTATGTATAGATATCTATACTGTATCTATCAAAATTTTAGACGTGTTTTTTTTAGCAAATAAGCTTTTACCATTTTTTGTTTTCAAATCATGAAGATTTGATAATCACTGAATTATCATTCTTTATATACACACACACACACATGCAAACACACCTTAAAGTTTTGTATGTTTCTAATTAAAACAATGTTCTCAAATCAAATTTTCCTGCCCTAGTAACATAACCCAAAATTTAATCTTTTGTGGCAGTTTTTGTAGTTTAATCCCAAAACTGTTAAAATAAATTGTTTGTATATTTTAAAGTATTATACAGTTAAATGAGTCATTATGAGTGTTCCTCAATCTGTCAACTTTTTAAAGCATCTTAATTTAGATATTGAAGGTTACTTAGTAATTTTTAACCTTAGATGTATTTTAATAAATAAAACCTCTGCCAAATTGGTTAAAAGACCATGCCTTTTAAGTTTATCTTTTTTTGCCATAAATATGAAAAAAAATTGTTTTATTGCTTCCCTTCACAATGTCATTATATATTTTAGTATGGAAACAAAAAATCTTTATAATGTTCATATTACAATGCTAAGTTGCAATTTAGATTTATTAATATTTGGAAACTAGTGATAAAGACCTGATAAATCATAGGTAACAGGACCATAAATTACACTTTCCATATTGTACATTATTTTAGAATGAATTAAATAACTGTGCTGTTGTTTCACTTCTCATGCATTGTTCGCACGAATGAGGCAAACAATTAATCAGTTGGGGGTTACCCTTGGTTTAAGGTTTTATTACTGTACAATGTTTTGATTTATTTTCCTGGTTATTCTGTTATGAAAAGCAAGTATCAGTATGTTACTTTTGGAATTCCTTTGAGTTACTGTACTATAATATTGCAAATATTTAGGCTGCTTAAAAATTTAAACATAGAGTTAATGTTGATATTTCACATACTGTATAGAGTACTACTTTAATTACAGTATTACATACTACAGCATATCATTATTATTACTGTAAATTAATTATTGTCTATATTATTTATAATATTGATATTCATAATATTGATATAATGGTATTACAATACATAGAGTTTTCAGTTAATTTTAGAATTGCAAATATTACATTTTCAAAAGACTTTGAAAATTAAGGGATATGGGAATTTGCCATCTTAGGAATTTTACTGAGCAATCTGACACTACTAGCTGAGGAACTTGCTCTGACGCTGGCTTTAATTGATAACCCTATCATGCTACAGCAAACATTCAATATTACGTGAGAAAGAATTTACCCTAACTGTTGAACCACATTCCTATCTCCTCTTTAATGACTCCACCATGTGGCACTTTGGAGTACATGATCTACTTCAGTATTGTACTGAATACGCTATTATAGGTTACTAGTGAACACATCCATAGAATGGAGTTAACCTGATGAATGAATTTGGTGTGTTGTGAACTATTAAACCTGGCTTTGGTCAACAGGACACCTGCTCTATTTGAACCCCCACATGAAAACGAGAACCCTAGCTGGCTACCTTGCCAAGTTTTGATTTCTAGTGTCTTGCATTTTGGCTGGAACATACAGAACCTAGTTAAAATATACCACCATAGGTCTCCTGAATTCTGAGTGGTTGATTTGGCATAAGTGAAGGCTAGATAAACTTAGCACCACTGGGCTGAAAATTGAACTAAACCATGGTTAACCATGCATCTAGTGCTTGATAGTACCCACTCTATTAAAAGTCATATGTATTGGTGCCGGCCAGAATTATGTTTTACAGTAATAATTTCTACAGTAACTATGTCACTCATGACATGCCTTCACATAAGTCTTTACAGTTATGAGGTTCACTCATCGACATTTAGTTCACCACCCCAAGAGGCCATGTCAGAGACTGGCAACGCAATCACTCATTTGTATATGCCCTACTAGTGACTGACAGTGAAAGAAAATCATTCTTTATCCCAATAAATGGTGTGTCTGATGCTATGAAACACCAAATTCACTATGGATTTTAAACCATAATCTTTACATGCAGCTTTATGTTAAATTAATGTCTTTGTGTAAACAAGTGTGCATTGCCACACTTCAGAGTCAAAACACACTTTTGCGTTCCTAACGGCAGGAACAGTTACCTTTATATAGTATTTCTAGAAATGTCTCAGACCAGTTTCATCTGCATTGAACAAATATATTTTATGTTCACCAATATTTTCTTGTAATTTTATTTTGAATGGTTCCACACTGTTGGCATTGGCACTTAATTTTTCATTTGAGACCTTCCTGGTAACTGCATGTCATTTCTTATAATTGAGAATCCAGCCATAGCTCCTTTTAAACTAATTAATGCTCAAGTTGTAATTACCTAAGTGTAATTACAACTTGAGCATTAATTAGTTTAAAGGGAGCTATGGCTGGCTTCTCAATTATAAGAAATGACATGCAGTTACCAGGAAGGTCTCAAATTAGCTGTGAGCTAATCTCTATGCTGCTGCCTTGATTTTCTCACCACTGACATGCACTCCCACTCTATGCTGCTTTTGTTAACCTTAAAACGGCCTTATTGAGCATTTTCCCTCTTGAGCCCTTGTAACTAGTTCTTTCTCTCTTGGTCTGAATTAAAAAAATATTGTATACATTTTCAGTTTCTTTTTATCAGACGCATTACTATTACTGATATTGAATGCCTCTGCCAGCTACCTCACTCCTCAGCCTTGCTACCACTTTAGTCTCTCCTTCCTTCCATGATTAGAACCTTTGTCTTGCTCTTACCTGCTCTAGCATGATTACTTCTTTTATACATTTATTTTACTGACAAATAATTAAATATCCAAAGAAAATGGGTAATGAAAGGTTACACTGTACAGGCTCAGGTAATTACATTTAAATAATTACATGCGTGGAATGCACACACAGTAAGGCTTCCAGCACCACCACACAGCCGCACGCCAGGCCTTGGGAACCTGGAGTGGGGGTAAACTTCCTCACCACTCGCACTTTCACACCTTCACAAACAGTGTCTTGAACCACTGAGTGCTTATCCTAAGTAAGAGCTTAATGACGGTGTATTCCGCTTTTTGGAATAAGAAGCGCCCTGCAACTCATATGCATACACATTATACTAGTCTCATGCACTTTATACAATATGTAGTAAATGTACAAGTAAAGTAAAGCATTCCCCCTAAGATTAATTTTGTTTGTATTAATATATACCTATACTGTACTGCTAGAAGTATGAGAATAATACAAAACTGCATCAAAATATGAATGTGGTTATTCCTGTGTTTAATTGGTCCACTATACTGAGGTACTTTAATCTTGTGAACACCATTTACTACCAGCTAATTCTTTCTGCTTGCCCCAATAGTTTAATTATATTGTGATCGGTACTATCGAGGCTACATTTTATACTGTATTAAGATTAATCATGTTACATAATTATAGATTTTGAATAATCATGTACTGTAGTTCATTATCCAAGACAGATTATAAACAATTTGCTGATATATATTGAAATATCAAACATCTATTTTAATTTTATTAATTACAGTATTTTTCAGTGAAAACAATATTTTACATCTTATATTTGCATATGTATTCTTCAGTGGGTCTGAGAAATTGGTTACTGTACTTTGAAAATGTAGCTTCATTGCATGCTTTTTTGTGAGTTTTAAAACAAACCATTGATAGCACTGCAAGTTTAGACCACTGAACTATAACATTTGTATTAAAATAAAATATGTAAGTATTAAGTCTTAATCATTTAATCAGATCAACCTTAAATTTAATATTTACCTCTTTTATTTAAATTGATCAGTGAGTTATATGGATTCTGTTATCAAGGCAATAACTTTAATTTCTTTAAATTCTTCATGCAAGTTTGTAACTGAAAGACACAAACATTTTCCACAGGTGTTGGTGGTTAATGACAGTCATATGTCTGAAGGAGGAGGAGAAACACCCACTAGGAAGACTCTCCTCAACAGCAGGAAAATTCTCCAGTGCCCTCAGTGTACCTTCATCACTACTAATCGCTCACATTTTATAGAGCACTGCCGTAATCATAATGGGGAAAAGCCCTACACTTGTCCAGAATGCACTTATCAAACAGGTGATCCTTCTCATTTAAAGAGGCATATTCGTATTCACACTGGGGAGAAACCTTTTTCTTGTCCACATTGTTCATATCGATCCAGTGAAAATGCTAAAGTGAAAAGGCACTTACTTACTCACAAGTAAGTTTTCTGCCTGATGCATTACTTGTATTGGTGCTTGCATAAAAGCTTATGACTATACAATATATCCTTTCAATAATGAATCAAAGAGGCATTAAACAGAATTAAACAGTGAGGATCATAAAATATGAATAGAAAATCTTGTGTCTGTTCCAGTATCTGCCTGAGCTGCAATTTTTGATCATTTATATATAAATACTGTAATGTAGACTTTTTATATACTGTACTGTGCACTGTGTACAGCCTTAGCATAATATATCTTCCCAGATTAGATTTATATGCAGTAGAAATAAATCATATATATATATATACTGTATGTGTAAAGCATGAAGAAATTAACACATGATGAACAATGTAATAGTGTCAGACCACGAAGGAAGGATTAGAACAGGAATTTCCTCAAATACTGTACTTTCATATTTATTAGTTCATCTTCAGAAGGATCAATATATATATATATACTGTATATATATATATATATATATATATATATATATATATATATATATATATATATATATATATATATATATATATATATATATATATATAATATATATATATCACTAAGAACTCTTTGACCCGGCCAGGATTTGAACCCGTGCCGTCCAGGATCACCCCTAAACATACACAGTACCGTGACCACCGCACCAATGATCGTCTACGAACATGGTGCGGTGGTCACGGTATTGTGTACGTTTAGGGGTGATCCTGGACGGCATGGGTTCGAATCCTGGCCGGGTCAAAGAGTTCTTAGTGATATATGGCTTAGTGATATATATATATATATATATATATATATATATATATATATATATATATATATATACATACAGAGGACCACTTGCTTTGCAAATCTCTTGGGGTTGAGATCCGTCGGTTACCGTGTAAGTTCATAAATGAGAAATGTAGGAAAAGAAGAAAAAGGGGAAAAAATCAACAGGTTTATAGTATAAATGCGACACTATTTTATTTGTACTCACTAATAAGGGAAGTCCTGGTCCACTTGTTATATTGCTGATCATTGTTGATGAGCATAGTTATTTACATGGTGGTGTTGGATGTTGACGGTGTAGGGTTGACTGAAATGGAGATTAATGGTGATAAGGTAACCTCAGATGTTGATGCATTTGGGTCAACATGTGATGAGTCAGGTGCAGATGAGGCAGTGTAAACTTTCTTGGAAGCCTTCCTCCCTCCCTCACTGCTGCACTTCCCCACAACCTCACAGCTGCTCTTCCTCCCACCCTCACAGCAGCTCTGCTGCCCACGCTCACTGCTGCTCTCCCTCCCACCCTCACTGCTGCTCTCCCTCACACCCTCACTGTTGCTCTCCCTCCCCAAGAGAACCTGCTGGTAGGTGGCTTGCTCATGAGATTGCTAGCAAGAGATAGCCTGGAGGATTTTAGCAAGAGATAGCCTCAGGAATTTTCATTGCTTGATGAAACTCACATGCCTTTTCCATGAGCAGCCAGCGTGCCACTGACTTTTTCATCCCCTCACGCTTCAGTTTGTACCACTCGCACACGGCATTATTAACACTCTCCACTTTTGCTTTATTTACTACCTTCTATTTTGTATTACCTTATCATTTTCACTTCTAGAAAAATAGTAAAAAATTATAGGTTTAGCCTTAAGAAGATCATAAACAGTACTAATGCTAATGCCATTTCCACCTTCTTAAATATTTCAACTTTCTTCTCAAATGTCATCACTGACCTTTTTCTTTTACATATCCCGCTTGTTGATGCTTTCGCTGACAATGTGTGCATTTGGATCTGACATGGTGCACGGGTGTTCCTTGATTGTACAGGTATATCCAACAAATTCACGGAATGAACACTCCAGCCTCGTGACAAATGAAAACAATGGGCCGTGAATCTGTGACGTCACAGAGTAGAAGGCACTGGAGTGGTGCCCGACACGGACAGTGGGCAAACTAGGCCATATCACACCCACCACCCCCCAGGGCCAGCATGAGGCCTGCCGGACCGCTTCCTCGCTTCCCCACTTCCCGAACTTAGTTCAGGAAGCTTGAAACCCCAACCCCGATCGTGAAACTGGAACTTTCGGATAACTTAAGTGCGCAAATCAAGTGGTCCTCTGTATATATATGCAACCCATCCTCCTGTTTTGATAGAACTTATAGTAACAATGAGGACCATAGTATATACAGTATACCTACGTACAATGAAATTAGAACGTAGAAATCTGACCTATTGAGTTGGACAAACCGGAAAACTATTTTTTAATTGTATTGCTTTGATGAACTAAACTAACCTATCCTAACCTCCCTAGACCTAATACACAATATCTGAGGCCTAATATAGTACATATGTGTGCTATACTAGGTCTAGGAATATTTAAGTGTGTGTTTTAGCTTCATTTATTTTAAAAGAATTTCTTACTAGCCAGTATACAGTACTTCTATCTAAAATCTAAGAACATACAAATTCTGACTATTGACAATCATCACAATAGGTACTGTCTAAACAGGAGGATGGGATGATATATATATATATATATATATATATATATATATATATATATATATATATATATATATATATATATATATATATATATATATATATATATATATATTAAATTATATTGAGCTTGTTTTTAGCCTAGTAAAATGCACTGGATATTTTTGCAATACAGTATATTATTATTATCTTAATATATTGCTTTTTATTTGTATCTCAGGCATCTCTCTTTGACGTCATTAGGTGAATGGTGCTTGATGAAATTTGACTAAGTGGTACAAGTATAGAACCAGAGTGCCATCCCAAGTGCAAGATGAAATATGTGATGGACACAAATATGGAATTTGTATCAAATGTCTTAAAGTTCCTGGAGATATGAAGTCATTTGTTTCCAGTGGTATTATGTTGTGTATTCATTAGTAACTATTGCAGTATATTGTTTTGGGGTTCTTTATTATTTTAATTCATTGTCTCTTGCACTGACTGATGAGTTACTCTTTGGAATGAATTTAGTGTAATAGTAGACTTATTCTTAAATAAATAAAGAAAATACCACTTCAATTTTTCTCCTTTTGTACTTTTTAGCAAGACCAGAGCCATATAGAAAACTTGTGAGACCGAAATTCTGTGCAAATGTATGGATTAAAAAATTGTAGCAAAGGAATATTAATATTATAGATACATTACTAGATCTGACATCTGTACAATATTCTCTCAAGCCTCATAATTGCCCTACTTCTCAGTGCCTATCAACACAGATCAGTGATGGGAAGGGGTTTCTTGTGTGGAATGTGTCAACTGGTGAGTTTACATATCTTTTTCTATTACTAATCGAAAAGTTATTAATTTGAACAAATGGCTTTCTTCCATGCTACTGCAAACCATAAACATAAATGTGAATGGACAGCTTATCAACAAACAGAACATTAGAGCTATCAACTCACAAATCTTTTATAAATTTATCTAATTACTGCAGGTATAATTAAGTAAAACATAAATGCATAAAACTCTCATTACATTTACCGTTATTTTACCAGGAAACCATGATGACATTTTGTTAGTGCTTTTCATGACTTATATAAATAATAAGCATTACTTGAGTTAACTCTTTGCAGCAGCAAGTATAATATGATTTACTTTTCCTTTATATCAGTACAGTATATTGTTGCTAAATAAACATAATTCTTGTAACACATTACAATAAAAACAGTATTTAAAATAAATATTTAGCAAGTACAGATATACTTTTGTATAAAGAGACTGCACTAAATAAGATGAACATCTTCAACAGGTGTGGCTGGATAGTAACAGAAAATTGGTCAACGCAGAAGGAGGTTCTCTCCGTGACAAGATTTACACCAACAGCAGAAAGATGCCAAAAATGCACCAGTGTCCTTACTGTACATTCATTAGTAGAAATCGGTCCCATTTTATAGAACATTGTCGCATACATACTGGAGAAAAGCCATTCTCTTGTCTACATTGTTCCTACCAGACTGGCGATAAATCTAATTTAAAAAGGCATATTCGGACACACTCAGGAAAAAAACCTTACTCTTGTCCATACTGTCCCCATCAGTCCCATGAAAACACTTACATGAAACAACATATGCTCACGCATATGTAATGCATTTACTTATATACTTTGAAGTGCACACTTATTTGTATACTATTACAACTGATAATGGGCCATCTTACCAAAATTAGTTGAATCATTAAGAAGGTCTCGTGTTTCTAGTAATTTTCAGGCATTATTTTATATCACCTTGTAATATAGTACAGTAATACAATAATTCCCTCATATTGACAATTACTCTACTGTGTATGAAATAATACGTGTATTTATGATTTTTAGAATTTTTTTTTAAATACTACAAGCTTGAGTGTGGGACAGTTAGCCATACTGACATTTTCTACAATTCTTTTGTGTATCATATATTCATGTATTATTATATATTTTGTTATTTGTCATATTTATATTGAATCAGTAAAATAAAGTATAATTTAAGCATTTTTAAAGAATAAGCCATTTCATTCAATCTGAAAATTTTGGATATGTTTAAAACCGATCCATTGTTAGTGAGTGATTAACCTCTTTGGGAACACACAATGTCATGTGATATATTATCATTTATATGCCGATCGTTGTCACCTCAGTTTTGATTAAAAATTTATCATATTTAATCCAAACATAAACAAAAAATACAAACATGCATGTATGTATGACTACTGAAAACAATCCCCCCTCTAGTATTATAATATACAGCAGTGAAATTTTTTTTTGACGGTTCTCCAATAGGTTGCCAATATACAATAATAAAATTATTTTTATTTTGAGTATAAAATACATGCCCAAAAATATTTTACTTCTGTATTTATTGAAATTGTGTCTAGGAATGCAGTAATGATTGTATTTACAAATAGTTTTTGCAGATTCTAATAATAGTAATTTTTAATACAGTATAAGTAATCATGCAAATAATTAGTTATATACTGTATTTTGTTAACTTATGTTTTTGTATATTATATGTACAGAAATTTAAAATTCTATCAGCCCTTTTTTTTCCTACATTTGAAAGATTCTTTCATTTGGTGGGGTAAACTAGATTTATAAAATACCGTCCACAATAGGTTAAAATGTGTTGTGATTAATAACTATTTGTATAAATTGGTTTCAAGAAAATTTAAATATCAGTACTGTAATGAGAAATAATCTACTTGGATGTCACTAATATATAATGACTGGCTGCTATAAATTCAAGTTTAGGACTAATAATTTTCCAATTAAAGTGTACTTGTAATTTGTCTTGTATTTGGCTGTTAATTATGTAATGAGTAAATAAAATAAACATTTCCTGCAGGTGTGGTTGGCTAATGACAGTCAAATGGCTGGTGAAGAAGGAGTCTCAGGTGTTGAGAAGAGTCTCCTCAGCAAGAGAAAGATGGCAGACTTGCATCATCAGCCTTACTATGCTTATATGAGTATGAGCTCTTCTAGCACACCTAAACACCACACAATTAGTTCTAGAGAAAAGAACTTTCAATGCTCACTCTGCTCATATGAAACAAGTGTCAAATCTAATTTAGCTAGACATATTCGCATCCATACTGGAGAAAAGCCATTTTCTTGTCCATATTGTCCTTACCGATCTCATGAAAAACCTAAAATTAAGAGACACTTACGTACTCACATGTAAGCTATTAACTTTCTCTACCTGCATAATTTCATATACAATATATATTTCACAATACAGTATATTCCAAATACTACAGTGTTTTTAAACAGCAAGTGGGATTCAGTTTTTCTTTGAGGATTCTTTATAATTTAGTGAAAAGGCACCTACCGTTTTTATTTAACTTGAACAATGACCACTTTGTATTTGAATTCCAAAAATGTAAATTAAAAAAAAATGATGTGAGAAATTGCACAAGATGTAATTTGCAATAAAATAATAAAGGTGTACAGTATTGCATTAATCTGATTTATTTAACCTATATACTAAGATCTGATGGGTAATATTAACATTGCATTTGTTAAAAACAGTTATATCCTGGTAGATAATATGCCTCAATAACATTAATTTTATTTTGTAAGTAAACAAATAATGACAAATTTACCTATCAAACTGTCACTGAACAAGATAACAATTCCCTACAGGTGCGGCTGAATAGTGACTGTCAAATGGTTGCCGGCAGAGGACTTGTTGGAGCTGAGAAGATGCTCACCACTGGCAAAAAGATGCCCAAAATTTACAAGTGTACTCACTGTGCCTTCTTCAGTACAAAGCGTTGCAATTTTGTCGAGCATTATCGAACCATACTGGTGAAAGACCTTCTCATGTCCTCAGTGTTCTTACCGGACAGGTGTGAAGTCCAATCTAAAAAGACATTTCCGTATTCATTCTGTAGAGAGATTACAACCTTATCATTAATCCTGCATTTGATATATGAAAAGTGCTCTTTGTTAAGCAAAGCATTGTATCTATGTATTATATAAAGGGTGGTCCATGTGTTTTTTAAATATGGACTGGCAAGGGAATGAGTGTTGATGGATATATTTACAGATTAAATGTTTCATATTAACTCTCAGTGGTTTTTATTGCATGTACTTTATTTAAAATTGTAACTCATGGTTTGTACAGTAATTTCTAAATAGTTATGATATTTACAGGAGCTTATGCAACTGGTATAATAGCATTTCAAATTTAACCATTAAAAAAATCCTTAGCTACAAATATTAAGCACTGATAATTTGTTTTTATATACACAAATTATGTTTCATTATAAAGTTTAAGGATCACATGTATTCAAATAAACATAGGCTTGGTGCATATGTCTGAATTATCCTCAGTAAATTATGAGGTCATATGAAGTATAATGCTTAGTTTTCTGCAAATTTTGCTATTCACACATGGCATATTATGGATTATTTACTCTCAGAAAAACTGAAAGTATGGTAATGGATTGATATACAGTAACTGATAAAAAATTGTATATGTAT
>WNGS01092210.1:12461631-12484428 GCA_020271785.1 Procambarus virginalis
ACTACCTACAGTTAGAAAACTGGGGATATGTTGGCTAAAATTTCTGGTAGCAGATCATTTTGAATGAAATATTTACACATCGCTGGAACATTGGTTTAGATAGTGTCTCTAAATTCACGTATCTTTTCGCACTCCATCCTTAGTGACGGAGGGTGTGGGATATTAATTTTGTTGACACAGTTTACATTTGGTCAGGTCTACTCAGCAGATAATGAGAATTCCCAGAGATACTTGTAACCGAGTGAGTCTAAGCCGAGCAGTAGTAACATCTAGAAGGGGGGGGGGGTTAAACATGTCCACATTCCAATGCACGCTCCCCAGGGCTGGGGGTGCGGGGGTGCACAATAAACTACCCACCTCCGGCGGCAGCTTAATTGTCGAAGGCGGAAGTGGAGCCTAGGCCGTTTGTCATGATAATTAGTGATGGCTCTTATTTTGATTATGAGTCCGTAATCCAGTTAAGCCTTTATTCTTAATTTATATTACAATGCTGGTCAATAGCTTCTTGATGATATATAAAGTACAAATGAACTTATGGTGTACCCTATACTCACAGGATGAGGATAGGGTACACAATGAACTACCACTCACACGTTGTACTCACCTAGTTGTGTTTGCGGGGGTTGAGCTCTGGCTCTTAGGCCCGTCTCTCAACTGTCAATCAACTGGTGTACAGATTCGTGAACCTATTGGGCTCTATCATATCTACATTTGAAACTGTGTATGGAGTCAGCCTCCACCACAACACTACTTAATGCATTTAATTTGTAACTACCCTGACACTGAAAAAATTCTTTCTAACGTCTCTGTGGCTCATCTGGGTACTAAGTTTCACCTGTGTCCCCTTGTTCGTGTTCCACCCGTGCTAAAGAGTTTGTCTTTGTCCACCTTCTCAATTACCCTGAGAATTTTGTAGGTGTTTATCATGTCTCCCCTTACTCTTCTGTTTTCCAGGGTTGTGAGGTTCAGCTCCCTTAGCCTTTCCTCGTAGCTCATTCCTCTCAGTTCCGGGACCAGTCTGGTGGCATACCTCTGAATCTTCTCTAACTTCGTCTTGTGTTTAACTAGGTATGGACTCCAGCTGGAGCTGCATACTCCAGGATTGGTCTTACATAAGTGGTGTACAGGGTCCTGAACGATTCCTTACACACGTTTCTAAAGGCAGTTCTTATATTGGCCAGTCTAGCATATGCTGCTGATGATATCCTTTTGATGCGGCCTCTGGGGACAGTTCGGTGTGATATCGACCTCCAGATCTTTCTCTCTATTTAACTCTTGCAGGATTTCACCTCCCAGATGGTACCTTATGTTCAGCCTTCTGCTCCCTTCACCTAATTTCATTACTTTACACTTTCCTGAGTTGAACTTTAGCAGCCATTTTCTAGACCATTCCTCCAGCTTGTCCTGTAGTCTCTGTCTATCTTCATCTGTTTTGATTCTTCTCATAATTGTTGCATCATCAGCAAACATTGAGAGGAATGAGTCTATACCCTCTGGAAGGTCGTTTACATATACTAGAAACAGGATGGTCCGAGTACAGAGCCGTGTGGAACCCTGCTGGTGACATCTCTACTCGGCATCCCTCCCCTTCACTGTTACTCGCTGTTTCCTATTACTTAGATACTATCCCTTATCCACTGGAGCACCTTACCTTTTACTCCTGCCTGTTGCTCCAACTTTTGTAACAGCCTTTTGTGAGGTACTGTGTCAAAGGCTTTCTGACAGTCCAAGAAAATGCAGTCTGCCCACCCTTCTCTTCCTGCCTAATTTGTGTTGCATAGTCATAGAATTCTATTAGGCCTGTGAGGCACGATTTACTATCTCTGAACCCATGCTGGTGGAGAGTTACAAAGCTGTTTCCCTCCACATGCTCTACGAGCCTTTTCCTCGCAATCTTCTCCATGACCTTCCGTGGTATACAAGTTAGGGAAACTGGCCTGTAGTTCAGTGCCTCTTGCCTGTCACCCTTTTTGTAAATTGGGACTACATTAGCTGTCTTTCCGGAAGGTCTCCCGTTTCCAGTGACATGATATGGGTATGGGTTGCACAAGAAACTATCGCGCAGAGGATGAGTATGGAGAGCAAAGTAAACAAAGATTCACACGATGAGAAAAGGTTGCACAATGTCCTATGACTTACAGGATGAGTATGAGGTGCACAATAAACTACAGGTCACAGGATAAGTATGGGTTGCACAATAATTTACAGGTCACAGGATGGGTATGGGGTGCACAAACAACTGGTAACAGGATGAGTATGGGTTGCACAATAAATTACAGGTCACAGGATGAGTATGGGTTGCACAAACTACTGGCAACAGGATGAGTATGGGTTCACGTAATGCGACTGTTCACCAAGCAGTAAGTAGGTACTCAGGAGTTAGTCAGCTTGTTGTGGGGTTGCATCCTAGGCGGGGTCAGTAATTCGACCTTAAGGATGACCTTGATAAAAGCCTATCGTGTATGAATATACTGTGGTTTCCTGTCCCCAACACAGTGAATTGTTATAGTTATAATATTATGGTTTATAATTAAGTTCTTATAAGAGCGATCCTGTGTCATAATTAACATACGTGTATCTTTACCTCAACATTTTATAAGTTAATTTATGTCTGCATATGATGATGATCATATACAATTAAGGTAGCATTGCAACTTTATAGGAAATTGTTAAATCCAAAATATATCATGGTTCTTATACTTGAGATTGTGTTACAATAAACGTTTGAAAACAAAGTTTGTATCTGTATTTAAAATATAAAACATTTTGTGTTTATCAACGCATCTCTCCGAATTACAATTTTTTTCTGAATTGTGAAGCCTGTATTGGCCGCCTGGCAGGACACTGATGCAATGGAAGTTTTCATGTGTCCGGACACCGGCGATGGTGTGGTATTGGCTATATATTTAACCATATCTTGGGTTTCATTTAAGATATATTTACCTTGAAATGTAGTCACATTATCGTTTAGATCTGTGTTTATGCTGACATATAGACCTTTAATGTTACTTTGCATATATGCAAATGAATTACACAATTGATTCACTTGTTTGCAGGCCTTCACACTCCCTGAGATAGCCATCACGTAACTATAAAAGGCACATATCTTCACTTTCACTTCAGTTATATTTATGCTAAAGTATTAACATACAGCTTATATGTCTGTCTTTGTTAATTACAATATCTGGATTAAATTAACATTGGTCTTTGAAAGGTCATAGTTCCCATCGATAGGGAGAGCGTCGGCCAAGAAACCTTATTTAAAATATGAATATCTTTCCTGTCTAATAAGATATAATCTTTGTGATGGATTCACAAGAATTATTTGATCTCTGCCTTTCTGATAACTTATAAAAATATAAGTTTTATTTGTGAATCTCTATTAATTAAATAATATATCAGAGAGCGTGTTGGGTTCGGTGTTCTATGAACGAAAACGACATGGGTAGTTTAAGTAGCGAACGCATACAAACGAATAACGATAGTATCTATATAACAAAATCATTGTCCTGTGGTGTTGATTTAACTTCCAGACACAATTTTTAAAAATAAATATTAAATGTTTTGTGGCTGTTTATGAAAGATATTATTACAAATACCCATTCTACTTGTAAATTTGCGACAATTTGAGCAAAGAAGTGCGACGACTGGATCACTGTGTACAGGAGGCTGATATGGTAGCAAACACTCTCCAGGCGACCATATATCTTGGATAAGTAAATAAATAAATAAATATGTTTATTCAGGAAAGGTACATACATAGAGAGATTTTACATAAGTGGATCAATTTATAGATAGAGCTAGTACATACAATGCCTAAAGCCACTATTACGCAATGCGTTTCGGGCAAGTCGCTCCACAATTTTGTCGCTTGGACCGTCGACTTCCTATGGCGTCACCTGCTACATATTTACTTCGAATTTCGATATGAAATTACATTATTTCAGAGTGAAAATAGGTTTGATCGTGTTCTACGTGCAGCACCAACATTACAGTCAGTAAATATATCATATTTCTTCATTACTTACGTAATACTAGGAGGATTTGGGTACATTTGGGTAGATTTGGGTAGATTTGGGTAATTCTACGGACCGGATTTGTTGCTCTTATTTCCCTGCGCAGTCTTGTTTTTGGGAGATATGATTGGTTGAGAATGGGCTGGAGTATATGTTGGGGCTGTAACTTGCGTCAGGCAGCGGGGAGGCGGGCAGCAGGCACTGGTACTACAACCAGAGAGGTTTGTTTTGCATTTAGTTTGAGATGGAATGAGGAAATTTGGGTTGGTTACTGTCATGTTCACAGAAAACAGTACCATCCGTTTCCTATGTATTGCGGCTGGGACGCCAGTAGAGGAGGTAAACAAGAGCGCACAGGATGCCTGCCAAGCTTGGAAGCTATAGTCATGACGTAATCGTTTATAAGTATTAAAGTCAGTAACAAAGTCATGACTTTACATCAACTTTACAACCAAGACTTCCTCAGATATATACAAACACCACATTGGCGACGAGGATGAACTGGGAACGCAGGTATTTGTTCAGCTTCAAACACAAGGAAGAAGCATGCTCTGGCCCGGTCCGTAGAATTACCCAAATCTACCCAAATCCTCCTTGCATTACGTAAGTAATGAAGAAATATGGTATATTTACTTATTGTAATGTTGGTGCTGCACGTAGAACATGATCAAACCTATTTTCACTCTGAAATAATGTAATTTCATATCGAAATTCGAAGTAAATATGTAGCAGGTGACGCCGTAGGAAGTCGACGGTCCAAGCGACGAAATTGTGGAGCGACTTATCCAAGATATATGGTCGCCTGGAGAGTGTTTGCTGCCATAGCAGCCTCCTGTACACGGTGACCCAGTCGTCGCACTTCTTTGCTCAAATTGTCGCAAATTTAATTAAAGATATTAACAAGTAGAATGGGTATTTGTAATAATATCTTTCATAAACAGCCACAAAACATTTAATATTTAATTTTAAAAATTGTGTCTGGAAGTTAAATCAACTCCACAGGACAATGATTTTGTTATATAGATACTATCGTTATTCGTTTGTATGCGTTCGCTACTTAAACTACCCATGTCGTTTTCGTTCATAGAACACCGAACCCAACACGCTCTCTGATATATTATTTAATTAATAGAGATTCACAAATAAAACTTATATTTTTATAAGTTATCAGAAAGGCAGAGATCAAATAATTCTTGTGAATCCATCACAGAGATTATATCTTATTAGACAGGAAACTTATTTGCCCGAAACGCATTGCGTAATAGTGGCTTTAGGCATTGTATGTACTAGCTCTATCTATAAATCGATCCACTTATGTAAAATCTCTCTATGTATGTACCTTTCCTGAATAAACATATTTATTTATTATTATTTATTTATTTGAAAGATATTCATATTTTAAACAAGGTTTCTTGGCCGACGCTCTCCCTATCGATGGGAACTATGACCTTTCAAAGATCAATGTTAATTAATCTAGATACTGTAATAAACGAAGTTTTCTGTCATAACAAAGACAGACATATAAGCTGTATGTTAATACTTTAGCATAAATATGACTGAAGTGAAAGTGAAGGTATATGCCTTTTATAGTTACGTGATGGCTATCTCAGGGAGTGTGAAGGCCTGCAAACAAGTGAATCAATTGTGTAATTCATTTGCATATATACAAAGTAACATTAAAGTTCTATATGTCAGCATAAACACAGATCTAGACGATAATGTGACTACATTTCAAGGAAAATATATCTTAAATGAAACCCAAGATATGGTTAAATATATAGCCAATACCACACCATCGCCGGTGTCCGGACACCGGCGATGGTGTCGCTGAACTTCCAATGCGTCAGTGTCCTGCCAGGCGGGCAATACAGGCTTCACAATTTAGATAAAATTTGTAATTCGGAGAGATGCGTTAATAAACGCAAAATGTTTTATATTTTAAATACAGATATAAACTTTGTTTTCAAACGTTTATTGCAACAATATCTCAAGTATAAGAACCAAGATATATTTGGATTTAACAATTTCCTATAAAGTTGCAATGCTACCTTAATTGTATATGATCATCATCATATGCAGACATAAATTAACTTATAAAATGTTGAGGAAAAGATAGACGTATGTTAATTATGACACAGGATCGCTCTTAAGAACTTAATTATAAACCATAAATTATAACTATAACAATTCATTGTGTTGGGGACAGGAAGCCACAGTATATTCATACACGATAGGCTTTATCAAGGTCATCCTTAAGGTCGTATTACTGACCCCGCCTAGGATGCAACCCCACAACAAGCTGACTAACTCCTGAGTACCTACTTACTGCTTGGTGAACAGTCGCATTACGTGAGAGGAAATGTACCCAACCATTTCTGTCCCGCCCAGGATTCGAACACGGAATCTCGATTGTGTGTCGAGAACGAACACGACTGTAATACTGGGACACTTAAATATATGATGATATGTTTTATATCATCGGAAACATAAAATATATTTGCAAATACTGGTCATTAAAGTATTTTGGAAACAGAGGTGTATTTTAGTTACCTAATATAGAGCACGAATATCCTGTGAATGGTAGTTTATTGTGCATCCCATACTCATCCTGTGAGTCCTGTTTACGTGCACCCTATACTCATCCTCTGTGCGGTAATTTATTGTGTAACCCATACTCATCCTGTTATCAGTAGTTTCTGCACCCCATACTCATCCTCTGTGCGGTAATTTATTGTGCAACCCATACCCATCCTGTGACCTGTAATTTATTGTGCAACCCATACTAATCCTGTGACCTGTAGTTTATTGTGCACCCTCATACTCATCCTGTGAGTCATATAGAACATTGTGCAACCCTTTCTCATCGCGTGAATCTTTGTTTACTTTGCTCTCCATACTAATCCTCTGCGCGATAGTTTCTTGTGCAACCCATACCCATCATGTGAGTGGTAGTTCATTGTGTACCCTATACTCATCCTGTGAGCATAGGGTACACAATGAGTTCATTTGTACTCCATACTCATCATCAAGAAGCGTATTTTACCAGCACTGTAATATAAATTAAGAATAAAGGCTTAACTGGATTACGGACTCATAATCAAAATAAGAGCCATCACTAATTATAAATAAATAAATAAATAATAAATATGTTTATTCAGGAAAGGTACATACATAAAGTGATTTTACATAAGTGGATTTAAAGATAGAGCTAGTACATACAATGCCTAAAGCCACTATTACGCAATGCGTTTCGGGCAAGAAAAACATTAATATCTAAAACTTAATACTAATTGAGCAAAAAGAATAAAATGTATTGAGAACAGATACAAATAAAGATAAAAAAAGGGGGGAACATGACTGAAAAAGCAGCACAAATACAATAGGTAGACAAACAGCGTTGAATAAAAAAAAAATAACATACATGGGTTGACAATAGAGTGGTAAGGTAGGTTACAGGGAATTAATCAGGTAGTGTTTAGTTTTAATCTTAAACTGGTTGAGAGAGGTACAGTCTTTAACATGGTTGGGAAGGTCATTCCACATTCTGGGTCCCTTGATTTGTAGAGCATTTCTAGTTTGATTAAGTCGTACTCTTGGAATATCAAAACTGTATTTATTTCTGGTGTGGTGCTCATGGGTTCTGTTACAGCTTTCAATGAAGCTTTTGAGGTCAGGATTGGCATTACAGTTCAGCGTTTTATATATGTATAATACACATGAGAGAATGTGCAGTGACTTAATATCTAACATATTCAGAGATTTGAGTAGGGGTACCGAGTGATGTCTGGGGCCAGAGTTGGATATTGTCCTAATAGCAGCTTTGTGTTGAGTAATTAGAGGACGTAAATGATTTTGGGTAGTAGAACCCCAAGCACAAATACCATAGTTGAGATATGGATAGATGAGGGAGTAATAGAGAGTCACCAGGGCAGGGCGGGGTACATAATATCTGATCTTAGAAAGAATGCCAACAGTTTTTGAAACTTTTTTTGATATATTTAGAATGTGTCCCTGGAAATTAAGCTTGTGATCAATGAGAACGCCAAGGAATTTGCCATCTAATTTGTTACAAATTTGGGTATTGTTAATCTTGAGATTTATTTGATTAGAGGATTTATTGCCAAACAGAATATAGAAAGTTTTGTCAATGTTAAGGGTGAGTTTGTTGGCAGTTAGCCAAAGATGGACTTTATTAAGCTCGGTATTTACTGTGGCATTTAGAGCAAGGGGGTCAGGACTGGAGTAAATGAAGGTTGTGTCGTCAGCAAATAGAATTGGTCTAAGGTGTTGGGAGGCATTTGGAAGGTCATTAATGTAGATGAGAAAGAGGAGAGGGCCAAGTATACTGCCCTGAGGAACACCAATGTTGATGGGTAGGGTAGGAGAAATTGAATTGTTCACAGAAACATACTGGAGTCTGTCAGTAAGGTAAGATTTGAGGTATTGCAGGGAGAGTCCTCTGACTCCATAATGATGTAATTTAAGAAGAAGGTTTTGGTGGTTGACAGTGTCAAAAGCCTTACGCAGGTCCACAAATAACCCAACAGGGAACTCATTTTTATCAAGAGCTGCATGAATTAAGTTAATCATACTAATAAGTGCATCGTTAGTGCTTTTTTTAGGTCTGAAGCCATATTGGCAAGAGCTAAGTATATTGTGCTTGGCTAGATAAGAGTAGAGCTGCTTGTAGATTAGTTTTTCAAAAATTTTTGATAAGTTAGGCAGGATTGAAATAGGTCTGTAGTTGTTAACATCTGTGGGATCACCACATTTGTGGACAGGGGTTACTCTCGCTTTTTTTAGAATATCTGGAAAGGTTTGGAGTTCAAGTGACTTGTTGAAGAGCAATGCAATTGCAGGGGCTAAGGATCTGGAGGCTTTTTTGTAAATTAATGTCGGAATCTCCTCAAGGGCACTAGACTTGGTTTTGAGGGAAAGGATTATCTCATTGACTTCAGTGGAATTAGTAGGCTTTAGGTACAGAGACTGTGGATAGTTACCTGTAAGGTAGTCCTTAACATCAGTACTGGAAGATGGAATATCATTTGCAAGGGATGACCCAATGGAAGAGAAGAACCTATTGAACTCAATAGCAGAATCAGAGGCTGAAAGCTGACCATCGTTATTAGACAGGAGTGTTGGTTTGTTGTTTAAAGTCTTCTTTGATCCCAAGATTTGTGAAATTGTGCTCCAAGTTTTTTTAATGTTGCTCTTTATTTGGGTAAATTTATCTTCGTAGTATTTAGCTTTGGCTCGTCTAATTATCTTAGATAGCAGTAAAGAGTAATTTTTTGAGAATTCTTTGGAGACGGTTCCTAGCCTATACTTCTTCTCAAGGTCATGTTTTTTATTAATGGATTTAAGTATTCCCTTTGTAAGCCAGGGATTGTTAAGCCTTTTGGTAGTGACTTGTTTTGTAAGCATAGGACAGTGGGTGTTATAAAGGCTTAGAGTTTTTTGAAGAAAAGATTGTACTGCTAGGTTGATGTCCCCTATGTTACCTAACTCTGACTCCCAGTTGACATTATCAGCAGCAGTTATAAAATTGTCTATAGCAGATTCATTGTGCAGCCTAAAACTTATCTCCCTTGACTCTAGAGGTGGTTTGTTAATGTTAGTTAAGAGAAATGTGGGGTAATGGTCTGTAGTGCTATCGGTGATTATACCTGAAGTAAGCGGAGAGGTTATGTTGGTCCAGATGTGATCTAGAGTCGTGGCAGTACTATCAGTGATTCTAGTAGGTCTAGTGATTAAGGGTATGAGGAAGCAGGAATTCATACAGTTGAGGAAGCTAACAGTAGTAGGGTGCTCAGGCTCTCAGAGGTCAATATTAAAGTTCCCTGCGATAATTAGATGGTTTTTGTTCAGTCTGTTCTCGAGTATTAGATTACTAAGGTTTGAATTGAATTCAGACACATCAGTGTTAGGAATTCTATAGACTGCACCTACAGACAGGATAGACTCGGTACCCTTGACTCTGAAACTGGCGAAGATATACTCCCCACAGCAGTCTCTAGTTCTAATTACTTTTAAGCATGTTAGTTCATGATGGTAGTAAAGAGCAGTACCACCACCTCTCTGAATTTGACGACAGTTGTGAATTGCCAAGTAGTTAGGCATGTTAAAGAGTTGAGTAGTATCCTCTTTCAACCACGTTTCAGTAAGTATAATAAAAGTGAATTTGTTGTCAATAGTTTCAATCAAGGCACTAACATCATCGAAGTGTTTACCTAGGGATCTAACATTCAAGTTGATTACAGAGATATTGTGATTATGTGTTAATACATTGTTTACATCATGTGCTGTAAAATATCTGCAATTTTGGTCATTAAAGTGTCATTTTGTTTGTCATTATCATGACAAACGGCCTAGGCTCCACTTCCGCCTTCGACAAGCTTCCGCCGGAGGTGGGTAGTTTATTGTGCACCCCCAGCTCTGGGGAGCGGGCATTGGAATGTGGACATGTGAACCATTAACCCCCCCTCACTCCTCCTGTTAACAATAATACAAATAATAATACAAACTAAAAAACTAATAATAATTATAAAAATAATAAAAAAAAACTTACTGTAATACCCTTGTGCTTGAATGAAGATGAAGGAAAGACTCAATAAATGTGTAAGGGTATTATAAACAAAATTTTTCGATCTAACCTTCATTCTTTCTCAATGTGCTGTTTACCATGAAATGATTATACAATGCTCTATTGTGAACATTGTATATAGGGCCTCAGGATATACATCCCCACAACAATTAACTAGCTCCCAGGTACCTAATTACTGCTAGGTGAACAGCAGGTCATCTAGCAGTGAACACCACCTGCCAGCTCACCTAGTAATGAACACCACCTGCACATCGCACCGCACCACTTGCCAGCAGGTGCAGAAGTACGATGGAGAGAGCAAAGTATACAATATTTCAAGTATAAGAATAGAGATATATTTAGGATTTAACGTTTTCTTATAAAGTTTCAATAATACCTTTATTTCATGGTGCTACATAGCCTTCCCGGCTTGGTGCCTTCTTTGATAATTACTTACTTACATTTATTGAACTTTATCATCATCATTTACAAAAAGAAATTAACATAAAAAGTAGTCATTTTAATACACAACAGGCATGACTGTGACGTGCTTATCTCTGAAGCTAGACACAGATATAATGAAATAATCAATGATGGAGTCAGAGTTTGTCTCCTGTGGATTCCTTCCCATATTGGTCTTCGAATGCATGATAGAACTGATGAGTTGGCCAAGACTTTTGCTCATAAAGAGGGAATTTATTACCAACTTGGACTGCCTTTGAGCAGCCTGAGGGCAGTAATATTCCGGGAACATCAACTAAATTTCGGAGACTTAAGGCAAAGTGAAATTCACACCAGTTACTCCATCTATCATCATTCTGTTATGCAGGAAGTACCGCACGTCTGTGGGTCGTCCAATAAGATTAGCAGACTTCTAGATTTTACCACTGCTAGGCTTAGGCTCGGCTACAAGTACCTCTGGGAATTTGTAACATCTGCTGATGTAGTTTTTTTTTAGTTTAGTTCATTTATTATGCACCCCATACCCATCTTGTGGGCGGTAGTGGAAAGGGTTACAGAGGCACATAATGGGCTCAGGGACTGAACCCCACAATTCATTTAGCTAAGCAAGTTACAATCTTGATGAGCTAGTTACAAAATTCAATATAAGTCGTCACATCAACAATGGGTTCGAGATCGACCTCAAGTACAGGTTCTAAATTAAGCAACTGACATATGTGGAGAGCTAGTGTCAAAATTTATATGTTTGTCCTGCACACCGCCTCCCATCCAGTAGGCAGCGGTGGATAGGTTACAATCACTCAGTTACTACCTACAGTTAGCAAACTGGGGATATTTGGCTAAAATTTCTGGTAGCAGATCATTTTGAATGAAATATATACACATCGCTGGAACATTGGTTATAGAATTGTCTCTAAATTCACATTATTCTCATTATCTGCCGATGTAGACCTGACCAAATGTAAACTGTGTCAACAAAATTATTCGCACACCCTCCGTCACTATGTGATGGAGTGCGAAAAGATACGTGCTGATGTAGATTTGACTAAATGTAAACTCTGTCAGCAGAACTAATCACATACTTTGCGTCATTCTATAGCGAAATGTGAAAAAATCACGGAATTTAGAGATAACACCATCACTGGTTTCCAAGAAATGTGTAAGTGCTTCATTCATAATGATGTGCTGCCCGAAATCTTAGCGAAGTATCCAAAATTTGCTTACTGTAGGTAATGTATGCACATGACTGTAAAGTTGCCGCCCAGTTGGGTGGGTGTGGA
This sequence comes from Procambarus virginalis, assembly GCA_020271785.1. Classification (NCBI taxonomy): domain Eukaryota; kingdom Metazoa; phylum Arthropoda; class Malacostraca; order Decapoda; family Cambaridae; genus Procambarus; species Procambarus virginalis. Next base: position 12,473,973 of record WNGS01092210.1, read on the forward strand.
GCACATGACTGTAAAGCTGCCGCCCCGTTGGGTGGGTGTGGAGCAAGACTAGTAACTGTGCGACTCACCATAGATGTAAAGTGCCTTGTATAGTGATTGTTGTGAGCCTCTTGTTGATCACTTGTGACACAAAAGATTATTGATGTGTGTATTTGTGTGGGTGATTAAATATGTATGTGTATGTATATATGTATACGTATGTATATGTACATGTATGCATAAGTATGTGTACATGTATATATAACATTAATAATTTTGTAACTAGCGTCAAAAGATTGTTATTTGCTTAGCTAAACGAACTAGAGAGGTCAGTTCCTGAACCGATTAAGTGCCTCTATAATCCTTAATTTACACCACCGCCCACGGACAGTCGTGTCATAGGCAGCGTAGGGGACGGACGTCTGAGGGTCCTCCCCCTGCGTTTGCACTCGTTATCGGGGGTGTAATTGTACCTCCGACAGTTACGAAGCCTAATAACCAATCTGGGACACACACATACACACCAGGTGTGTCTGAAACTTGGTTATCACCTGCACTAGTGAATTACAAGTGGCATTTGTAGCTGTGTTGTTGACCAGCGAGGGGAGGCTGTTGATCAGGCCTCAAGCGTCCCCTCCTCACTCGCCTGTGGGGCCTAACCACACGTGTATCAGGTACACGACAATAGCTCTTGCGTCATACTACCGCTGAGCCGTGTTTGCCTTGTTCTTCGATCGAAGACGTTAGTGACCACGAAACAATGCAGCCTCAGTTCAGTGGAGATACTTTGAGTCATGCCTTAACTCTCCCAATTCTACATTAGTTGATGTGAAATAGTGCTGTGACGATTGAGTGTGGTTAGAAACTTTAATTACAAAACTGTGTGAATAGTGTGAATATACAAAGTGTAAGGGCACTGATGTGGCACGCTCTGTTAGGCCTAGCACCTCGCCCGGCCAGGGAATGAGGATATTATGCCAGGAACGCCTTCATGATCAACATGCTTCTTGCACATCTCTCCGCCAGCTCTCAAGTACTACGGTTGGTTGCCTGTGTATGTCAAGTTTTTGTCGAGTGTTAAGTATCTGTTAAGCAGATACTTATGCATGTGTGCCACCAACTTCAAATCTTTGCGCGCCAACCTGCAAGGTGCGCTGTGACCTTGAAAATAGTAGAGCCTCATATATGCAGGCTGGCCGATTTATTTCTGCTGATCTTGTTTGATGGTTGGCGGCCCCTTCCACCCTGTGAATAGGCCATTTGTTGATGTGCTGCTTTGTGGTTCACTGTGGAGCGAGTGTACCATAATACTCTGCATATAGGTGTTGTGTCTTTAACGCCATAGCAACTGCCCCGGATAAGGTGCCAGGCAGCACATCGCCGTTGCCAGATAGTGACTTTGTGGACCCATCGCACACTCATCACTTGTTTTCTAAAGATGGTGCCACCTCCTCAGTGGTGACCCACGACACATCAGAAGGCGGTGCAGATGATGGGGGATTCACGTTGCAAATGAGTAGAAGTCAGCGCCGTAAGCAGTTCAAAAAGGCACGATCAAACCCACCAAATTCGGCTGCTGCCAGACATGTACGGCTAGATTTTCCTCTGGGAACCGCAATAGAGAGAAAAGTGCAGTGGTTTTGTGAAGCCTCTGAGGCACATTATGATAAGGTCATTAGGTTACCTAGAGATGAAAGTGACTATGTCTTCGTTACAAACGACAGTACTTTTGTAAATGTGTTGGTAAACACAGAGTATGCAGGCATTAAAATGAAAAATGCAGCACCTAGGCGTCCAAAAGTAAGCATTGTCATATTCAATGTTAATAAACTCATTAAGCCTGAATATCTTTGTGATGAAAATATTGTAAACTCTAAACGTCTGAGAAATGGCCTCATAGCTGCCACATGGAAAGGTGCCACGCCTATATACCGGACAGAATTTACTCTAGAGCAGCTTTAGGTCGGCACTATAACATTGCCCTCTACAACCCTCCCCCTCGTAGGTGTTATAAGTGTCAACGATGGGGACGTCACGTGGCCAGGTACTGCACAAGCAAATAGTCACTGCTTTTATCATAAAAGCGGTGAAATTCTGTGGGGAAGGATACGCATTACCGTGCTCCACTGTCTAAACGACTAAGCGGCGCGCGCGCGCGTAGAGCGGGGTACTTGGGAGCACAGGCGCGGCGCCTTCTGGCTCGCCTCCGCTCCGCAGGTCACCACAAAACTCACGAGTGTCAACAAAAGATGTCCAGCACGAGCATTAAGGGAAAACCTTGACACAAACTGCTTTTATCATAAAGAAGAAGCACCACCTTTGACCGCCAAGTGCTCACATCAAGTCTAACTCTAAGAAACAACACTCAAGCCTTGACGCTTCTCCCAACATCCGGGGGAGAAAACCTTCACACAAACTGCACCTGTCATAAAGAAGATGAAGGCTCACCAGTGTCCTCAGTGTCCGAAGGTATTCACCCGTCCTGGAAGTGTGAAGCTGTGCCGAGTGTGGCAATAAATTTAGAGAACGTGGAATAATTATACAACACATGTTAGTGCATTCAGGTGTTAAACCTCATGAGTGTCCAGTGTGAGATTCAATCAGTGTGGAAGTATGAAAACTCACATGTTAGTGCATTCAGGTGAGAAACCTCATGAGTGTCCAGTGTGTGGGAAGAGATACAATCAGTGTGGACATATGAAGACTCACATGTTAGTGCATTCAGATGACAAACCTCACGAGTGTCCAGAGTGCGGGAAGAGATTCAGTCAGCGTGGAAATATGAAGACTCCCAGGATGGTGCATGCGGATGAGAGACCTTTTCAATGTGCCGAGTGTGGCAAAAAATTTAGAAAACGTGGAATATTAATACAGCACATGTTAGTGCATTCAGGTGATAAACCTCATGAGTGTCCAGTGTGCGGGAAGAGATTCAGTCGGCGTGGACATATGAAGACTCACATGTTAGTGCATTCAGGTGACAAATCACATGAGTGTCCAGAGTGTGGGAAGAGATTCAATCAGCGTGGAAGTATGAAAACTCACATGTTAGTGCATTCAGGTGACAAACCACATGAGTGTCCAGAGTGTGGGGAGAGATTCAATCAGCGTGGACATATGAAGACTCACATTTTAGTGCATTCGGATGACAATCCTCACAAGTGTCCAGTGTGTGGTAAGAGTTTCAGTTGTCTTGGCCTTCTGAAGGGACACTTGTTAAGGCATCCAGGGGAATGCCGTTTCGAGTGTGCAGAGTGTGGCAGGAGTTTTACGAACGTGAAACTATTTAACACACATGTTAATTCATTGGCGGTTCGCCCTCATGAGTGTCGAGAATGTGGGAAAATGATTCAGGCGTCTTCGAAGTCTGAAGTCCGTGTGTTACTGCACTGTGTCCGGAAGGCCACATTACTCAATGCCTTTATCCATTCTGAGCTGTGCGCCAGTGCAGCATTTGATGCAACTAGGGAGAATGTCATGGCACATAGAGAAGGAGCCTAGTGCTAGTTACCCAATACAATGTCGGGGTATGCACAATGAAGGGCTCATTTCTTAAGCAGTCATTATGTCTGGCTATGTGTTTTCACTTTTCCCGTTTAAGTAGTCCCTGCCAAGGGTCCAGCGGCTAATGGCACGGCTGCGCTCGGGCCAGGCCCAGCTACCGATGTCTTGGCTGACGTGGATACGCTGCCGATGACCCAGCAGCTGATAGGCCAGCAGGCGGTGTGCCGGCTGAACATGCCCCTGGGGGCCAAGCCCAGCCGTCGATGTTCAGGCTGATGTAGTCCCGGCCGACGGTCCAGCAGTCGTTGGCCCAGCCGGCGGTGTGCCAGCTGAGCATGCCCCCTGGGGGCCAAGCACAGCTGCTGTTGTTCCGGCTGATGCGGTCCCAGCCGATGATCCAGCAGCTGAGCACAGCCGGAGGGCCGGAGGAAGCCGGAGAGCTTCCTGGCATTACGTTGGTACTGGATGAATATGTTAGGTTGGGCTGACCTAACCTAAACTACCCTAACCTAACCTAACCTTTCCGGCGCTTGGCTCGTCATGTTTAGTTGGCGTCGCCAGCTCTATATTTTTGTCTAATTTTTTAATAAAAATATATTTTCCAGATTAGAATTATGGCGGAGCAGCCGGCCCATCTCCATTATCCTAAGGTACAGTCCTGCCCGTGTTATCCACCACGCCCGCGTGCGCGGTGCCCTGTTGTAGTAGGGATGTCCCCGGTGCCTGGCGTGTACACAGCGCCTGTCCCGGCTGCTGATGTTCCGGCGGAAGTGGTTCCCGCTGATGGTCCAGCAGCCGAAGGCTGGCATGCTGAGCTAGCCCCTGGGGGCAAAGCACAGCTGCTGTTGTTCCGGCTGATGTGGTGCCAGCCGATGACCCAGCAACTGTTGGCACAGCAGGTGGTGAGCCAAGCTGAGCATGCCCCTGGGGGCCGAGCACAGCTGCAGCTAGCCGGTGTTGCGGTGGTGGTGGATTTGGTGGTGTTACCGCTGACGGACCACCCAACCCACAACTCGACAAATGCTCATATTTCACTAGGAGATCACACTAGGTACTTCTGGCTCTTGGAGAGGGGCTCAACGTCACACGTTTAGGGGATGCGGCTCCAACACGCAGCCTTGTTGTCACGTGCACACACCCACTCGAGCCGCTGTGACTCCCCACTCTCTCCTTATGGAATATGACCTCCTCAATCCCCTTTATCTTACTAGACTTCTGTCTTACCCTGTCCACAGCAGTGGTTCCTGTTTCTTGCTCTCTCTCTCTCTCCTTCTTTACTATTTCCTGGGAAGCCTCACTGGGACAAGTGCAAACACCAGCAAATTTGAATACATTTACTGGACGAAGTACATAACAATACACGCATACATATAATAATAATGATGAATCCTATACTCTGTACTATTATAATCAGGTTGCACTCCAACACCACCAGAACTCTATCCTCAGCTTGCTAAGTGGTATCCTATCTCTTGGTATTATCAACCTCCTCAAGTAGATTTAAGTCTTACAATATAATGTCACACTACCATCAAGAGAATGTATACATATATATATACCTATAAACACATATAAGGCAAATCAGCATTTGAAAGCAATAACATACATATGTATATATCAGTATAAATGATCCGTGCCACACAACGAATCAATTGACCATTCTATCAGTCTTAGAATACATATATATCTGTAGGTACTCCTGCCTACGTCTGTAACTCTAAACTTCAATATACACTTCTTGGCACATAAATAGCAAACGATCACTCACCTCTCACTGCGTCGTTCACGCTAATGACAAACACTCTCACCTCCATACAAGTGATCAGTTAGAACTATTTCACTACCCTGACAACTTCAGGTTCCTCAGGGCTTTAACACCAGGATCCTCTGCAGCTCCTCCAGGCTGCTACCATGAAGATTCCTTGAACAACTATGGTGCCTCCCTACTCCTACTAGGGTCATCCACAGCTCTCCTGGCTGCTGCACCATAAATTTCCTCGAATAACTGTGGCACTTCACCACCTCTGCAGAAGCACGTGACACTCCTCCTCACTGCTTCTTCATAGCTCGGGGTCCTCTCCTCCCCTGCCTTGGAGTCTCATCAACCACTCCCTCTGTGCTGGCTTCCAAGTCCTCAGCAACTTCTTCCCCAAAGGACAAACCTGCAACCCATTTGCAGTCCAATAAATTGTTTCCCTTTTTAACACATAAACAAAATTAATCATACAACATCTTTGTCTCCAATCTCTATCTGTCCTCTACATTTAATGAGAGTGGACTCCCCCGTGGGCGAGTCCATGCGCCACCTCGCTGGGCGAGCCTCACTCACGCCGGGAGGGGCCTCCTCCCTCAGGAGCCGGGCTCCTTCAGTTGCCCGCCAGCGCTCAGAGCAGACGGACGTCGCTCAGCGCTCCTCCCACTTCACTCTCTTATTTTAGGCTTTCTGCCATACCAAAACATTTCTAATTTGAAAGTAAACATCGCTACTGTCGCTGGGCACACGACCAACTACAAGCAAACACTATGAACTGGCTTAAATCGGGCTTACCACAGATTATCTGGTCGAGGGCGCTTCTCCCTCTGACAACGTCTGACCAGGGCGCTTGTCACAGCCCACAAAACTGTCACTGGGCGGCTTAACTCTCTCCTCGCCGTCCAGGACTTGAGACCACACGTCCTCAGCTCGACTCAACAGCTGGAACGTCTGCACCTTCTCTTCTCTTGGAGATAATATCGCTAGGGGTCCCTTCTGGCGGGAGCTCGACGAAGCGCGGCCTCTCCCCTGCGATGTCTGGCCTCAAGTGAGGTCATCGCCCTCCACAAGCGAGCCTCACGCCCCAGTAACTTGTCCACATCTTCCAACAAGTCATTTATCTGTTTTCTAGTCCATTGCCCATAATCTCAAACTTTTATATAAATGCAACACACTATTTTACATCTGTGTTATCGCCTCTATAATTTCTGGACCTTCCAGTTAGGTCAGGCTTGCTGAATAACTCTCAAAGGGTGAGACTCGTTTCTCCTGCAGGCTGAGATCATAACACTCCCCTCCCCTTATTTTTGAGAGTTATTCCAGTGGCAAAGCTCGGGATAATACATCCGCCACCACACTGTCTCGTTCTCCAACCGATTGGTTCGACCGGTTGATCCGCTTACGTACTCTTCAGAGTCTACAACTACTTCATTGCACCTTGCAACATCTGGCTCACAACTCGCCCGAAACATGATCTTCTCACAAACGATTTGACTTCCCTGACACCTCTTGGCTAGGCTGTCCTCCTTGGACGCCTGCACTCCATCGGTCAACTCTACTTATTGTTTCCACCCTCCGTTTCCTTGTCTTCTTCTCTTCACGTTCAGAGTCAGACATCTACTGTCAGTACCTCCTCTGTCGTCTTCACACTTCCATATACTGCCATTATACTTTCGTCTCCTGCCATCATACTTCACTCCCTCGTCTTCACCGACGATCCTCCCTTTCGTCTCCTCATTTATCCGAGACCTCATCCTGTTTGACTTCCATCGAGTCCTCGGCTTTCTTCTACTCCTCCATGCTTGTATCATCATCCTCTTCCCACACTTCTCGCCTCTATACAACTCCATTTCTTCTCCTTCAACTCTTCTTTGTTCCCTAAAAGTTTCTCCGAGCCCTGTACTACATCCAACAGCACTCGATCGTACATGTTGCTTTACCTCTCCTAGAGTGCTCGTAAGCATCTCTCCACACATACTGTCTCTTCTCCTTCCATTTTCTCGGCTATCATTCTTCTTCACTATCTCTCCTCCGCGTTTTCTGTGAAACATGTCAACTCCTGACATCTCAAACAACTTAACTCTACTATCCAAATGCCTCTGTGCTCGTGGACCACTTGACGCTCTACTCCCGTCCTCAGTATGTCCACATCCTTCCTCACTTCTGCTCAGCACAGTTGCATTCACCTTCCGACCCTTAGTTTCAGCAGGCTGGGGTCTACTCAGGTTCGCTCTCTTCACATGATTTTTCTTTGGCTGGGCCATCTTCACTTTTGGCCTCACCGAGACTTCATCTTCCTGAGCTGGACCTTCATCAAACAGCCACGCTATATCTACGTCGATATCTTCTACCGGCTGAATAGACACTGTCTCATCTTCTCCAGCGTCTTCCTCGTCGGCTACCTCTGCCTTCATCACTACCGAGACAGGGTACTCAATGGCTTGGCGGTCTCCTGACTCATCTCCTCGGATGTCAGTCAGGTTCACACTCTCAGGTGTCCCACCCGTGCCGTGGCCTTCTGGGCACTCCTCTGGCACAGTCTCCGCTATGACTCTTGGCAACACCTTTGTCCCGCACAAGTCATTCCCCAGGATCACTTGGACTCCTGGAACAGGTATGTCGGGGCACACTCCCAACATCACCTCCGCCGACACATATTCCGACCTTAGCTGGACAGTACAAACGGGCATGTCACTCTCAGACAATAACCCATATACTTTCATCTTTCTCCTGCCAGCTAACCGTCGATCATTCCCAATCAGGCTTCTCGCAATCACGCTCTGATTAGCTCCGGTATCTCTTAAGATACCAACTTCTACCTCAGGTTGGCCTCCTATACTGATCCAACCTTTACTTATGAACGGCCTATACCTCTCGTTCACTAAGTTCACCATCTGTGGTTTGTCTCGGAACACATTAGTATATTTACTTCGGGGGTCACACATGGCCAGGGTCACAATTCTCTTGCCCTGCCGACAATCTCGCATCACGTGACCCAATCCGTTACAGTTGTAACATCGCACCTGGGAAAAGTATCTTCTATATGTACCAGAGTGGTTCTGACTCTGTCCACTCGCATGAGAGTTCCTCGGGCCAGGTACACTACTGCACTCTGTGGGGCTTTACTGGACTCTTGATTTCCTGGATAATGATTTGTCTCTCGTTTAGCTCCTTCATCTTCACTTTCAGACGAAGTGCGCGACCTACTCTTCTGAGTTTTAGGGTACTTACGTTTATCCGCCCATTTATCAAAATTCTTCTCACCCCAGACTCTTCTGGGTCTTTCGTAATTTCTTCCTCCCCAGGCTCCACTGGATCTGCCATTGCTGCGTCTCACCTCATTCTTCACTCTGTTCTCCCTCAAGCTCTTATATGCTTCCGTAATCATATCCGCCCTATCTGCGGCATCTCTCACCTCCTTTATCCCTGCTTCTTGGATCTTGAACTTTGTTCGGGATGCATCATCTCCAAGAACTTCTCCATGACCATCAATTGCTTCAGGTCAGCGTAAGATCCAACTCCAGCAGCTTCAATCCACTTCTGGAATCGTCTTCTCAGATCCCTTGCTGTCTCAGCAAACGTACATGCTCCAACTTTGATCATCTCTCTGAAACGCTTCCTATAAGCTTCTGGGGTTAACTGGAACGAGCGCAATATGCTGCTCTTTACTGTGGCATAATCCTGGCACTCTTCTAGAGACAATTGGGTGTAAGCCTCTCTGGCTGCACCGGTCAATCTTAACTGGACCAGCTGGGCCCATTCCTCCTGTGGCCATTCCTTGATGCTGGCCACCTTCTCAAAGTGCTCGAAAAGCTCTCTGCCTCTTCTGGAACAAACAAGGGAATCCTTCTCCCTAACCCTAACATCTGGTGAGCGTGATACCTGGGTGGTGCTCTCTGGCAACCCATGTTCGATCCTTTGCTCAGCCAAGGTTCTATTCGCTTCTATTTGCATTTGTTTTGTTCTCTCTTTTTTCTTTTCCACCTCTAGTCTTGCTTTCTCTTTTTCTTTCTCCTGTTCCAACTCCATTCCCTACTCTGGTTTTCTCTTTTTCTACTTCCAGCCTGGTTTTCTCTTTTTCTTTCTCGGCTTCATTTTTCATCTGGAGTTCTAATTTCATCTTTTCCAGCTGGAACTGCTCTCCTTGTCCCTCGCTGCATCTGGAGCTCTAACTGGAATCTCTCCAATCCTATTCCGGCTACTCCTGCTACTGCGGCTACTCTGCTGCTCCTACTAGATCCCTGGGATCTCACTTCATCCTGCCCATCATCCTCCTTTCCACTTTCAGCTCCTCTCTGGGCTCCTAGCTCTGCCGCTTCGCTTTTGGCTCTTAACTGCCTAAGGATCTCATCCTTCATCCCAGCCACTTTAGATGCTTTCAACCTAAAGCCACACTTTTCTGCTATCTGTTTTAATTGATCCCTCGTGCAACCTTCCAAGTCCTCAGGCTTGCCTGATTCTACAAATGCTTGCACCTTATCCATCTTGTCCTGTGAGTCTTCCCAAGAGAGAGAATATACACCTGCGGTCACACAGTTTATCTATTTCAGCAAGGGTGTACAAATCCACTCTTGGACAGGGTGTGGGTGTGTCAGTTCACTCTCCCGGACACAGGCCCCCAATTTTGTTGCGGTGGTGGTGGATTTGGTGGTGTTACCGCTGACGGACCACCCAACCCACAACTCGACAAATGCTCATATTTCACTAGGAGATCACACTAGGCACTTCTGGCTCTTGGAGAGGGGCTCAACGTCACACGTTTAGGGGATGCGGCTCCAACACGCAGCCTTGTTGTCACGTGCACACACCCACTCGAGCCGCTGTGACTCCCCACTCTCTCCTTATGGAATATGACCTCCTCAATCCCCTTTGTCTTACTAGACTTCTGTCTTACCCTGTCCACAGCAGTGGTTCCTGTTTCTTGCTCTCTCTCTCTCCTTCTTTACTATTTCCTGGGAAGCCTCACTGGGACAAGTGCAAACACCAGCAAATTTGATACATTTACTGGACGAAGTACATAACAATACACGCATACATATAATAATAATGATGAATCCTATACTCTGTACTATATAATCAGGTTGCACTCCAACACCATCAGAACTCTATCCTCAGCTTGCTAAGTGGTATCCTATCTCTTGGTATATTAATCAACCTCCTCAAGTAGATTTAAGTCTTACAATATAATTCACACTACCATCAAGAGAATGTATATACATA
>WNGS01092210.1:12488578-12507471 GCA_020271785.1 Procambarus virginalis
TGTTTTCGACTGCACTGGGGATCGAACCCGGAACCTCAGTACTACGAATCCGAAGAGCTGTCCACTCAGCTCTTAGGCTGAGTCGTCAGCGTACTGATGCTACTGGAGGGCGAGACCAGCGTTGAATATGTTCATTAATGATTGCTGTTTAATATTTTATAAATTTGTAATCCCCTGTGATTAAAGAAAGGAAAGTCGGTATAATACCTTGTGAGTTCTGGATATTCGAAGTTGCAGGGCTGTTCGTCCAACTTGCCTTAACGAAAGCACCGGCTACTCTGATTACATGAGACTCGTATGCACACATGTGCGAGAAACAGGTGTTTCTCGCACACGTGTTTCTCGCACTTTGCTGCTACAACAAAGAGAAAAACTAATTTTATTATTTATTAATTTATTTGGAAACAACTTACTGAAAAAAAATCACTCGGCCTATTAGGTAAATCGGACCTTGCATAGTGGGCCGAGAAGTGCGTTCTGGCTACTAGGTACGACATATATATATATGTCGCCAAAACGCACTTCTCGGCCTACTATGCAAGGCCGGATTTCCCTAATAGGCCGAGTGATTTTCTTTATTTTCAATAAATTGCTTCCAATTCGTTTATTTGAATTATTATTTATATATTATATTAAGAACATACATTATTGACTTAGTTGTGTTAGTTTAGGTTACGTTAAGATAGATTAGGTTAGGTTGGTCATATATCTACATTAGTTTCAACTCAAATTTAAGAAGATTAACACATACACAATGAGATGGCTTCCTTTATCATTTCATAAGAAGAAAAATTGAAAAATATATAGGTTCAGGAAAACTTGGCTTATTAGGCAAATCGAGCCTTGCATAGTAGACCAAGTACTGCGTTCTGGCTTCTAGGTACAACATATATATATATATATATATATATATATATATATATATATATATATATTATATATATATGGTGTACCTAGAAGCCTCACATGAATGAATGAAAACTCACACCCCAGAAGTGACTCGAACCCATACTCCCAGGTGCAACGCAACTGGTAACTACAGGACGCCTTAATCCGCTTGACCATCACAACCGGACATACGGAAGTGATAGCCTAAACTATTTGAACCACTTCCCCGCCGGCACCTGGATGGTTATCTTGAGCATAGCATTTTATCAAATCACCTCATTCTTTGGGGCACACGTGAGGAACACAAATGCGAACAAGCCTGAATGGTCCCCAGGACTATATGCGAATGAAAACTCACACCCCAGAAGTGACTCGAACCCATACTCCCAGGAGCAACGCAACTGGTAACTACAGGACGCCTTAATCCGCTTGACCATCACGACCGGACATAAGGAAGTGATAGCCTAAGCTATTTGAACCACTTCCCCGCCGGCACCTGGATGGTTATCTTGGGCATAGCATTTTATCAAATCACCTCATTCTTTGGGGCACACGTGAGGAACACAAATGCGAACAAGCCTGAATGGTCCCCAGGACTATATGTGAATGAAAACTCACACCCCAGAAGTGACTCGAATCCATACTCCCAGGTGCAACGCAACTGGTAACTACAGGACGCCTTAATCCGCTTGACCATCACGACCGGACATAAGGAAGTGATAGCCTAAGCTATTTGAACCACTTCCCCGCCGGCACCTGGATGGGTATCTTGGGCATAGCATTTTATCAAATCACCTCATTCTTTGGGGCACACGTGAGGAACACAAATGCGAACAAGCCTGAATGGTCCCCAGGACTATATGCAAATGAAAACTCACACCCCAGAAGTGACTCGAACCCATACTCCCAGGAGCAACGCAACTGGTAACTACAAGACGCCTTAATCCGCTTGACCATCACGACCGGACATAAGGAAGTGATAGCCTAAGCTATTTGAACCACTTCCCCGCCGGCACCTGGATGGTTATCTTGGGCATAGCATTTTATCAAATCACCTCATTCTTTGGGGCACACGTGAGGAACACAAATGCGAACAAGCCTGAATGGTCCCCAGGACTATATGCGAATGAAAACTCACACCCCAGAAGTGACTCGAACCCATACTCCCAGGAGCAACGCAACTGGTAACTACAGGATGCCTTAATTCGCTTGACCATCACGACCAGACATAAGGAAGTGATAGCCTAAGCTATTTGAACCACTTCCCCGCCGGCACCTGGATGGTTATCTTGGGCATAGCATTTTATCAAATCACCTCATTCTTTGGGGCACACGTGAGGAACACAAATGCGAACAAGCCTGAATGGTCCCCAGGACTATATGTGAATGAAAACTCACACCCCAGAAGTGACTCGAATCCATACTCCCAGGAGCAACGCAACTGGTAACTACAGGACGCCTTAATCCGCTTGACCATCACGACCGGACATAAGGAAGTGATAGCCTAAGCTATTTGAACCACTTCCCCGCCGGCACCTGGATGGGTATCTTGGGCATAGCATTTTATCAAATCACCTCATTCTTTGGGGCACACGTGAGGAACACAAATGCGAACAAGCCTGAATGGTCCCCAGGACTATATGCAAATGAAAACTCACACCCCAGAAGTGACTCGAACCCATACTCCCAGGTGCAACGCAACTGGTAACTACAAGACGCCTTAATCCGCTTGACCATCACGACCGGACATAAGGAAGTGATAGCCTAAGCTATTTGAACCACTTCCCCGCCGGCACCTGGATGGTTATCTTGGGCATAGTATTTTATCAAATCACCTCATATTTTGGGGCAACACGTGAGGAACACAAATGCAAACAAGCCTGAATGGTCCCCAGGACTACATGCGAATGAAAACTCACACCCCAGAAGTGACTCGAACCCATACTCCCAGGTGCAACGCAACTGGTAACTACAGGACGCCTTAATCCGCTTGACCATCACGACCATTCTGTGGTCGTGATGGTCATATAGTGGATAGATGGATGATATCCATATAGTCCTGGGGACCATTCAGGCTTGTTCGCATTTGTGTTTGTGTTGCACTACTTACTGGAATGTGAAGCTACTGAACCCTTGCGCATCAAACTCAACATTAATCCAACGACAGCAGCTGCATTAGATGCACATTCCACCGCGACTACAATGATTAGAAAAGCCGTTGAGGAATGGGACTCATTAGTGAGCATTCTGCATCTACATCCACCACCAAGATAATGTTAATAAAACAGCATTAAAACCAGTGCACTAAAACAGAAGCGATAAATAAACAGGAAAAAAAGAGAAATCCCCTCCTCCATTTTAAACTTAGACCCAAATATCATAGGAAAAAGGTTATCATGTATAACCAAACTCAATTACGGGCTCACCATAGCTCGTGCTACATGGACACTTAGTCCTGAGTAGCTAAATCTTTAACAACAACAACAACAGCTGTTTAAACTCAGGGTACACACCGAGTTCAGTTGCTGAGTGTAGCAGTACACCGTTTCAGTCACTCTCTCAGTTACTCTTTTTAGTACAGTGTAACCATGTCTCCCCAGGATATGACTTTCCTAACCATCCTTCTTGAATTATTAACGTCAGAAGGACACAGTGATCTAGTAGCAAGTGCAAGGAAAATTGCTGAAGACGACCCAACCCTAAACGAAGCACCGTGGCAACTTGTAGGCAACAGAAAGACAAACAAACGAAGAAGAACCAAAGAAACGCCCAACGAAACCAAACTAGAAGCCAACGAGAACTCAAGAGCAGCACTAAAACCAATGCCAAGGACCATATTCAAAACCAAAAAACTAGTAGATGGTCCCACCTATGCATATATTGCCGCACTGGAAAAGAATAAGCCAGGATCAGATCTTAGAGCCAAGCCAGACATTAGAGGTAGATATAACATATCCACAGCTAATCCGGATATAATCACAAACCTCAGGAACACAGAACATCTAGTTGAACTGAAACCAGAAGAAAAAATCACCAAAATGATAGTTCAAAATTTCCCGTGTCGAAGTTCATGCAAACAGACTACTAGAATGCCCAAATGTCACAACGGCGGAAAGATGCAAGCACAACAATATTGAAACAAGACAGGTTCTTGTAACAATAAAAGGACCTCGCATCAACACTCTGAGTGTTGGCATCTATGGTCAATTCAGGCTGAGACTGTACAACCCAGAACCCATGCGCTGCTACAGATGTCAGCGCTTCGGCCACCACAAAGATGGCTGCAGAGGCCCGGAACGATGTGGTGTATGTAGCGAGCTCCACAATACCGACATATGCAAGAATCTGCACAAAGAAGGCAAACAAACGAAAGCAAAATGCCCGAACTGCGGGGATACACATCACGCCTGGAACAAACGATGTCCAGAAAGGGTAAAAAGGATACTAGCTTTCGGATCAACCCAGCAACCCAAAGTAACAACTTCTAGACCCCAATCGACCAGACCCTCGGTAAAAAGCCAGTGGTACACCCCTCGGCAAGTCCGAATAAATGAAGATCAGCAACAGTCTGGCACGCCGGGTCCTTTTGGTCTGGGCAAGGACGGGGCCTCCAACAACTGGAGTGGGCAGGGGGGTGCTGCTCCACTGGGAGACACCAACAGAATGGATCAGGGCGGCAGGGCGAACATGCCTGCCGTTGCCTCCGGGACCTCCCAGGCAGGAATGAGGATCCCTGCATCATCGGGTGCCCCAGTGGCTGGATGTAGCAGGGGCGCTTCGGCCCAACCAGGAGTCTCCTCACCCACCAAGAAGAAAGTCTCCACTCCAGCCAAGAAGACACAAACAGTCGGGAAAACCAGTACTGTAAAAACCATGGACTCAATGATTCCACTATAACGGAAAAATGGACAATCTCAAAATTATACAATGGAATATTCAAGGATTCAAAAGCAAAGCACAAACACTCAGAGCAGTGCTTCTCAAGGATAGTATTGATATTGTTCTACTTCAAGAAACACTCACCAGGACTGACAGATATATCAATATCCCAGGATATCAAGGATTCCACTGCCCCATGGCACAAGGTGGCACCAGAGGCATTTCAATTCTAGTAAGAAATCATATCAATGCCACGGCAATCACAGACCTGCCCAACTGTGGCGAGAACGTCGAAATTATGGGAGTTAAGCTCACTATGAGGAACTCAACGCTGTCCGTCTTCAATGTATACAAGAGCCAGAGAGAACATGACATGGATCTCTCAACAATCTTTGAAATAGCAGTCACTACACCTACTATCATCTCTGGCGACTTTAACGCTCATAGTGAATTACTACTTGATTCAGCAAGAACCGACGCCAACGGAAGACATATTGAACATCTTTTGGATGAAGTGCCAGAAATCAGTCTGCTTAATTCGACGGAACCAACCCACACTGGTGGGGGAAAGCTGGATCTCACGTTTGTCTCCACCAGTATTTATGAATTGTGTCATTGGTCAGTGGATCATGTTCTGACTAGTGACCACTTTGCTACAAAAACAGTTATTAATATAGCACTACCTCCTAGACCTCCAGCTCCCGAGCCCGGATGGGACTTTATCAAGGCAGATTGGACGAAGTTTCAGGAAGCTCTCGAAACTTGGCACCAAAACTACACTCCTCCTGACAACACCGAAGAAATGGAAAAAGATTTAGTAAATGCAATACATAGAGCAGCAAATCACGCCATCCCCAAGAGGAAAACAATTACCCAACAACACAAGGACCATTGGTATTACTGTGATAGGATCAAAGAGCTACATAACAGACTAAATCGTGCACGAAAGAATTTCAGAAGAGATAGAACCGAAGCTAATCTAGGACTTCTTAGAGCTGTCCGAGATCATGTGCACGAAGAAACAGCAAAAATCAGAGAAGAAAAATGGCTCGAGTGGTGTGCCAAGCTAAATCAGCATACGTCCTTGGGCGACATCTGGAGGCAGATCAACAAGGCCAAAGGAAAATCGCCTCCTGCTCCGCCGCACCATGTTCATCCAGAGCAAGAAGCAGAAAGGCTAGCAAATCTATTTGCTTCAAGAGCCAGTTCCACTCAACTTCCTCAAGCAACTCTGACTCACCAACAAAGACTTCAAGCAGCAAGATGGAAAAAAATAGATGATGCTTTAGCCTTACCTGACGAACTAGACCAACCTTTCAATCTGAAAGAACTCAGAAGTGCTACAAAGAAAACTAAAAATACAGCTCCAGGCGAGGACAAAATCACTTACAACATGCTAGCCAAGCTAGGAGAAAAGGGTGAAGAAGCCTTCTTGAATCTCATCAACAGAGTATGGGTGACAAGAACCCGAAGAAGCCTTCTTGAATCTCATCAACAGAGTATGGGTGACAAGAACCCGACCACTCTCTTGGAACAGTGCAATTATAGTTCCCATTCCAAAACCTAAAGACCCAGGAAATCCAAGACCCATCTCATTAACAAGCTGTCTGGCCAAAACTGCAGAAAGAATGGCCCTTAATCGAATTGAATGGAAAGCCAATCCACTACACCAAAATATGTTTGCTTACAGAAAAGGTGTTGGAACCACAAGGTGTTGGAATGCCTTACCTCCCTCCTGGATAAAATCAATGACAAACCTGGAATCCTTATTTTTCTAGACCTTGAAAAAGCCTTCGAGTTAGCCAGTGCTCCAGCTACACTGTGCTGCCTTGTGGATAAGGAAATCAAAGGACACGCTCCTGCTTTTGCCAAAGGAAGCCTGCTTAACCGAGAAGCTAAAGTCAAATTCCAAGGAAAAACATCGACCTCAAAGAGGCTGGAAAATGGAACTCCGCAGGGAGGAATACTAAGCCCCTTCCTCTTCAACTGTCTCATGGAACAATTCATGAAGCTCAAGCTACCAAAAGCCAAACTTCTTAACTATGCAGACGACTTTGTGGTCATCATCAAAGGCAAAGGTGCAAAGAACCATGCACAAAAATGCCTAGATATTATCAGCAGGGAAGCGGAACGCATAGCAGTGAAAATAAACAGCAATAAAACAAAAGCAATGGCCGTTAAAATGAGAACTCAAGACATCAGACTGGCAATACAAGGACAAGAAATCGAGTGGGTTACCTCTTTTCAATACCTAGGAGTCATAATAGACAACCAGTTGAAATTCACTCAAGAAATTGAATATCTTCGGCAACGCTGTAAAGCCAGAAACTCAGCTTTGCGCTCTCTGACCAGTCTTAGAGAGGGTGCATCTCTACCAGTACTCAAAATGTACTACGTTCAAGCAGTTAGGTCACTCATCGACTATGCTGCTCCTGCTCTTACATCCCTCAGTGATAACCAATGGGAGAAACTGGAAGTGTCTCAAAATGATGCTCTGAGAACAATGCTGGGAGCACCTATATGGACGCGTAGAGAGAACCTTAGAATGGAAACAAAATTACCAGCATTAGAAAACAGGATGAAACAAAGGATAGCCACCATAATAGGAAAACTTACTGGAACAACCGCCAGGCTGTCAATCAAAGACAGCATACAGAGATCATTTCAGAAAAACCTACAGTATAGAACAAGCTCATGGATGGATAATGTGGTCAAGATTTTAGAGAAAATGGACCTGAAATGGACCATTAAAAACAAAGGGGAAGATAGACCATATCAACACTTTCGACAGCCTCCTCCATGGGAAGAATCGAATATAAAAATAATCATTGAAAGATTACCAGTTAAAAAATCAGCATGTGACCCGCAGAGGCTCAAGGAAGTAATAGAACAACAAATGGAAACTATCTCTAGACCCACAACGACTCACATCTTCACAGACGGATCAGTCGATCAAGAAAAAGGTTCTGCTGGGGCAGCAGTTTACACTACCAACCATGAGGCTTACTGGAGCATGAATAGTGGGTGCTCAACATTGCAAACAGAATTATATGCCCTGAAGGAGGCAATAAAATATGCAATTGAGAATAATTTACATGATGTCATCATTCATACCGACTCTAAATCTTCGCTCCAGGCATTGTTATCCAGTCAGCACAGAGATAATATACAACTCCTCACAGAAATTCAACATATAGGAAAAGAAGCCCATAATCGAGGGTTGTCAATCACCCTAAATTGGATACCAAGTCACATTGGCATAGATGGTAATGAAAAGGCAGACTCACTAGCAAAAACTGCCACTGCTCTACCTGTTGTACAGGTTCAAATACCTCCAAGTTTCTCACAGATAAAGGAGCAAATCAAGAAGAAAATATTCTCAACTATCAAAGGTCGCCACAGAGCCAAAGTAGCGGAAGGAAGATCCACTGCGATATGGTACGAACAAGCCACTGGTTACTCCTCTTTCAAGCCTGGCAAAAAGATATCCAGAGACATTGCAGTAGCCATACACAGACTCAGGCTTGGTTACAAGTGCTGCTGGGAGGTAATGAACCCAATAGTTAAAGAGTGTCACATATGTGAAACTGAAGCAGAGGCGCCACTGTTGCACTACTTACTGGAATGTGAAGCTACTGAACCCCTGCGCATCAAACTCAACATTAATCCAACGACAGCAGCTGCATTAGATGCACATTCCACCGCGACTACAATGATTAGAACAGCCGTTGAGGAATGGGACTCATTAGTGAGCATTCTGCATCTACATCCACCACCAAGATAAAGTTAATAAAACAGGATTAAAACCAGTGCACTAAAACAGAAGCGATAAATAAACAGGAAAAAAGAGAAATCCCCTCCTCCATTTTAAACTTAGACCCAAATATCACAGGAAAAAGGTTATCATGTATAACCAAACTCAAATACGGGCTCACCATAGCTCGTGCTACATGGACACTTCGTCCTGAGTAGCTAAATCTTTAACAACAACAACAACTATTTAAACTCACTGAACACAGCACGCAACAGTCAGTCGCGGGAGAGACATCTCCTGCCAAACACATCACAAGGCGCAGTGTTTGGGTCACAATGCGACCCAAACGTCTTAAGGTCAGAGCGACTCCACTTGACGGTCATGCTATCCGAAAAAGCAATATTTTGAAGGTCCTGAAGGACGTAACTGGCCTCAAACCCGCTGACATTAGTCAGGAAGGTGAAGATATCGTGCTCTACTTTTCATGTGAAGAGGAGCTAAAAAAACTCCTCACTAACGATGTCCTTCTTCGCAAAGAGCACCACCTACATCTTCACTTCCCACGTCAGTTCCTGGCCGGAAGAACTGTTTTTACCAGCAAGACCAGCCAGTGGATCGCTGAGCGACCTCAACATCATATCATGGTCAATGTCGAGGACGAAAATCCAAACCTGTCGGTATTCAACCTGGAGTTCTGCAACACCGACAAAATATCAATGAAGATTACGTTCACCACCATAGCTGCGGCCACCCAGGCTGCCACACAAGGATTCTACTGCTTCGGCTTAAAAATACCACCCCACCAAATAAAAAAGGAACGATACCATGAGATCCAGCAGTGCTTTAAGTGCTACGAGCTCTCCCACCCGACCAACAAATGTCAGCACCCTGTCCAGAGGTGCAGCCTGTGCGCACTGGACCATCACTACTCCATATGCAAGGCAACAGTCCATCGCTGCTTGCTCTGTGATGGCAATCATCCTGCAATTTCCTACCGCTGCCCCCGCAGACAGGAAAGCATCAAGGCCCAGGTGGAAGCCAAGAGAAACAAACTATCTACCTCCTCGACCAGAGCCCCAAGCGTTCAACCCACCACCTTAGCTCTCACTAATCGACCAGAAGACTTTCCGGTCTTACCAACATGTGGCTCCTCCCAGCAGGCGACACAGCCTTCTCATTGGGGACCCAAGGTCCCACAGGCTCCTTCACAGCCCCCTGCATCACGTGCAGGCATTATCCCTGGTCTTCTTAAACTAGCGGAAAGGCTTGCAGGACCTGACAACCAGTGCTTTGTTAGTGAACTAAACGCATTATACATAGACAATGGCCTGGCCCCCATCATAGCCACTAGCGTAAATCTCACGGCCTCCTCTACCACTCCGGAGACTACCACCAGGACGACCGTGCGGTCAACTTCAACACCGACTCCAGAACCGCCCATGACCCGGGCGACACAAACAGAGGTAATTCCTTCTCCAGCTCCCAACACTCCTACCATCACAGTCTCAGCAGCCGCGCTAGCAGACGTGCTGTCTACAAACGATAACAGCAACTCCTGAAATAGCTACAACCACCAATCAACGACACCTAAGCCTACCTAAGGCTGCGAGGCGAAAGACAAAAACATCCACTACGGAGGTTACGGACTCCTCAGACGAGGAAATCATAGTAGGAGCTCCAGCGCCGCATCATAAATACGACACATACACGGTTCAAGACTTCCTCATGGAGGCCACGTCACCAAACTCCAGCGACAGCACTACTCATCCAAAGTCGCAGGCAAAGAAAAAACGGAAAACCTAGACGTCGACACTAATCACACCAGCTCCATAACTGGTATAGCCAGCCCTCCAGGCTGAAAACCAGCATGAAGACCCCGATCCATCGCCAGATCTCAAGTATCAGATACTGGTACAGATAATGGCTCCAAAGAGCCTCCAATTACGGGCTCACCATAGCCCGTGCTACTGGAACTTATTGGTCTGAGTAGCAAATCTTAAACAACAACAACAACTGTTTAAACTGTGTTCAGTTAAAGTTGTTGTGTGTGTGTAAACTAAAGTCTTTGAAAATGTAATAAGTTTTATGAAACGCGCTCAAGTGTCACGTCAGACTAGAAATAAAAATGAATTTTGGAGAACTGATTTTTCATTTACCATCAACAGTAAAAAGAAACATAAGGAAGATCGAGAAAATTCGTGTTAGAATTATTAATCTTACTTTTTTGGTCATAATTAATAATATATGTCTACAGGAAAGACTGCTACCAAAATATACTATATATATATATAATTATATATATATATATATATATATATATTGTCACAGGGGTGGGCCGGGGCTCTGCTAGCACTCGGCTGCTAGGGCTCAAAAGAATGCTCAGCCCCTCCGACTCCCGGGATTCACCGGTGTCTCCTTGGTCCCACAGGAGAGGACCAGCAATGCCCACCTGTCAGTGCCACTGATTCACCCTGGAAGCCCTTCAGTCAACCACGGGGAAACTGCTATTAACAGTTCCGGCCTAGACCCGAGGAGGAGTGAAGAAAGACTCAGGCTCACCTTATAACAGTAACTCCCCTGAGTCTTGCCTGCCAGACAAAAAGGTTGCAGGAACTCCTTTCCCGCCTGTCTCCTCTATCTTTTCCTCAACAAGGTCGCCAGCTGGGTTATTATATCTGCACCCCAGCGATGCAGTTCAGTGGGTGTATATATGTTGTTTGTTGCCAGAGTGTTGCTACTCCCAAGATCTACTATTGGACTGTCAGCCCAGGGTACAATCCCTTGAAGGTCCGTGTGGCTTTACCTCTCTCTAGCCACCACGTTACTAGTTGCCGCCATTCAGGCACTAGTACTGATCGGATTGCTAAGGGTACACTTTTATATAAGTCTGTGCTGTGTGCCACTCTCTAGGCAATAAGAAATTCTATAGAGAACGTGATGTCCCCTAAATGGTACTATGATAACCCTCGTGTATGCTCAATAGAGAAACTTTGCAATGGAGGCACACTTAAACACAATAATAAAATGTGTGAATTTACTGACACGAATTACATGATCACACATATGATTACAAGTGATACAAGAAAATGAAACTATAATAATAACTCTGGAGATTGTCAGCAACTCTTCTCTCACGTTCTCCAGGCTCCTTCAACTGGCAGAAAGACAGGAGTCACACACTCTCTCACAGAAGGGCCTCTTCACCACGTCGGCTCCTCTTCTTCACTGTCCTGCCGTCCACACACACTGTCCTCTCTGATAGTCCTGGACATAAGCTGCCCTGCAGCCTATCTTGCTACTAAAGTATATAGTCCTAATTCCACATACATAAGTGAATATTATGGTCTATCTAGCCTACTCATACAAAGGGGTAATGGGAGGGAAAATGATCTACCTTAACAATCCTGGTTCACGACGCCTGTCCCTCGATGGTGTGAGGGTCCCACGCTTCCTGAGTCGATCATCGGCGATCCAGGAACGTTCCCACAGGTCCTCAGGTGTCGTGAAGCCTTCGCGTCTTCGCCGTTCCAACCCCTGAGATTCAGCTATCCCAATCCTGGTTCATCAATGGGCGCTGAGCTGATCGCTATATTCACACACGTTCCTTCCACAAGGCGTTGCTCCTCGTCCTAGAAACGGTGTCGTCCCTCCAACACCCTCAGTGGATGCGACCCAGTCACAGCTATGCCTGCCCGCCACACCTTTCAGGCCCTCAGCGTCTGGCGTCGCCGCCGACTATTCTCCAAGTTTGGCACTTCTCTGCTCACTCAACTTGGTTCCTTTTTGCTTCCCAGAAGCGCGGGGCCTCCAATATATAAGGTGGGCTGCGATGGCTAGCTCTAATCCACTGAGAAAGGCCTGTAAAGCCTCCAATTCTTGAGAGCTGACCGAGATGCGTACTAACGCTTCCACTGTCAGTCCAACTCTGACGTTGGCGCCGCCCGGGCACTCAGTGACGTCACGGCGGGCTCTGATTGGTCGCCTGTGACCCGAGCCACCCAATCCGCACACGGCTTGGCGTCCATTCTAAAACGTCATATCTACAGTAGGGGATACTCTTTCATTTATATTCTGGGAACCAATTTCCCCTTTACTTACAACTCATAATGTAAGTTTCTCCCTTAGCTGGCTGCCGATCTGGTCGCCACACATACCAACAGACTTCCCTGTACTTCAGAGAAACAGTAGGGAGGGTCGATATGACTCTTACTGCAGGCAAACGAAAGAGATAGGAGAGGGCACCGTAACATACCCCTCCCCTTAAAATAAGAGTCATATCGGTTAGTGAATCCGGGAAAGGGCATCTGCTACCACATTCTCCCTTCCTTTAATGTGCCTGATTTCTAGCCAGTACTCTTGTAATAGTAGGGCCCATCTTGTCAGCCTTTGGTTCGTGTTCTTCATCCTGTGCACGAACGTCAAGGGGTTATGATCGGTGAACACTTGCACCGGTCTAGTACCTCCACCCACATAGACGTCGAAATGCTTCAGTGCCAGGATCAGGGCTAAGGCTTCCTTTTCCACCGTACTATAAGCCCTCTGGTACTTTTCGAATGTCTTTGAGTAGAATGCTACTGGACGGTGAACTCCGTCCTTCTCTTGAGCTAACATGGCTCCAATCCCCACGTCGCTAGCGTCGATGTACAAGATAAAGTTCTACTCGAAGTCGGGCGAAATCAGCACTGGCGCTTCGGTTAATAACTGCTTGGTCTTCTCGAAGGACTCCTGGCATGCTTCGCCCCACTTCCATCTAACGTTCTTAGATAGCAATTCAGTCAGAGGGTGTGCCACTGTTGAGAAGTTCTTGCAAAATCCTCTGTAGTATCCGATCATCCCTAAATATCGTAACAATTCTTTTCTCGTCCTGGGATTCGGATATTCTTTGATTGCCTTCACTTTCTGGTCTACTGGAGTCACCTTCCCTTGACCCACGATGAAACCTAAGTATTTTAATATAACACTTTCGCGCTTAGCGGACTAGCGTTAACGTCCAATCTTTTAAGTCCCTGGATACTTTGCCGACGCACCCGCTAGTCCAACGATAAAATATTTGTATAAATTCCATTTTCTATCCGATTTTGTTGGGGATAGTTTAGAAATGTTCGCCATGAAATGTACGTTTTTTCTAATAACCGAGAGCTTATTAAAGAAAACGGCATGGCAGTGATGCATCTTGGTATAACAATTGTATGGCGCCGATATGCCGCCGCGGGTAACACTTCAGCCACTTCTAACCGTCTTGTGGGTTGGTTGCGACATTGATTCTATATTTATATGCATATGTCCGTATAGAGAATTTTATTGCGGTTCCAATGATACCATAATCAATGATGTAGGATAAATGTGGTCATCGCAATCATTAAGAGAGTGGAAACATTTATTGCTGTTTGGCGCTCTCGCCAAACAGTTTGGCGAGAGCTTCTGTTTCTGTTTGAACTGTTTCAAACAGTTTCTGTTTGGCAGTATTTTATATGTATGTTCTTATAGAGAATTCTATTGCGAACACAGTGATACCAAATTTAAATACGTAGGTCTACAATTAGTGTCAGGACAGTAAAAAGAGTATACACTTTTCACTCCTACCGCTTAAGCGCGCGAGACGCCCAAAGCACATAGGGTAAGTTTTTTTACGCTTCCTAGAAAGCGCGAAAGTGCTAATCGGGCCTTACCGAATTCGCTCTTGGATTTACCGTCAGGTTCGCTTCTTCCAACCGTTGGAATAACTCCGTCAGTCGATTCATGTGTTGTTTCCAGCTATCGGCGTACACCACAATATCGTCTATATACACGGCGCAACCGTCCATCCCTCTTAGGACTTCGTCCATCATCCTCTGAAAACAACTTCCGCTGTTCTTCATACCAAACGGAAGTACCTTATACTGGTACAATCCGTCTGGAGTAGCAAACGCTGAGATCTTTCTCGCACTCGGAGACAAAGGGATTTGATAGTATCCTTTCAGCAGATCGACCTTGGTGACAAACCTCGCGTTTCCCACTTGGTCGACGCAATCACTTACTCGGGGCATCGGGTGAGAATCCGATACAGTTATGGAATTCACTTTGCGATAGTCGGTGCAAAAACGATAGGATCCATCACTCTTCTTGACCAGCACACAGGGCGAGCTCCACTCACCATTGCTGGGCTCAGCGAGATCATTCGCTAGCAAATATTCCACCTCCTGTCGCATGATCTTCCTCTTCTCAGGACTCACCCGATAAGCGCTCTGCTTGATTGGCTTTCCTCCGCGCACGTCCACTTCGTGCACCACACTCTTGTGCCGTCGGGGCACATCCGTGAAGAGCGACCTGTTCCTTCGTATTAGGGTCACTAGATCTCTCCTTTTCCCTTTATCCAGATGACGCAGCCTCTCTTCTAGATGTACCAAACTCTGTGTTTGACAGGCGTGTACCATCGGCACGGGCCCACTTTCTTTCCTCTGCTGGCAACACTTGGCCCATCTCCATACACAGAGCCAATTTCCCTTCCTGGGACGGTGTTGCTCCCTTCACTCCCGAACTCTCTTGCTCCTCTGGGAAGTATGGCTTCAAACGATTGATATGACATACCTGTGTCTTGTTAGGGCGATTTGGCTTACTGATCTCATAACTTACAGGACCCACACGTCGAACAACCGAGTATGGACCACCAAAAGCGTGATTCCGTCACTCTACCTCTCCCAGGTAGCAACATCATCGCTCTGGCTCCTGCCTCGAACTCCCTCGGTACGGTACGACAGCCTTCTTGTCGTACCAGATCGACATCTTCTCTTGAGCTGTCTTCAGGTGATCAGCAGCCAGCTCCTTCGCCGTTTCAACCGTTCGCGGAATCTCCGCACATACTCTTCCACTGTCACTAATGTTTTCCCCGCCGTCAACTGCTCCTTCAGCATCGATAACGGGCTCCTTACTTCGTCTCCAAACACTAGCTGAATGGAGAGAATCCCAGAGACTCAACAATAGCATCTCGGATCGCAAACAGGGCTGGACAGACAGCCTCATCCCATTCCGCTCCCTGTTCTGCACAATACACCCTTAAGATGGTCTTCAGAGTGGAATGGAACCTCTCAATCGCTCCCTGCGATTGAGGTCTATAAGGAGACGATCGTAGTTGGGCTATTCCCCAGCTTGCCATAGCTTGCCTAAACCACTTCGACTGGAAAACGCTTCCACAGTCGGACTGGATCTTCTTGGGCACACCTACCCAAGCAAAGAACCGCTGAAGGTGTCCCATGACGCATCTCGATGTCACCTTCCGCACTGGGATCGCCTCTGGAAATCTCGTCGAAGCACACATGATAGTCAATAAGTAATTATTCCCTTTCTGGTCTTAGGTAGTGGTCCCACGACGTCGATTATTAGGCGTTCAAACGCCTGGCCGAACGCCGGAACTGGAACCAAAGGTGCTTTCGGGATGGCAGGGACGTTCTTTCCCGCTCTCTGGCACGGGAAACACGTCTTGCAAATTCTTCTTACATCCGCGTCCATGCCCGGCCAATAAAAATGTTCCCGAAGCCTGCTTAAAGTCTTGGTCACTCCCAAGTGACCCGCGGGATCCACTGAGTGTGCAAGTTTCTGTACCGCGCCGGCATCACCACCTGACGCCTCACTCTCAGCATATCATCACCCGCTTCTTCCCTAACCGGTCTCCACTGCCTCATTAACACTCCCTTCTCCACGAAGAAGTGAGTTGGTGACTCGGGTCCGGCGAGACCTCCTTCAGCCTCCCGTACCAACTCAGGAAACTCTTCCCTTTGCAGCTCACCTAGACGGGTGCGGTCAATGCCTAGAGGACTGGTGAGAGTAACTTGGACACTCCTATCCGACCCTTCCTCACCTGTCGCTTTCCTCTGGCCTCCTCTCGGAACAAATGATCGAGCCCCAGGTCACCCGGCATGTTCTCTTCGGCGTGACTGGATCCGCTCACATCATCTTCCCTCACGTCTCGTCCCGACGTCACCGCGCATACCGGAAATGCCACTCTCGCAATTTCCGTTTCGCCACTGCTGGCGCCCGTCCTGCTGCTCCGTTGATAGGGTTCTATACACTCCTCACCTTTAATCAAATTCGGGAGAACACATCCCCACAGGAGTCATTCCCTAGGATCACCTGAGCTTCCATCCTGGGCAGTAGAGCACAGACCCCTACTACGAGAGTCTGACAACCATAGTCTGAATTAAGAGTCACCTTATGAAGGGGCATCCTCACTTGTCCCCCCAACGTCCTTATCAGGGCTTCCCCTGTACTGGAACTTCTGTAGTCCTGGGAAGAGGGATTCACTAACAAGGGTGAAGTCGGATCCAGTGTCCCTCAGCATCCTTGCTGGCACAGGATCAGCTCCTCTTATCTTCACCGTCCCCTCACACACAAAGGGGTGAATCCTCTTCTCCTTATCACTGGCACATCACCTTCATTATCGTTGGCTTCTTCGCTTCCTATTCTCGCGAAAGCCACATTCCCACTGTGCCTTGGGCGGCTGCACTCCCTTGCAAAGTGTCCTCGTCCCCCACAGTTGTAACACCGACCACCTCTCCTGGGCGACCCTCTACTAGTCACCCTGGTAGCACCAACGGTAGAGGTTCCCTGGGTCCTCCTAGGACTCCCCGTCGTCGGTTCCCGGGCAGCGGCACTCGCTCCCGAGCTAGGTCCACCGCTCACAGCTTGGGGCTTCCTTCCCTCGTCCCTTGAGCTCTTGAACCGGGTTACCTCATCGGGCACACTACTCTTGGGAGAGCCCCCCCCGTCCTCGCTCCTCCTGAACTCCTAAAGTTCCCTCCCGACCTGGGGTAAGGCGAGTGTCTGGGCGGCCCCTCCCTCCTGAGATGTAGTGCCTCCTCCAGCATGTCGGCTCGGTCCGCTGCAGCCTTTAGGTCCTTAATACCTGCTTCTCTCACCCTTACTCGCAACTCTGGATGGAGCACTGACATAAACTTCTCCATCACTATCAGTCGTTTGATATCATCCGCCGACTCCGCCTTCAACCACCGTAGGAACTTCCGTTCCATATCCCTGGCGGTCTCGGCGTAAGACTTTCCCGACGCTCTTGTACACTCTCTGAACCGCTTCCGGTACATCTCCGGAGTCAGCCGGAATGAGTGGAGCACCGCATTCTTAATTGCGTCGTAATTAGCACACTCTTCTAGGTCCAGCATGTTGTAGGCCTCCCGGCCTCACCAGTCAACCTGCCCTGGACCAGAGCAGCCCAATCATCTTCTGGCCACTCCTTCAGAGTTGCTATCCGTTCAAAGTGTTCGAAGAACGCCTCGGCTTCTTGTGGTTCGAACGTAGGTAAGTCACGTTCCTTACCTTGAAGTCATCCCGCCGTGCAGGTAGTGCGGGCAGACCACGCTCAATGCGACGCAATTCGACTTCTTTCTTTGCCTTATATCCTCCAGTCGCAGTTGTCTCTCTCCTTCTTCGCTGCAGCCGTGCTTCTCGCTCCTCTCGCACATTTGCGCTTCCCTTTCCTCTCGCTGCATTTGCGCTTCCTCCTCTCGCTGCATTTGCGCTTCCTTTCCTCTCGCTGCATTTGCGCTCCCTTTCTATCGCTTCATTTGCGCTTCTCTATCCTCGTCTCAGCTGGGCTTCCTGTTGAATCCTCATTATTTCCAGTTGCAGGTCCTCTTACTAGAGCTGGGACCTTTCCACTGCTACCATGGCACTGTGAATTCTCTCCACCACTGGTAGGCGCTTGGGGTGTCTAGTCGGGACGGTTCACCTTGCGATTGCTATTCTCGGGACGGCTCTCCTTGAGATGGCTCCTCTCCCGTCGCCTCCTCTCGAGCTGTGAGCTGTGCCATGATCTCTATCCTTCACTCCGCGACCTTAGTCGTCCTCAACCTGATCCAAAGTGGTTTTGCCACTTGTTGGAGCTGGGCCTTGGTACACACTCTTCCAAAATTCTCTCCTCCCTTGTGTCAATAAATTTCTTTACTTTATCCTCCTCCATCTCTATATCGTCGAGCATACACGACAGCACAGACAAGTTAGTAGGTACTAATTTCACGGTTTCAGTCCCTTAGCTGGTTGGTATAACAGTACTCTGAATTCACTGCCACACTGTATTGTACCCTGGCAACACTGTCTTGAAATCTTGGGCAACACTGTAGCTTGATCACCACACCTTGGCAACACCGTAGCTTGATCCACTCTTCCTGGCGAAGTCTCCAGTTCTTGGCTACTGTGGTTCGAATCCTGGCAAGGTCGCCAGTTCTCTGTCACGGGGGGTGGTCCGGGGCTCTGCTACACTCGGCTGCTAGGGCTCAAAGAATGCTCAGCCCTCCGACTCCCGGGATTCACCGGAGTCTCCTTGGTCCCACAGGAGAGGACCAGCAATGCCCACCTCCGCAGGCTTTGCTTCCACCACTGAAAAGGG
>WNGS01092210.1:12510053-12557656 GCA_020271785.1 Procambarus virginalis
ATGGAAATGTCAGTTTGACCCCAGGTGTCGGTACTGTGGTAAAAACGACTCGCGAGAGTGTAGAGTCAAGCTTAAAAACAACGAAAAAGTCTTGCCATCTTGTTGCAATTGTCGAGCAGCCACAATGCTGGTTCCTATCTATCTATGCCCCATGAAGCCTCATCTTAGAGACTCTAGGACGGGTCCTCACAAGCAGGATAGATGTATCCTCGAAGGAAGGAAAGATTGTGCAGTAGAACATGGAGGAAACAGCTGGAAGCCAATGGCAGCGCCTATGTGCAATGTGGTGGGAGAAAGGAACCGGAGACAATGAAGGTGTAGCCTAGAGAAAGTAGGAAATGCAGTTGAAAGAATGAAACCTTGTGGAGACAAGGCTCAGTACAATATAGTGAACTCGGAGGTTGGTACTCAATATTGGAACATCTAAAAAAAATAGACAAAATGATTGAGGCATTAGAAAAATTAGCTATGAGGGTAGACGGGGTGAAGATGGTGGTGAAACAAAACGTTAAATGGAAAGTGAAACAGGACGTAAAATGGAAAGTGAAACGTGTATAGAAAGAAAGTAAGGAAGAACATGACGTATTGTTGATAGAGGATAGTCACTTAATGAACTTTCTAGTAATGTTAGCGGTGTTCAACCTTCTGTAGTGACAAATGTTGAAACAAAGGTTAGAGTAAAACGGTATACAGAAATAAAAAAGAAAATAGATATGAATAATATTACCTTTGATGTTAGTAGCTGTTGTGCAAGTGATGAGAAAGCAAAAATGTTAGTGTTGGATGCTGTTGTCCTCCCTGTTCGGAAACCAGGGTCTCTCGGGTCATCCCCCAAGGACTTCCGCCCTATTGCCCTCAGGAGTTGTGTCTGCAAGCTCTTTGAACGTATGGTTAACGTTCGTTTGATGTGGTTCTTAGAACACTATGACCACCTCTCCCCTTATCAATTTGGTTTTCGCAAGTGCCGCAGCACAACGGATGTCCTGGTGAACTTGGAGGTCTATATTCGTACTGCTTTTGCTGCGAAGACCTCCGTTGTTGATGTCCTTTTTGACCTAGAAAAGGCTTACGACACTACCTGGCGGTATCATATTCTGTCTCAACTTCATTTTTTGGCCTTCGTGGGAACCTCCCTCTCTTCCTCCAGAGCTTCCTCTCTCGTCGTTCCTTTCGTGTGTGGCTTGGTACTGCTCTCTCTGCCCCTTTTCGGCAGTATGAGGATGTACCCCAGGGTAGTGTTCTGAGCACTACTCTTTTTCTAGTTGCCCTGAACGGTCTTCTTTCCTCTCTTCCTTCTGGCGTCTTCTCTACTCTCTATGTTGATGATCTTACCCTTTGCTGTCGGGGTGATGATTCACCTCTCCTTCAACGGCGTATGTCAGTTGCTTAATTTAGAACCTGTATTTGAGGTCGATCTCGAACCCATTGTTGATGTGACGACTTATATTGAATTTTGTAACTAGCTCATCAAGATTGTAACTTGCTTAGCTAAATGAATTATGGGGTTCAGTCCCTGAGCCCATTATGTGCCCCTGTAACCCTTTCCACTACCGCCCACGGGATGGGTATGGGGTGCATAATAAATGACCTAAACTAAAAACTTCAACGGCGGCTTCAACTTGCGATTGATGCCGTGTCGTCTTGGGCCACCGATCATGGCTTCAAGTTCTCCGCGTCTAAGACTTGTGCTATGACTTTTACTCGGAAGCATGTCGTTCTTCGTCCCTCTTTGTCGCTTTATGGTCATCCCATTGTGTACAGGGATTCCGCGAAGCTTTTGGGGTTAGTCTTTGACACTCGTTTGTCTTGGTCAGCCCATATCTCTTACCTCCGAGTTGAGTGCTTTAAGGCCCTTAACCTACTTAAGGTTTTGTCCCATACTTCTTGGGGAGCGGATAGGCGCACGCTCCTATATTTGCACTCCTCTCTCGTCCTGTCTGAACTCGATTATGGTTGCCCTGCTTACTCTTCTGCTTCTCCTTCTACTCTTCGCCGTCTTGATGCTTTGCACCATACTTGGTTGCGTCTCAGCTCTGGTGCCTTTCGTTCGACTCCCGCCCTCAGTTTGTATGTTGACACTGGCTTTCTCTCTCTTCAGGACCGCCGTGATCGCTACTGTCTTCGCTATCTTGCGCGGTCTTTACATCATCCTTCCTCTCGCCTCTGTCGTGCTTTGACTTTTCCTCCTCCTGTAGCTCCTGTTCCTCTTCATCGTCTCCCACTTTCTGTCCGGTTATCTCGCTTGCAGAATTCTCTTTCTGTTCACATTTCTAATGTTTCTCCTCATATTGTTCCTTCCTTGCCTCCGTGGAGAGTCCCCTTCCCAAGTTTTGTACGTCCTTGACTTGTATTACTAAAGCCTTTACCCCTCCTACAATTCTGACAAGCCTCTTCCTTGAGCACTTTTCTTCGCACTCCCACTCTATTCCATCTTCACCGATGGGTCTAAGTCTGCGGACGGTGTGGGCTACTCTGTTGGTTTTCCTGACCGTACTTATATGTGTCGCCTCCCTTCAGAGGCTAGCGTCTTTACGGCGGAACTTTATGCTATTCTCTATGCTCTCCGTCTCTTGCTTTCTCATTCTCATTCCTCCTTTGTGGTTGTAGTTGACTCTCGTAGTGCCCTCATGGCTCTAGGGTCCTTTAATCCTGTCCACCCAGTGGTCATCGAGATTCAGCATTGGCTGTTTCTTACTTCTAGTAAATTTAAATCGGTAGAGTTTTGCTGGGTTCCCAGCCATATTGGTGTTTCTTTCAATGAACGTGCGGATGCTGCCGCTAAGGACGCTATCCGTTCTTGTCCCATCTCCCGTAAGGGCTTCCTTATTCCGACTTTTATCCTGTTATTCATTCCTCTATCCTTGCCCGTTGGCAGGGTTGTTGGTCCTCTGTGGTTGGTAACAAACTGCGTACTCTCAAACGTAGTGTGTCCCCGTGGCCTTCCTCTTACCACCGTAACCGGCGGTGGGAGACTGCTTTGGCACGGCTGAGGGTTGGCCATACTCGCTTAACCCACGGTCACTTAATGGAGCGCCGCCCTGCTCCTTATTGTCCGAGTTGTGTTGTCCCTCTTACAGTTGTGCATATCCTGACTTCCAGGACGAGCGTGTGTCTTGCTTTCCGACCGTCCCTCGCGGTCACTTGTCCCTCGGTAGAATTCTAGGTGAATCGGATACTTTTGATATCGTTCGCCTTATGCGTTTTTGTTCTCGTATTGGCATTCTTGGTGATATTTAGCACCCTCTGATTATTTCGCACTTTGATGGTGCTACATAGCCTTCCCGGTTTGGTGCCTTCTTTTGATAATTACCTTACCTTATATGCTGATGGAGGAATTAGGGGAGTCTCATGTTATGTCAAAAGTACCATACCTGCTGAGATAACTGGAATCCCTCAGGGATATAGAGGTATTGAAAGTATTAGATTGCGGATTCGATTGCAAGACCGAGAGTTAAATTTCATTAATCAATACATTTCTGATAGCTCCCTTGATTTAAGAGATTTGCCAGATTCCTTCTTTTCTGAAGATACACTTGTGGTAGGGGATTTTAATGCCAGACATCCAGCACTAGGATCAAGGGGTAAAGCAAATAGGAATGGTTGCAGATGGTACCAGTTTTGGATGTGTGATAATGGTATGATAGACAGAATACTTAGGAGCTACAAGAATTTTGCCCCAAGAGTGTAACACTTATATGCTGTGCGTACTATATTAACCTGCAATGTTAAATGGGATTCTTGTACTGCTTTTTGTGTATTTGTACTCACTGAATTTGTGCGCCCCTTTAGGGACTTGAAGTGGAGGGGGTAGAAATAGCCTAAGCTACTCAATCCCTTTGAGATGTATTTTTTTCCTGTCTCAATAAACATACTTGAACTTGAACCTGTTGTCTTGCCACTCTTGGCATATTAGTCAAGTAAATTGTACTTAAGAAACTAAACTATTTTATATTTTCATTGCATTTTTATTAATCTGTGAATTGCTTGACAAATAAATGATACATTAAAGGCATTTTATTACTACATTTACTGTGTTAATGCACCGAGATAGTTTTATCAACTGTCCCATTTTCTTTATTCAGCTAGAAAAATCCCATTTTCTTTTATCAAGTTTGCACCATTTTATTTATCCTGCAAGCACACTTGTATTTTTTCCCTCCCACTGTTTCTTCGCCTTCCCTCCTTTTGTGGTGTTCACCAACACTCGTCACTAACATCTCGAGATCATAAGTAAACCTGTTTTTGTTCTCATTAAAGGATGTGGTTGAGACGTCTACAGCCCTACGTCGTCCGGTCCAAAGGGAGCAGAGAGAAGAGGCAGGTTGTGACCTGTGTGGAATAATATGTATTTATAGATACTCAAGATGGAGTATCTGATGGTGCCCGGATCGACCCCAAAAGGTTGCTAGGAGCTCCAGAATGCTCATCTGCCATGACATTAATAAAACTGTAGAAACATATAGGACAAATAACAATACAAAATCAATCTTCATTGGGGTTACAATGGGAGCTGTCCTCTCTTAAGCAGGGTAATGGGGACGATCCAAGCCCTCTTATGACAGTCCTTACTCCCCCACCATTCAACATGTAAAGCTGGCTGAGGCTAACCCTATACATCTGGCCTCAGACATAATGTAAAAATTATATAAATTATATACTTTGTGCGCTTCAGGAATTAGGATTATGGTATCGGCCTCTGGGGCCTGACAGCTGAGTGGACAGTGCTTGGGATTCGTAGTCCTAAGGTTCGGGTTCGATCCCCGGTGGAGGCGGAAACAAATGGGCATAGTTTCTTTCACCCTGATGAACCTGTTTACCTAGCAGTATATAGGTACCTAGGAGTTAGACAGCTTCTACGGGCTGCTTCCTGGGTGTAACGAAAAGGAGGCCTAGTTGAGGACCGGGCCGCGGGGACGCTAAGCCCCGAAATTATCTCAAGATAACCTCTGTTATGTCTGCTCCATTGATTGAATTGAAATTGAAATAAGTTTATTGATGTAAAATACACACAAAGGGATGAGGCAGCTCAAGCTATTCTCACCCCGTTACTGTCACAGCGTGCTCCATTGATGTGTGAGCAAAATAATGGGAGATGAGGATTAGATGCAAACTTTAATAATTCCAATAAGTGTATTTATTCTGTATGCTTAAAACGTTACATGTGTTAACCGAAGTTTCATATATTATGTTCATATATTATGTATCTATAAACTATCTATACTGTATGTATACCCAGATGATTGTTATACCTTTTGAAAAGGTTTTCTACATGCGACTCATATTTTACATACATATTTTCTGATGTGTAATACAAAATATTATCGCGAGATGTTATGTATCTTACATTAAACTATGTATCTGCATTTCTTCAATAAATAAATAAATAAATACTGATTTATGTTATAATTTTCCTCCATATATTGATCAGGAATGAAAATCACTCGAGCCCAAAAGAAGTAAATGAGATTTATAATGGATTTATAAAAAAGCATTTTGGCCCCTCAAGGCTGCCTTCACCTGGGGCATTGGCGTATAAATAGGGGAGTCTACATCAATGCGCATTTTTCAATTAAATGTGCATTTCAAGACATTTTTAACATTTTCCAGTAATGACCTTTGCTTGAAAAACACTGTGGGCGAGTCCATTATTTTATGGGGGAGTCCTTGGCCGAGTCCATTGTATAAATGGGGGGGAGTCTACATCAATGCGCATTTTTCAATGAAATGTGCATTTCAAGACATTTTTAACATTTTCCAGTAATGACCTTTGCTTGAAAAACACTGTGGGCGAGTCCATTATTTTATGGGGAAGTCCTTGGCCGAGTCCATTGTATAAATGGGGGGGAGTCTACATCAATGCGCATTTTTCAATGAAATGTGCATTTCAAGACATTTTTTAAATTTTCCAGTAATGACCTTTGCTTGAAAAACACATTGGGCGAGTCCATTATTTTATGGGAGAGTCCTTGGCCGAGTCCATTGTATAAATGGGGGGGGGGAGTCTACATCAATGCGCATTTTTCAATTAAATGTGCATTTCAAGACATTTTTTAAATTTTCCAGTAATGACCTTTGCTTGAAAAACACTTTGGGCGAGTCCATTATTTTATTGGGGAGTCCTTAGCAGGGTCCATTGTAAAAATAGGGGAGTCTACATCAATCTGAATTTTTCAATTAAATGTGAATTACAAGACACTTTTTTATATTTTACAGTAATGACCTTTACTCGAAAAACACTGGGCAAGTCCATTATTTAAGGGGAGAGTCCTGGCAGGGTCCATTATGTAATGGGGGGGGGGTCCTTCATAAAATATTAATTCCACGAGTTCATAATGGTTTTAGCTGTGTTCCGTTTAAATTAACATTGATGAGTTTAGTCAAGTCTATTTTTTGGTGGGAGAGTCCACTTTCAAACAAATTAACCTCAATAAAAACTCCTATAAAAAATGGACTCGCCAAGAACTCCCCCATTACATAATGGATTCGCCCAAAGGATTTTTTCAAACTAAGAACACAACTGTACAACAGCCAAAATTCTTTAAATGTGCATTTTATTAGAAAATGGGGATTGAGGTAGACTCCCCCGTGTTTATAATGGCCTCGTCCCAGTCAAGCACGTTGCTGCCTGATCCTTCTCTTAAAACCATTGGAACATTTTACCTAAATTATTGCACTAAAATACTTTACACAAATCTTAGGAAAAAGTATTTTGTATTTTATCACACAATTATTTATTATTCATTTATAACAAAATTGACACGAGGTTTGATAGTTTAAATACGGGTTGATTAATTCATATTTCACAGATGTCTTAGTAGTGAAGTCAATGGTGTCATATAAGCAAAATATTTATTTGACCTTTTGGTTAGGGTTACAGTCTCATAATCAAACAGGAGGGGATCGGGCTCTGTGATCCAACAGGCTTAAGAACAGTCATGTGAGAACAAACGTTTGTGCTACGTTTTATTATATCTATATATAAACATCTTATATTGTACAAGAACATGGCTTTTAACAAGCAAATGGATGCAAGCTGCAGTAAAGGTCAAGAACCAGTGACTTAAGTGATCGAACACTTAGTCTATCTGCTATCCTTCGGTCACTAGAGGAGCTTAACAAGACAAACACTTCCGGGGGTCATCACAGCACGTCTCCTCAGCCAGGCAAAGAAGCTAAAGATAAAATTATTTATAGAGAAAGCGGAAGGGAAGGGAAAGTGGGAGAATACAAAGACACTAAGGAAAGAAAAAATAGAAAAGTGATAGGAAGAGGGGNCTGGGAGAATTATCTTCGACAACAGAAAGATTTCTAAGAGACACTATTGTTCTCAGTGCAAATTTAGCAGCAATAATAAATCACATTTTATTGACATCTTCGTATCACACTGGAGAAAAAGCCTTTTTGTGTTCATACTGTTCATATCAGACAGGTGACAGTTCAAATTTACGAAAGCATATTCGAATTCATACTGGAGAGAACCTATGCTTGTCCATACTGTTCCTACAATCAAGCCAAATAGCAGCCTTAAGTCCCATATACGACTCATTATCAAAGCCCATAGTATTTGTAGCAGTAACCTACCAAATATTGTACATTCTATATATATAAGATGATATTTTTGTATAACTTACCAGTCCATCATTGCAATAAATAACAACTGGTCAGTTGACTTACAACCAAATTGTCACGGGTTCGAATCCTCCGCAGGACAAGATGTTTAAGCATATTTTCTTATACCTGATGCTTCTGTTCACCTAGCGGTAACTAGATTCCCGACTGTTAGGAACTGCTATTGGTTAAATCCTGGAAAGGGTCAGTTGTCTGCCTAATAAGACCTCAATAGATTTAGCAGGCTTCCTGTCCCTGATAATGGAAAACAGAAGAATTGATCTTGTACAGCCAGTTATAATTCCTTACATTAGGTATTAACACTAGAAAAAGTGTTGCAGCAGTGCAGAAATGTTTTTAAATTCTTTTTGAGTTAAAAGTTGAATTCAGTAGTATAAATGATTAGGAAAATATGTGTTATAGTGAACGAGTGTTAATGGCATTGAATAATTGTTGACTAAATAGTGTGATGATTCATTGTACTGAAAAAGTATACACGCAGTAGA
Organism: Procambarus virginalis; assembly: GCA_020271785.1. Lineage (NCBI taxonomy): Eukaryota > Metazoa > Arthropoda > Malacostraca > Decapoda > Cambaridae > Procambarus > Procambarus virginalis. The sequence goes on from WNGS01092210.1 coordinate 12,518,168, forward strand.
TGTGAGGTAATAATCAGGGGTGGAGATAGGCAAGTGAATAAAGAAATATACAACAGCTTGTACTGCTCGTATATTTTATGTACAAAACTTGTGTGTGACTTTTTATTGATAATATGGATACTGATCTCAGTTTGGTTCAGAGTTTCCTATCATGAATTTATTTATAATATTATATATGTTAACAAGATGTTGGCAAGATTTTAACCATTTAATGTACACTCAGAAATTATTGCACTCAATAATATTTCTGGAGAGAGCTGCATTATACTTCCACCAATAATAGCACCATTAACTGGAAAAGTTTCATTTTATAAAAACTGATACGAATAAGATGTTACAATTGTTAGAAAGAGCAAATATGATGGTTTGTATAAACAAATTGTGACATAAAAGCAGTCAGGTTGTTTATGGTTGTACATCCGGTCGAGGATGTACAAGGGAGCCGGTCGGCCGAGCGGAGAGCACGCTGGACTTGTGATCCTGTGGTCCTGGGTTCGATCCCAGGCGCTGACGAGAAACATTGGGCAGAGTTTCTTTCACCCTATGCCCCTGTTACCTAGCAGTAAAATAGGTACCTGGGTGTTAGTCAGCTGTCACGGGCTGCTTCCTGGGGGTGGAGGCCTGGTCGAGGACCGAGCCGCAGGGACACTAAAAAAAGCCCCGAAATCATCTCAAGATAACCTCAAGATATCCTTCTGGTTTCCAGTTAATAACTTTTTAAACCATAAGTATGTAATGGTGCTTCAAATTTCATTTAGTTTTGCTGGAAAATATATTAAATCAAACTTTTGTGGAAGTAAAATACTAAAATAGATATCGACAGTTAAATAAATCAACATTGGTAACTACTGGATAATTACTCTGTATTCATTGCAATTGAATTATTATACTGTACTGTAATGCTACAGATGAAGTATGTCAGACACTTGAGTGATGATATAAATGAGAGATAAGTAGGCCTACAGGTGAAAGCTTCAAAGTAATGGAGAGATCGTGTTTCACTGTAGATAAACAAGTCAAGATAATTGACTGAATTATAGAAGGGCATTATTTAACAGTTGCAAGAGGGTTATATCATAAGCACTACAAGCAAAAGAACATAACACATTTTCTTTCATACCAACTCCATAATATTATTTTCAAATGTAGAAGTGGTAATATCATCTTAATAATCTTATGAGCAGCATTTTGTAAGGCATGGTTGCCTAAATGTAGTGGTAGGCATATCACTACATTCTCATTACTTTACCATGTTTGTATTGAGAGATGATCCAACCCAGGGATAGATTTATCAATTGCCATCATGTTATAAAACACATCTAATTTAGTATAGCATTGTATTTACACACCTGTTAAACAACAAGTGAGAAAATGGGACAGAGGGACAAATTCGCATCAACAAAGAAAGTATAGTTTAATAAAATAACTGTCATTCAATTTACATCAATAAACATGACTGAAATAAAAATTATAAAACAAATTTTACTAACCTGAAATTTCTCACATTCTGTGCCATATTCTAGATTAGTCAGCCACACCCAGCACTCCTGAACAGTTGTCCTGTAGTACAGTTGTCAACATTCACACATAGTGCCCTGCAAACAAATTTTTTAAATACATATCTCACCTTGTCGTCTTGTGTGCTATCTATTTTGTCTTTATTATAAAAGATTACTTACATTGGATTTACATATTTGAGGCTCCACTGTACATTATTCTCCATATCAGTAAGCTTGCTTCTAAACAATATTGCTTTCAGTTTCTGCATACTCATGGTGTTTTGAGCATATGTATACTCATATACATACATCCCAAGTTCTATCCCAGGAGGCAGACAAGAGGAGCTCCAGCTTATTTCTTATTTCAACCTTGTTATATCGGCATACAAAACAAAAACAAAACATGCTTGCCATCGATGCTCTTTGTACTGATGCTTATTTGTGAATTTACTGTGCTCAATTAGAACTTTGGGAGTAAAGAGGACTGGTGCATATACATAACTCAATTACCAGTTTTTGAGGATGCATTGTGTGAGGGATCATCGAATTTTAAGACCATAAACTAATTATTTTGCCTTTATTTATTGTTTTTATCACATTGCATTAAAAATACCAACTCTAAGGATTTCCATCACTGTCTCCTACGTATGTTTTAGTTTTCTTGTAATTGTTCTCTTTTCATCAGTACTCTCAGAGAATATATATTATCAACTGGAATATTGCACTAATTTGTGACATATTATGACTTAATGTATAATACAAAGAACTTTATAATACTGTTACAGTGCTTGTACTTGCAGATAAATTCCATGTGAGCTGATTCACGCAGACGTTTCTGCCTTTTGATATGATTGTAAAATTAAGAACTTTTCCACTATACACTGCACAAATACTGTTACCATATATCTCATTTTAGCATTAAACTTCAGAGTTAGTTAAATCTAGTGTGGGTAACTAAGAGAGGACTTCCCTACAGGTGATGTGGGAGAGAGCCAGTGTTGGGCAGGAAGGCAGTTTGGAGCCTGCCAGGGGCAGCCAGAGACTACATCACTGCCTGTACTGCTCATATGCTACAGTTTATGTCACCAATTTGAAGAACCATACTCTAACTCACACAAATGTTAAGCCATATTCCTGCCCACACTGCTCTTATCGCTGTATCCAGAAAGGTAGTCTCAAGGTTCATCTTTGTAGACATACCGGAGAGAAGCCTTACTCATGTCCTCACTGCCCCTACCAGTCGTCCAGCAGCAGCCACTTAAAAAGACATATTCGCACCCACATCAACTAAGCTAATTCAATGTAAAAGGTTGTTTGGGGTGGTATGTAAACTGTATCTGTTAACAGATTCATGAATTTTATTACAGGGTTTATAATATATTTTTTCAATGTGATGTTTTTCTTTAAGGTGGTGTTGGATGCATTTTGAAGTTTTAAATTAAATATTGGACTAAACAGTAACTCATTTTGCTATGGCATTAAATTTCCTCTATTTATGAAGTTTATTGGTTAATCAGGATAAGTACTATTATGTGTGATCATTAACTGGCTGAGTAACAATGTGGATATAGCCTTGCCTGATCATTGATGGACCTCAAACAAGTCATGAGTGTCATGCTACGGGAGATTCACTGGTTTTATATAATATATTACAAGCAAATGTACCAAAAATCTTCTGTAAGAAAAACATGTACTGTACATATACACAAAATTAATCCTTAATTTTATTCATTTTTGGATATAGCTTTCATTAATATGAAATAATAATAATTTCATTAATAATAAATAGTATGGTAAATTTACAAATCTGAAATTAATTATCAGCACTGGTCTAACCATAAGACTAATCTAATCATACAACGAGTTCAAATGCAAAATGAAACTGAATGCAGTATATAACTCTGTTTCTAAGCTACTATAAACTTCCAGGCATGTGATTTTATTGTAGTTGTAATGTACTGTACTATTAACTGCAACTTACTTATCTACTGTATTTATTCTACTATATATTAATGATCATATTTTCACTAATAACTGGCAATCATTAATTATTATTAGTGCAAACCTTGATTGTGATGCATAAAACAACCCTCTCAGTTTCAGAAGTACTTTCTTTCAGTTTAGACAACTGAAACCAATATTTGTTTACATGATGTATAAATATAATTATAGTATACAAATTTTTACCAGACTTATTAACTAATTGTTTTGATAACTTTTAATTTTTAATTCTAAGTTCTCTTGATTACGAATACACGCACTGTATGACTGGTTGTATTGGCATGATAACCATTGTAAATTATATGATAAAACATGGTATTACTACGAAGGTGAATAAGTTGAGCGTTCCCTACAGGTGGGTTTGCAGAGTGAGAGCAGCAGCGGTGGGGGCGAACATGCAGGGACCGACACTTTAGCCAATATGGGCATCCACCACTGCCTCTACTGCCCATACACAACCCCGAGGAAATACTTGTGGACAAATCATATGAGAACTCATACAGGAGAAAAGCCTTTTGCATGTCCGTACTGCAACTATGCTGGGGCCACAAATGAATATCTAAAGAAGCACATATTAACTCATACTGGGGAGAAGCCATTTCCATGTCCACAGTGTCCCTATCGAGCTTCTCAGAGTATACATCTCCAGCAGCACCTTCGGCTACACACTGGAGAAAAACCTTACAAATGTGTATACTGCCAAGTAGGCTTTTCAACTAAAAGGAAATTGGATGGCCATATGATAAGCCATCAGTCACCAAATACAAGATAGCTTTTGTTGCACATTTTGGCTAAAACTTGTTGAGGAATCACAACAATTTAGGAATCTGTTACATTAATCATGACTAAATATAATTAATTACTGTATTTTATATAAATTTCAATGTGATGTGTAATTTTTACTATAAAATGGTTCCCTGCAGCAAAAGGAAAAGTTGTAAATACTCTAGTTTTTATTTAATCTTGAAATACAGTGTACTGTCTTTCTTCTACCAGCAAGTAATAAATAGATTACATATTTGAATAACATTTTGTTTACCTAAATATATATGAATAATATGAAAATAACAGAAAAATGTAACTTGAAATAAAATCCCATGAAAACTTATTAGATGATCATGATCGTCATTCAGTAGTGTGGTACAGTACAATACAGTATATATTTAGCCAGTATATTTACGAGAGGGACACCTTCTCTAGTGGCCATGATGCCTTTTACAGGTCCCCATTAAGCTAACTAAAATAATTCAGTATCTTTTTGTCTTCAAAATTATGAAATCTCCAACAAAAATTGCCTTACTGTAAGTAGCAACAGTCTTCCACTTTCTGAAACATCTCAAAAGAATAATACTGTAGTCATTACCTCACTGTTTTATTGAATCCCTTAATAATACACATGCTTTCATAAGTGTAACATTCTATTCTGTATAAATAAAATGAATGTTCATAAGATTTCAGTTAAGCCACACATTCCAAGCATGATTCTCAATTATACAATTTCTTAGTCTTACTTGACATTGTCTAATGAACTAAGAGTGAGAGTGAGACAGACACAATAGAGAATATGTGTGTTGTTTACATATAATTATTTCAGACATATGTACTGAAACATTCATAATTCAAATTGCCTCCCCTGACTAGAGAAAATATATCTAGATATTGAACAATTAAATTTTGTAGCACTGGAATAGTATTACATTTATACAAATAATTTTGCAATCCATCAATTGTTACCAGGTAAAGTATACACATTTACTATATTCACTGAGAATACCACAAAGATACATTATCAGCATTATGCCTTAAATAAGTCTTACTCCTCTGCAGGTGGGTGGTGTGGGAGGTGCCAACATTATGCGCTGTCCCTGCTGTGGGTACACCACTTCGTCTCGTAGTCATATGGAAATCCATGTGGCTACTCACACTGGAGAGAAGCCATTTGCCTGTCCACATTGCCCCTTCAGAGCTGTCCATAGTGCCAACCTTAAGACACATTTAAGAATTCATACTGGTGAAAAGCCTTTTACATGTCCTTTTTGCCCATATTCAGCTGCCCAAAAGGAGAAATTGAAAGCTCACATCCGTACACACACAGGAGAAAAACCTTTTGCATGTGAGCACTGTCCATATCGATCCACACGGAAAGATCATCTTAAGTCTCATGTGAGACTTCGACACACTGGGCGGATGGTGCTACCACCAACAATGGAGTAAATACTGTGGCATGACACCCATATAACTTGCTTAGGTGAGTCCAACTATCTATCTCCGATAATTTTTATCATAATTTTTAGTACGTCTGTATTAATAATAAATTAATAAAATGACAATTATTTAATTTTTTAAACATGTTGTGATAAAATTGATAAAAGAAAATACCATAATATTAAACATTTTGTTTTTTCTACCATGGTTAATATGTATTAATTGACACATTTGTTATTACTGAATGTCAATCTTTTAAACAAATCAAAATCTTTCCCAGGACAAGCATGATAAATGTTATCAAAGAAATACTTGGTTATAATTGTAGTCTAATTACCAGTATAATTTAGAGCATAATTTTCAGTGCTATTGCACATACAAGGTTGAAATCACATAAAAGTAGCATTAGTGACTTTATATTTCAATGAAATTAATTTTGCTATTTTCTTTTAAACTTAGGCTTTACATTGAAAGTTGTGTGTGCTGATTTTTTATCCTTGCAATTAATATAGCTGTGATACACTCAAAATATCATATACAGTAAATTATATAATTACAGCTGTGACATAATGAAAAATTTACAAATAAGGTACAGTACACTTAAAAATTATAGCCGAGATAATAATAAACATGTAAGGTACATATAATAATTATTTCTGAGCACTTCATATACAGGGAATATATTTTTGCAAATTATGGCATCATTGTATTACTGAAGACTACCTGTTTTGTACTCCATACCTTAGCAACACTCATTTTGATGATCATAATATTAATGAAGGTAATGATGATAATGGTAATCATTACAAAATAATAATATAACAATGGCATCTACAATGCAGCAATAATACTAATAATGTTAATAATAACATTAATAATTGTAACTGAAATAAGCCTACAGTATATAGCATTATTAAAGAAAGTCCTTTATTGCTCTGTAGCCTGGAAGCTTTGCATCTAAATGTGGCTATATAACAAACTAGATTCCAATATAAGACTATCATTTACACTTACCAATTTGTGGTATTTGGTAAGTATTTAGTCACATTATGTTCATGAGAGAGAAAGCATGCAATTCTCTATCTCTGTCTCATACATGCACACACCAAAGAATATGCTAATAAGTGTCTTTCAGAAATTAAAAAACAAGAGCTTTGAGGAGAAACTGAAGCTATTAAATATGCCAAAGCTATAAGGTAGAAGGAAAAGAAGTGATATGATCATCACAGACAAAAAAAGTGACAGAAATAAGTACAGTTGGCAAGGAATAATTTTTGAAACTTGTAACTTGAAGTACAAGAGGCCATAGATTTAAACTAAGGGAAACATAGGTGCCTAAAAATATATGAAAGTTCTCATTTGTGAAGAGTTGTAGACAGTTGGATCAGTTTAAGGGAGAAGGCAGTGAATGCCAAAACTGTAGTCAAAGCTTCACATGACAGATTATAGGGAAGACAAGAGTGTAGCCCTCTTCCTATAACTACGCTTAAGTAATTACCCACACAAAAATAAGTTTAAAATCAAACATTTTTTTCCACAGTGCTATTTTAAATATATAATGACATGTTTTGCAGCTGTGCTTGGAGGCATGAAGTGCTGGGGAACTCAAGTGGCTACAAGTTAGCTCGCATCTAACACAATTAACTTACTCCCACGACTACTATCACTGGCTTCTTCTCTTAATGAAGAACTTTTATGTTTATGCCATACAGGAAATGTTCATTGGAACTTCTGTAACATATTAGAAATAAGGTATCTTATTGTTGTGTTTATTTAAATAGACACTTAGACTAGGAGAAAGAACAAATTAAATTGTTTTCAGAATGTTTAATACAGTACAGTTTCTCTCAATAATAAATGCATATTACTGAGCTCTTATTGATTTAGATCCTATTTTAATTTTGATTTTAAATACATTCCCATTTATGCACCTGTTTTGATGAAATGACAATTTTTAATCCCTGTTAACATTTTTATTAAAACTTCAACAATAACTTATATTACAATCTCTCTGAGCTGATGCCACTAGGCCATGGTTTGGTTTGGTTTAGATTCTCAGTGATACATGTGACTGTTCCAGTCCTCTGAATTCAGACATGAAATATTTAAAGATTATATTAGTAACAGCCTAGTGGTTAGGGAAAATTATTTGTATTGTATTTGTATTGAGACTTCTACAATTAAATAAAGTGATACTCCAGTAATTTCCCAGTTTGAGAAAAATTAACTACTGTTCATGTCTTTGAGAATTTAAGTCCATTATTTGTGAAACCATAATGGCCAATAACAGCACTGCCATTGCAATTTTAAGGTATATATTTTAATGTTGTTACTGTTTCATGTTAGTGCAATAACTATGTAAAAACAATATGCAGCATAGAATACATTTACTCCTCATATTCCCATGCCTTCTTGAAGGTTGACCTTGATGCTTTATCTAGACTTCTCTTCATGTATGCAGTCACTAACATTTATTTAATTTGTATTTATCTGTTTTCTATTGTACAACTAACATTTTTATATATTTCTCAACCACTTTTTAAAATAGTACAGTAATCCAAAACCTTGAATCTGTCAATTTCAATATTCCTATTTTGGGTAGGGAAAATGGTGATATTAAACAAATAATATTCAAAAGATTATTCTCTAATATAAAGATTTGCTAAATAATATATGTGTGTTTAAATTCATTTCCTTGGTATAATTATTGGAATTATTAGGAGAGATTTCCTAAGAACACATTTTCATAAACTTCTCAGTATGAAAGTACACCTGAATAGGCTGTTTGATCAATTTTGAACAATAATTGTAATTTTCCATTCTTATTTATGGTGTTCTCACCTAGTTGTCCTTGCGGGGGTTGAGCTCTGGCTCTTTGGTCCCGCCTCTCAACCGTCAATCAACTGATGTACAGATTCCTGAGCCTATTGAGCTCTATCATATCTACATTTGAAACTGTGTATGGAGTCTGCCTCCACCACATTACTGCCTAATGCATTCCATCCGTTAACTACTCTGACACTGAAAAAGTTCCTTATAGCTTTCCTGTGGCTCATGTGGGTACTCAGTTTCCACCTGTGTCCTCTTGTTTGTGTCCCACCAATGCTGAACAGTTTATCTTTATCTACCCAGTCTATTCCTCTGAGAATTTTATAGGTAGTGATCATGTCTTCCCTTACTCTTCTGTCGTCCAGTGTTGTGAGGTTGTTTCAGCAATCTTTCCTCATAGCTCATACCTCTCAGCTCGTGGACTAACCTGGTGGCAAACCTCTGAACCTTTTCTAACTTCAGTTTGTATTTGACTAAATGTGAACTCTAGGCTGGAGCCGCATATTCCAGTATTGGTCTGACATATGTGATATACAAGGTCTGAATGATTCCTTACACAAGTTTCCGAAGGAAACATTTGCGTAATATTTTCCTAGCTACTTCCTGCCGAAGGCTCGTAGTTTAGTTCTGAGAAATCTTAGTAGTTCTCAGTAAATTATAATAATTATTCCATGAATTATTATCTCTAAATATTTCATTTTTTTATTAACAAAGATATACACAGCAATGTGCTGCTACCCTATTCTATAGGAAAGATTACACAGTGTAGATAACAAAAAATAGCTATAAGTTTATCTAATATTCTCATCTCACAGGATGGTTAGTCATACATGGAATCAGGGGAGAAAAATATTTCAATTTATAATATATACAATAGAATACGCTCTAAACAAATTAAAGAAAATGGATAATGTGTATTATAGAAAACGCATATTTTAGGGTACACTACACTACCAGCCACACGATGGGTCTGGGGGTGTAACGTACGATTATGTTACGTTGTTGAGTAAGTAATTATCAAAAGAAGGCACCAAACCGGGAAGGTTATGTAGTACCATGTTACGTTGTTGAGTAGATCTGTAGCAAGTAATGCTTATACTCGCTCCAGGGGCCAATACTGTTCACAGGATGGGTATGGGATCCACAACCCTCCCCCACGGGATAGGAATAGGGACCATAACACCCACAGAAGAGCACCGCTCCTGTGCTAGGTAAGTTACGGGCTCACCATAGCCCGTGCTACTTGGAGCTTGTTCCGAGTAGCTGAATCTATAACAACAACAACCACCCACAGAATGGGTATTTTGTCCAATACTACCAGCACATGCAGTCTGTATCACCATGTGCACCCAGCACGTGCTTCCATATGTACTCTTTACCCCCCACATTTACTCTGTACCACCATGTGCTGTGCTAGGATCCCGGTAGTACAGTTGTTGTTGTTTAAGGTTCGCTACTTGGAACAAAAAGTCCCAAGTAGCACGGGCTATGGGGTAGTACAGACGGGTTCAGTCTCGACACACAATTGAGAATTCTGAGTTCGAATCCCGGGCGGGACAGAAATGGTTGGGCACATTTCCTTTCACCTAATGTATCTGTTCACCTAGCAGTGAGTAAGTACCCAGAAGTTGGTCAGGTCAGTAATTCGGCCTTTGTGAGGGGAGGGGGAACCTTGATATAAGCCTAACGTGTATGACTACACTCTTGCTCCCTGTCCCTGACACAATGAATTATGTGTGTATATCACGAAAATGAACACGTGATTAAAAATGTGACAATGTCAGACCACGGAGGAAAAAATGAAACAGGAATTTCCTTAAGTACTTTCGTATATTAATACATCTTCAGAAGGAGTGATTTTACAGATCGAGTACTGGACATAAATAGGCAGGAGAGAAGGGTAAAGTGAGGTGAGGTACAATACGTGGACACTGCAGACGGCCTATTGGCCCATCTGATGCAGCAACCACACACAGGCCAACAACTAGGTAATTATAGTATAAAATAGTAAATATATACAATGAATTAGTGAGACAAATGTGTTCCAATGATCCTACTTAAATCGCCCTTTAATTGAGCTATTAAAAATGGATCTAAGTTATATAGACCACTGCTAATGTTCAAATTACTTTCTTTTGTGATCTGTATCAAAGCAGATTCAATTATGTTTCTGTTATAGGTGCTTTTACAATTTGTTATTGAAGAAGCCGTCTCCCAATCAATTTGGTGAGCATCTTCTGACAAATGTACAAACAAAGCATTAGACAATTGGCCCTGTCTTACAGAGTATTTATGTTGCGATATTCTGCATTTCAAATCTTTCAAATCATTTCAAATCTACATGGACACTTCGTCCTGAGTAGCTAAATCTGAAACAACAACAACAACAAAAGTATTACACAGTCTCCCCGTAGATTTCCCCCATAGAAAGGACAAACATTGCAAATGGCCGCCCGTGTGTTTATGTGGAGTCAACCTGTTGTCTCAGTGGCGTCCGCTGCCTGGTGGGAGGTGGACGTGTTGCTCCACACTCTTCGTTTTTGCACGTGGCTGCTACAGCTGGATATTGTGAATTTCTTCTTGATTGTTGACTGTGCCTTTGAGTGTCGAGGAAATGGCAGAGGCGGTATGCCTAAGTGATAGTGAGGAGGACAGAGAAGATGATAGCAGGCCGTTTGAAGTAGTAGTGAACAGAAGTAAAAGGCGAAATATTCACGGACAGCGAGACAGTGAGAGTGAAGATGAAATAACAAAGAGACCAAAAAATGAAACCCTACTCAGCAGGACGCACGAGAAGCAATTTAATAGAAGGAAGAGGCTGTTATTTCCCACAACGTGCCAACTGAACTTCCATCAAAGGCTGGAGTGGACGGTTTGTCTGGCTAAGGAGCGTTTTGAATATGAACCACTCTCCAAGGAGGGTCTTCACCGGCCCTACATAACAGTTGGGACAGAAACACCTAACGAAGGATGGGTTTGAGAATATTGTGATGGTTACTCCGGAAGAAGGTATGATACACACCAAGGTCATAGTGTTTAAGTATCTAACTTACTTGGATCCTGATTATCTATTGCTCAACAATGATAGTGTTGTTTGGGTAAAGTGGAACAATGTTCGTGGTGAAAAACAAAGCCAGGTTGTTGCCTTGGTAAAGGATGAGGCTCCAGAAAGAATTTTTGTGCAAGGACTAGGCTACAGGAAAGTTGCAAAATACATTGAAGAGCCCATATTATGCATGAAGTGTTCTCGTTGGGGACATATGGCATGGAAATGTCAGTTTGACCCCAGGTGTCGGTACTGTGGTAAGAAACGACTCGCGAGAGTGTAGAGTCAAGCTTAAAAACAACGAAAAAGTCTTGCCATCTTGTTGCAATTGTCGAGGCAGCCACAATGCTGGTTCCTATCTATGCCCCATGAAGCCTCATCTGAGAGACTCTAGGACGGGTCCTACAAGCAGGATAGATGTATCCTCGAAGGAAGGAAAGATTGTGCAGTAGGAACATGGAGGAAACAGCTGGAAGCCAATGGCAGCGCCTATGTGCAATGTGTGGGAGAAAGGAACGGAGACAATGAAGGTGAGCCTAGAGAAAGTAGGAAATGCAGTTGAAAGAATGAAACCTTGTGGAGACAAGGCTCAGGACAATATAGTGAACTCGGAGGTTGGTACTCAAATATTGGAACATCTAAAAAAAAATAGACAAAATGATTGAGGCATTAGAAAAATTAGCTATGAAGGGTAGACGGGGTGAAGATGGTGGTGAAACAAAACGTTAAATGGAAAGTGAAACAGGACGTAAAATGGAAAGTGAAACGTGTATAGAAGAAAGTAAGGAAGAACATGACGTATTGTTGATAGAGGATAGTCACTTAAATGAACTTTCTAGTAATGTTAGCGGTGTTCAACCTTCTGTAGTGACAAATGTTGAAACAAAGGTTAGAGTAAAACGGTATACAGAAATAAAAAAGAAAATAGATATGAATAATATTACCTTTGATGTTAGTAGCTGTTGTGCAAGTGATGAGAAAGCAAAAATGTTAGTGTTGGATGCTGTTGTCCTCCCTGTTCGGAAACCAGGGTCTCTCGGGTCATCCCCCAAGGACTTCCGCCCTATTGCCCTCAGGAGTTGTGTCTGCAAGCTCTTTGAACGTATGGTTAACGTTCGTTTGATGTGGTTCTTAGAACACTATGACCACCTCTCCCCTTATCAATTTGGTTTTCGCAAGTGCCGCAGCACAACGGATGTCCTGGTGAACTTGGAGGTCTATATTCGTACTGCTTTTGCTGCGAAGACCTCCGTTGTTGATGTCCTTTTTGACCTAGAAAAGGCTTACGACACTACCTGGCGGTATCATATTCTGTCTCAACTTCATTTTTTGGCCTTCGTGGGAACCTCCCTCTCTTCCTCCAGAGCTTCCTCTCTCGTCGTTCCTTTCGTGTGTGGCTTGGTACTGCTCTCTCTGCCCCTTTTCGGCAGTATGAGGATGTACCCCAGGGTAGTGTTCTGAGCACTACTCTTTTTCTAGTTGCCCTGAACGGTCTTCTTTCCTCTCTTCCTTCTGGCGTCTTCTCTACTCTCTATGTTGATGATCTTACCCTTTGCTGTCGGGGTGATGATTCACCTCTCCTTCAACGGCGTATGTCAGTTGCTTAATTTAGAACCTGTATTTGAGGTCGATCTCGAACCCATTGTTGATGTGACGACTTATATTGAATTTTGTAACTAGCTCATCAAGATTGTAACTTGCTTAGCTAAATGAATTATGGGGTTCAGTCCCTGAGCCCATTATGTGCCCCTGTAACCCTTTCCACTACCGCCCACGGGATGGGTATGGGGTGCATAATAAATGACCTAAACTAAAAACTTCAACGGCGGCTTCAACTTGCGATTGATGCCGTGTCGTCTTGGGCCACCGATCATGGCTTCAAGTTCTCCGCGTCTAAGACTTGTGCTATGACTTTTACTCGGAAGCATGTCGTTCTTCGTCCCTCTTTGTCGCTTTATGGTCATCCCATTGTGTACAGGGATTCCGCGAAGCTTTTGGGTTAGTCTTTGACACTCGTTTGTCTTGGTCAGCCCATATCTCTTACCTCCGAGTTGAGTGCTTTAAGGCCCTTAACCTACTTAAGTTTTGTCCCATACTTCTTGGGGAGCGGATAGGCGCACGCTCCTATATTTGCACTCCTCTCTCGTCCTGTCTGAACTCGATTATGGTTGCCCTGCTTACTCTTCTGCTTCTCCTTCTACTCTTCGCCGTCTTGATGCTTTGCACCATACTTGGTTGCGTCTCAGCTCTGGTGCCTTTCGTTCGACTCCCGCCCTCAGTTTGTATGTTGACACTGGCTTTCTCTCTCTTCAGGACCGCCGTGATCGCTACTGTCTTCGCTATCTTGCGCGGTCTTTACATCATCCTTCCTCTCGCCTCTGTCGTGCTTTGACTTTTCCTCCTCCTGTAGCTCCTGTTCCTCTTCATCGTCTCCCACTTTCTGTCCGGTTATCTCGCTTGCAGATTCTCTTTCTGTTCACATTTCTAATGTTTCTCCTCATATTGTTCCTTCCTTGCCTCCGTGGAGAGTCCCCTTCCCAAGTTTTGTACGTCCTTGACTTGTATTACTAAAGCCTTTACCCCTCCTACAATTCTGACAAGCCTCTTCCTTGAGCACTTTTCTTCGCACTCCCACTCTATTTCCATCTTCACCGATGGGTCTAAGTCTGCGGACGGTGTGGGCTACTCTGTTGGTTTTCCTGACCGTACTTATATGTGTCGCCTCCCTTCAGAGGCTAGCGTCTTTACGGCGGAACTTTATGCTATTCTCTATGCTCTCCGTCTCTTGCTTTCTCATTCTCATTCCTCCTTGTGGTTGTAGTTGACTCTCGTAGTGCCCTCATGGCTCTAGGGTCCTTTAATCCTGTCCACCCAGTGGTCATCGAGATTCAGCATTGGCTGTTTCTTACTTCTAGTAAATTTAAATCGGTAGAGTTTTGCTGGGTTCCCAGCCATATTGGTGTTTCTTTCAATGACGTGCGGATGCTGCCGCTAAGGACGCTATCCGTTCTTGTCCCTATCTCCCGTAAGGGTCTTCCTTATTCCGACTTTTATCCTGTTATTCATTCCTCTATCCTTGCCCGTTGGCAGGGTTGTTGGTCCTCTGTGGTTGGTAACAAACTGCGTACTCTCAAACGTAGTGTGTCCCGTGGCCTTCCTCTTACCACCGTAACGGCGGTGGGAGACTGCTTTGGCACGGCTGAGGGTTGGCCATACTCGCTTAACCCACGGTCACTTAATGGAGCGCCGCCCTGCTCCTTATTGTCCGAGTTGTGTTGTCCCTCTTACAGTTGTGCATATCCTGACTTCCAGGACGAGCGTGTGTCTTGCTTTCCGACCGTCCCTCGCGGTCACTTGTCCTCGGTAGAATTCTAGGTGAATCGGATACTTTTGATATCGTTCGCCTTATGCGTTTTTGTTCTCGTATTGGCATTCTTGGTGATATTTAGCACCCTCTGATTATTTCGCACTTTGATGGTGCTACATAGCCTTCCGGTTTGGTGCCTTCTTTTGATATTACCTTACCTTATATGCTGATGGAGGAATTAGGGGAGTCTCATGTTATGTCAAAAGTACCATACCTGCTGAGATAACTGGAATCCCTCAGGGATATAGAGGTATTGAAAGTATTAGTTTACGGATTCGTTGCAAGACCGAGAGTTAAATTTCATTAATCAATACATTTCTGATAGCTCCCTTGATTTAAGAGATTTGCCAGATTCCTTCTTTTCTGAAGATACACTTGTGGTAGGGGATTTTAATGCCAGACATCCAGCACTAGATCAAGGGGTAAAGCAAATAGGAATGGTTGCAGATGGTACCAGTTTTGGATGTGTGATAATGGTATGATAGACAGAATACTTAGGAGCTACAAGAATTTTGCCCCAAGAGTGTAACACTTATATGCTGTGCGTACTATATTAACCTGCAATGTTAAATGGGATTCTTGTACTGCTTTTTGTGTATTTGTACTCACTGAATTTGTGCGCCCCTTTAGGGACTTGAAGTGGAGGGGGTAGAAATAGCCTAAGCTACTCAATCCCTTTGAGATGTATTTTTTTCCCGTCTCAATAAACATACTTGAACTTGAACCTGTTGTCTTGCCACTCTTGGCATATTAGTCAAGTAAATTGTACTAAGAAACTAAACTATTTTATATTTTCATTGCATTTTTATTAATCTGTGAATTGCTTGACAAATAAATGATACATTAAAGGCATTTTATTACTACATTTACTGTGTTAATGCACAGAGATAGTTTTATCAACTGTCCCATTTTCTTTATTCAGCTAGAAAAATCCCATTTTCTTTTATCAAGTTTGCACCATTTTATTTATCCTGCAAGCACACTTATATTTTTTCCCTCCCACTGTTTCTTCGCCTTCCCTCCTTTTGTGGTGTTCACCAACACTCGTCACTAACATCTCGAGATCATAAGTAAACCTGTTTTTGTTCTCATTAAAGGATGTGGTTGAGACGTCTACAGCCCTACGTCGTCCGGTCCAAAGGGAGCAGAGAGAAGAGGCAGGTTGTGGCCTGTGTGGAATAATATGTATTTATAGATACTCAAGATGGAGTATCTGATGGTGCCCGGATCGACCCCCAAAGGTTGCTAGGAGCTCCAGAATGCTCATCTGCCATGACATTAATAAAACTGTAGAAACATATAGGACAAATAACAATACAAAATCAATCTTCATTGGGGTTACAATGGAGCTGTCCTCTCTTAAGCAGGGTAATGGGGACGATCCAAGCCCTCTTATGACAGTCCTTACTCCCCCACCATTCAACATGTAAAGCTGGCTGAGGCTAACCCTATACATCTGGCCTCAGACATAATGTAAAATTATATAAATTATATACTTTGTGCGCTTCAGGAATTAGGATTATGGTATCGGCCTCTGGGGCTGACAGCTGAGTGGACAGTGCTCGGGATTCGTAGTCCTAAGGTTCGGGTTCGATCCCCGGTGGAGGCGGAAGCAAATGGGCATAGTTTCTTTCACCCTGATGAACCTGTTTACCTAGCAGTATATAGGTACCTAGGAGTTAGACAGCTTCTACGGGCTGCTTCCTGGGTGTAACGAAAAGGAGGCCTAGTTGAGGACCGGGCCGCGGGGACGCTAAGCCCCGAAATTATCTCAAGATAACCTCTGTTATGTATCTATAAACTATCTATACTGTATGTATACCCAGATGATTGTTATACCTTTTGAAAAGGTTTTCTACATGCGACTCATATTTTACATACATATTTTCTGATGTATAATACAAAATATTATCGCGAGATGTTATGTATCTTACATTAAACTATGTATCTGCATTTCTTCAATAAATAAATAATAAATACTGATTTATGTTATAATTTTCCTCCATATATTGATCAGGAATGAAAATCACTCGAGCCCAAAAGAAGTAAATGAGATTTATAATGGATTTATAAAAAGCATTTTGGCCCCTCAAGGCTGCCTTCACCTGGGGCATTGGTGAGGCCATTGTATAATGGGGGGAGTCTACATCAATGCGCATTTTTCAATTAAATGTGCATTTCAAGACATTTTTAACATTTTCCAGTAATGACCTTTGCTTGAAAAACACTGTGGGCGAGTCCATTATTTTATGGGGGAGTCCTTGGCCGAGTCCATTGTATAAATGGGGGGAGTCTACATCAATGCGCATTTTTCAATTAAATGTGCATTTCAAGACATTTTTAACATTTTCCAGTAATGACCTTTGCTTGAAAAACACTTTGGGCGAGTCCATTATTTTATGGGGGAGTCCTTGGCCGAGTCCATTGTATAAATGGGGGAGTCTACATCAATGCGCATTTTTCAATTAAATGTGCATTTCAAGACATTTTTTAAATTTTCTAGTAATGACCTTTGCTTGAAAAACACTTTGGGCGAGTCCATTATTTTATTGGGGAGTCCTTAGCAGGGTCCATTGTAAAAATAGGGGAGTCTACATCAATCTGAATTTTTCAATTAAATGTGATTACAAGACACTTTTTTATATTTTACAGTAATGACCTTTACTCGAAAAACACTGGGCAAGTCCATTATTTAAGGGGAGAGTCCTGGCAGGGTCCATTATGTAATGGGGGGGGTCCTTCATAAATATTAATTCCACGAGTTCATAATGGTTTTAGCTGTGTTCCGTTTAAATTAACATTGATGAGTTTAGTCAAGTCTATTTTTTGGTGGGAGAGTCCACTTTCAAACAAATTAACCTCAATAAAAACTCCTATAAAAAATGGACTCGCCAAGAACTCCCCCATTACATAATGGATTCGCCCAAAGGATTTTTTCAAACTAAGAACACAACTGTACAACAGCCAAAATTCTTTAAATGTGCATTTTATTAGAAAATGGGGATTGAGGTAGACTCCCCCGTGTTTATAATGGCCTCGTCCCAGTCAGCACGTTGCTGCCTGATCCTTCTCTTAAAATCGTGACCATTGGAACATTTTTACCTAAATTATTGCACTAAAATACTTTACACAAATCTTAGGAAAAAGTATTTTGTATTTTATCACACAATTATTTATTATTCATTATAACAAAATTGACACGAGGTTTGATAGTTTAAATACGGGTTGATTAATTCATATTTCACAGATGTCTTAGTAGTGAAGTCAATGGTGTCATATAAGCAAAATATTTATTTGACCTTTTGGTTAGGGTTACAGTCTCATAATCAAACAGGAGGGGATCGGGCTTTGTGATCCAACAGGATTAAGAACAGTCATGTGAGAACAACGTTTGTGCTACGTTTTATTATATCTATATATAAACATCTTATATTGTACAAGAACATGGCTTTTAACAAGCAAATGGATGCAGCTGCAGTAAAGGTCAAGAACCAGTGACTTAAGTGATCGAACACTTAGTCTATCTGCTATCCTTCGGTCACTAGAGGAGCTTAACAAGACAAACACTTCCGGGGTCATCACAGCACGTCTCCTCAGCCAGGCAAAGAAGCTAAAGATAAAATTATTTATAGAGAAGCGGAAGGGAAGGGAAAGTGGGAGAATACAAAGAAACACTAAGGAAAAGAAAAAATAGAAAAGTGATAGGAAAGAGGGGTAGAAAGCAGGGGGGGGGGAGAAAGAACAAAAATGAGAGAAGAGAGAAAGTGTAGAGGTAGGAGGGAAAAAGAAAGCAGAATAAGGTAAAAAATGAGGAAACGGATATTTAAAATAAGAGAAAGAAAGGGGCACAAAGAAAGTTAGGAAAGAAAACAGTTCACACCGAGAAAGAATACAACCAGCAGGAAGGCAAAATGGGCATTAAGCAAGGGGAAATAAATTGAGGAAGTGGAAGCGGGTGACAGAAAGCCAGTGGATAAAAGAGAAGCAAGGGTGTGATGAGAAAGGAAGCATAACAATAATTAAAATGAGTTAAAACTGAAAATGAGAAAGCAATGGATACAAAGAAGGAAGGAGTAATGAAACGATGAAGAACGGCGACTCCAGAATATATCGAATATATCCGGGGCTTAGAGGCAACAGTCCGGTTTAGGGGCAGCAGTCCAGTTGAGGGGCAGCAGTCCAGGGTTTAAGGCAGAAATCCGGTTGAGGGGCAGCAGTCCGGTTGAGGGGCAGCAGTCCAGGGTTTAAGGGCAGCAGTCCGGTTGAGGGGCAGCAGTCCGGTGAGGGGCAGCAGTCCAGTTGAGGGGCAGCAGTCCAGTTGAGGGGCAGCAGTCCAGGTTTAAGGGCAGCAGTCCGGTTGAGGGGCAGCAGTCCGGTTGAGGGGCAGCAGTCCGGCTGAGGGGCAGCAGTCTGGTGGAACTGCTAGGAGGATCTGGCCTGAAGTCAGGTCAAAAAATATAATTACTACTACTCTCAAATCAACTACTCTCAATTAAAAGCTCAGATAACTGCTACAGCAGCAACCTGTTCTCAGGGAAATACGCTCACGGGAACGGATTGAGAACGACTACATTATTGGCGCTATTATCTACTCTATCCATGGTCAGGTTAGGTTAGAGTTTTATTAGGTTCGATTTCCTGTATCGTGTGCGGCAGTGAATATAACCAGAATCCTCACTGAAATACGACCCAACTGAATTTTATTAGGCAAAATTTAATATTAATTTTATCAATAATGAGTTACGTTTACATGCTACAAGACCAGCCACACTGACACCAGCTGATGCAGATCTGTAAGGCATCATGGTAAGGTTTAAGCATCGTAGGAAACTCAAGCACGCTATGACGATCTGTTTCAATGAATAAGACATCCCACCTAATTTTTTCTTCTAGTATACCAGTTTCATGCCATCTCTAAAATGCAAGATTCTTCGAGAAATTAAGTATCTCAAGGAGACAGATCTGATGAACGCTTTAGGTTATACGAGTTTTTTTTTTCATTATGAACTGCGGGTGGGGCTTGTGGTGAAAGTAGAAGACATGGGGTTAAAGACATTCATCATTGCTACCAATACACAGTAGGGTTTGAGAATCAATACAACATGATTGAAAATTATTTATTCATATACAGTACAATTTCCTGCCTTATAAATAACTTTGACAATGGAAATGTCAGGTGATAACAAAAATTAAATATACTGTATTGGTAATAATTGAAAACTTTATCTTCAAATTTTACAAATTTTAAATGAAATAACGGTGCTGCCACATCTGTAAGATGAAGGGAAGTACAAACGCACATGTAGGCTGTCATGAGGACTAATATTTTAGACCATAACAACTTCGAATAGCTATTACCTCAATTACCACATTTGAATGGAAAAAAAACACACACTTCAGAATTTAGATCTCAATGTAAAGCACAATGACAGCTTGATTATGACCTTTATTAAATAGTTTACCTCACGTATGTTTGAAGAATATTATTGATCTTAAAAGGGAATTTTGAACACTTTGCTTTACAGACTAATTACAGTATTTTAAATTAATCTAAACAAAATACAAGAATTGGTTTACATTAAATTACTGTTAAATTATCATGTTTAGTGTGTACTTTCAATGTATCCAAGTTATATTTTTCAAACGGTATTGTATTTTTATTCTATATTAAATATATATAATGAATTACTGTATTACATATTAATATAGAATAAAAACAATACTAGTTGTAAAATAAAACTACTATAAAACAAATCCACAAGGGCCGTGACGAGGATTCGAACCTGCGTCCGAGAGCATCCCAGACGCTGCCTTAATCGACTGAGCTACGACATGGTCAAAAGGTAAAACCCTGGTTTGTACCTCGGAGAGGCTGCAAGATCCAGTAAGTTCAGTAGAACTTCAGTTTCAACTCTTTTTAACCCTGTCGTAGCTCAGTCGATTAAGGCAGCGTCTGGGATGCTCCCGGACGCAGGTTCGAATCCCCGTCACGGCCCTTGTGGATATGTTCATTTGATGCATCATTTGATGTTCATTTGATGTTCATTTGATTGATGGATTTGTTGATGTGATTTGTATGTGTAAAACTAGTATATATATATACTGTATATAAAAAAAGTACATATCTTTGTGGAACTTGTACTAAGATTAGAAGTTGAACTAGATGATCCCAGCATCCCTTGCCATGCCATATAAAATAGAGTTGGGCTGGCTGAGGAGAGCAGCGGGGGTGTCGAATTCTGCTATCCTGCCTTCTTGCAGCACCATCACCCTAAAAGAAAACAAATCACACGTTAAGCCATCTTCTCCACACACATAATCTATGTCAATGTTATTATATAATAATTCCTGTTGTCAGGTACAGGAGGCATGTACTTAGTGTTGTATCAAGGCCCCTGCTAGATCAAACTACGCACTTTGCCCAGGATGCAACCCACAACAGTTGCCTAACTCCTGGTTACTTATTACTACCAGGTGAACAGTAATCATTCTCAACCATTTCTGTTCCACCTGGGGATCGAACTTGGGATCCCCCCAATTACGCGTCAGAAATGTTGACCACTGTACCACAGGCCTTGTCAACACAAATGATATATTCGTGTGATGCATGTTATTTAATAACAAATAATCTTTAAAATACAGTGGTGGTCCTACATGAGTTCGAGACCAAGTGTTCATCAAGGTTGGTTGTCTTATTGATTTTCATTGGTGTGATGGTGTCTTATCTTAGGCGTCTCCCATTCCCTATTACAAATATTTACGTCCCCCTAGACTAACAACTGACCTTTACCAGGATGCAACCTATAAAAAATGCCTAAATTCCGGATGTCTGTGTACTGCTAGGTGAAGAGAAGCATCAGGTGTAAGGAAACATACCAAACATCTTTACTGAGAATAAAACGCATGGAATTTGCAGACACCAGACATGTCCCATCTCGAATGCAAAAGTATATGTAATGCATGCATACAAGATGGTTTGTTTCAATCCTTCAATTCAAAATGGCTGTGTAGCTTAATATTTAATGTTTTCATTTTAATTGTGATGCGTGACATTAATTTTCCTTTGCCTTCCCATTATACATAGTGTTACTTTATACTTCATGTACAGCCTACCTCTCGTCTTGCATACACTTCATATATAGCCTCTCCCTTTACATCAGAACAGGGCTTGGAAGACTAAATACCACAGTTATGTCCTAACACAGTCTGTTTTAGAGATAAGGTAGGCTGTGAACAAAGTTACATTATAATAAATCAATAAACAATATATATTAAAGTACTTTAAACACCTACCTGTCATAATCCATTATAGTGTGAAGGCGGTGTGCAATAGTGAGAACAGTACAGTCAGCAAACTGTGAACGAATCGTGTTCTGGATGAGGTGATCAGTCTCCAGGTCTACAGCTGCAGTTGCCTCATCCAGTACCAACACCCGAGAGTTTCGTAACAGAGCACGAGCCAGGCACACCAGCTGCCTCTGACCCACACTGTGCACAAATGCATCATGAATAATTTTAGGCCAATTTAAATAAAATATGGAACATATTTCCAGTAACTACATGTTTGGTATCAATCTAAAAATCTATTGGAGTTCAAGAACCCCAAACTTTTTCAGGATTTTTGTACATAAATTTATATTGTAACCAAGAGCCCCATTCACCTATTTCTATCCATAACACTGTTCCTAGTCTAAACCAAATTTGTTTAGTACTGCATAGTAAGACTACACATGAAAAAGAACAATACTGAACACCAGCTTAAATGAATCATATACGAGGCAGAAAAATGAGAGGGGTTTCCTCTTTGGATCCTAGATTTCAAATGAGTTTTCAGACATCTTGTTGGCTTGAGTTGCAAACCAAGGCATGGTTGCTACTTAGGTGACACCTAATGTCACAACAAGATGAATCCACTACTGGAACTAATCTCCTATTGATCTTGACCATTCCCGTGGTCTCCAGGGAAACAAAGTCAAATTGGACTAACAACTTCAATGGCTGCTGGATAACTATGAGGGGAACTCAATAGGGAGACACCCGAGATCTTGCATCCGAGATCTTGTAAATTACAGTTCAATACCAAGAGCTGGGTATTTTACCTCCTCTTCATCTCCTAGCTTCTTCAACTTGTAATTACCTCTATTCTTAGTTTTCTTCTTTATCTTCTTATTGCTTCTTGTTATGTGTGTTTCCTTTTCCAAAGACTTGCAATACCTCTAGACTCAGTTGGGACTCACTGATGTCCACATAGGTGAATATCAACAAAAAGAATGGCATGTGTTAACATGGAGGTGGCAGCTCCCAGTGAAGAAGCATCTGGCAGTGTCCAGTTGAAACTTGAGGGGTTTAACTAACTACTGGCTGCACCATTTATGACATCGTTTCTGCTTCTTTTCTTTGTCAATCATGTCTGTTTTAATCTTCACTTACTTTCTAAATGTTTCCATGGTGTGGGTGATATTAGTGAATCCCCAGCTCCCTACAACTCTGTGAGGGAGGCTCTGGTCTCTGCACTATTCAGGACTTCAAATGACAGACGTGACTTGCATGTGTGACGCTATCTCAGTGCTACCTTCAAGGAGCCATCATTCGGATCCTCAAGAAAAGTACAATATACAACACAGGTTGAATATATGCACACACACTGGTCTGATCATCACACATGTGAAATAAGTCACCACTGAGAAATATCCCACCACTGAGAAATAAACTACCAGTGAGAAATAAGCCATCACTGAGAAATAAGCCATCACTGAGAAATAAGCCATCACTGAGAAATAAGCAGCTACCAAAAAATAAGCCACCGCTGAGAAATAAGCAAATATTGAGAAATGAGCAATCATTACGAAACAAATCACTAGTGAAAATCAAGGGACTCCTGGTTCAACCTGTCAACGAGTGGATGTCTAAACACCAGGGGGGGGAGCCAGATTCACGAAGCAGTTATGCAAGTACTTATGAACGTGTACATCTTTCCTCAATCTTTAAGAGCTTTGGTTACATTTATTAAACAGTTTACAAACATGAAAACTTCCCAATCAACTGTTGTTATAGTTATAAACAGCCTCCTGGTGCTTCAGAGCTCATTAACTGTTTAATAACTGTAAACAAAGCCACCAAAGATTGAGAAAAGATGTACAGGTTCTTAAGTGTTTGCATAACTGCCTCTTGTATCTGGTTCCTGCTCTGCCTGGGGACTGCTGGAATGAATGATTACTTTACCTATCAGGTCCTGATACTGCCATCAGGCATTCCTCATTAATGGCCCAAATTAATACTGGCACATTTATTGCCTGGAGTCACAGGGAAGTTGATAGATTTAAAAAAAAAATTCCTGTTGGTTTTTCGGATGGGAAGATGGTGTCCAATGCCAGCGGCTTGGCCCAAGAGGTCCTGGAAATTGGAGTGTCTTGGCGAGTCCTGGTGAGCCCTTTGGGTATGGTAGGCATCTAGCTCCTCTGCCAGAAGTCAATGAAAGAACATGTTTGTGTTTTTGCCTATTTGGGCACAAGTTTAGGAGGGGTCATTACTTCTGCTGTGAATTTGTTTGACTATCCTGTGGTGTGTGGGGTCGGTACTCCTGGGGCTACCAATACATCTGCCTACCAATGTTTATCTTCTGCACGGCATGTTAGTTCTATCAACAGGCGACATGTATATTACAAGCAAATCTTAGTATTTTACAATGCAAAGAATGGCAGGGTACAACTGCCATTGTTAAGATATTAAAAATTATTAAAACTATTGTATAGGTTAAACTACCTTGCCTTGTGTTTATCTTGTATTGGTTAAACTACCTTGCCTTGTGTTTATCTTGTATTGGTTCTGGGGCTCAATGTCCCAACAGCCCAGTCTCTGATCAGGCCTCCTGGTTGGGGGTCTGGTTAATCAGACACAGCTGCTCATAGTCCAATGTACGAATCATACCTGGTTGATCAGGAATCCTTTTGGAAGTGTCTATCAAGCTCTCTCTTGAACACCATGGGAGATAAACTAGTTATGCACCTTGTGCTTAGAGGGAGTGTTGAAAAATCTTGGGCACTTAAATGTTAATAGAATTCTCTTAGCATATCTCTTGCACCTTTGCTTTTCAATGGGACTATTTTGCACTTCTTGCCATACCTCCTAGTCTCTTGTGTTATTTCCTTGTGCAGATTTGGAACCAGTCCGTCTAATGTTTTCCAAGTGTAAATTATTATGCCTCTGTGTCTGTCTCTCTTGAATATAGATTTACAAATTTTAGGCAATCTCAATAATTTTGATGTTTTGTTGGAAAAAAACAGTGTGTGACCTGACATTCTACTAGTAGAACAGAGTATACTTTATTTGGAGATATGGCTTTGCCAGTGAGGGCTTTATCAAATCTCAACCCAGCATGGGAAACTATATTTCCAAATTAAATCTAATTTCATCTTGGTGTTTCTCTAAACCTCCTACTGTGTTATGATGTGTTACAACTAGGAGACACACACCTGAAGTTGGCACCATCCTCGTCTACAATGTGGTCTAGGCCATGTGTTTGACTGCTGATGAAGCTCTTGAGGTGCGCCAGCTCCAGGGCTTTCCACAGTTCCGTGTCACTGTGTGCATTGAAGGGGTCCAGGTTGAGTCGAATTGTGCCGCTGAACAGCACCGGATCCTGCAGGGGCATATGGTGGCTTAAAGAATAGAAGGTAAGGGCATTGATAATGAACATAATAAATGAAGTTGCAGAAATTCTATTGTCTCATTTCAGGCAGCTACTATTTTTGGAGAAGCAAAATGGTGACTCTCCAGTACCAAGTCACGTCTGCCTTAGGTGTCACGGAAGGCCAACTGGGAACTGGAGCCGGAACTTGGCTCCCTCACAGAGGCACAAGGAGCAGGGAATTATGATCACCCACACCAAAAAAACATCCAGAAAGTAAATGAAGGAATACATACAATTGCAAGGTTCCAAGAAAGCAAAGCACTCAAACAGCTTAACGACTCTGCAGATGATGCAATCTGAAACTAGGTCGAACATCCTTAGTTATGGTTGGCCACGAACATGAGGCAGCATCACCGGGAAGCTCCTGGTTTCCAGGCCATCTTAGCCTCAGTCCTATCCTTGATTTCCTCGAATGTAGACCTCCCGGAGTTCAAGCTTTGGCGAGTTCCAGTTTTTTCAAGATAAGTTTGGGCCATCCTTTGGACTCTGTCCCGTGGAAGCCATTTGCTTAGTATAATGTTACCGATTTTGGCATTTTTTTCACGAGCACAATTTTCAAGCTGTGGACTTCATCGAGTTGCATGTGTTTAGGGCAGCCATTCCCTAAGTGCTCATTTCAGCATTGCCCTTGTTCTGACAGTTATTTCTCTGGAGATATATAGAGTCCGTCCATGAGAGGCTGTTCTAATGTGCAGAGGTGCCTCACCCTGGGGTAGTGCATGGGTCTTTAACTTCTCTGAGGCCCTGTAGTTGTAGGCGTTCAGGGTTTATTTTTGTGGAGTGGACCGAGGTTCACATGCTTGTCTATATGGATGCCGCGGATACTCTTTGTAGCCATGTGTATCCTGTAGGTTGCATTCGGTGTCAGTTCTACCCGTGAGCATCCCTAGTGCCTGGGTACATAAAATGGAGGTATGTATTGACTGGTATGCAGTCATTAGCTTTCATTTTTCATTTAAATGTTTTGTTTTATTAGCATAAATATCAGTTTGTTTTATTTTGTCAATGTAAAGTTTCATGATTCATTTGCCCATGTTTGCAAGTACAGGTATGTTGGGTTGTGTATGAGAGAATGTTTATATGTTTGTAGATAGGGTAGTGGAGGCAGCATTTTGATAGCCAGTCCCGCATGTCAGCAGATCATACTGGCACAGGCTTTTGTTTAGGCTTGGTTCTTAACCCTCTTGTCCACTTTTCCCCATCTAGTGTTTTGTGGTGTTTCAAGCTGCTCACAGTCTCCTTGTGGGTCTTGATGGGCCTGCAGTACATTTCAGATCTCTCAGATCTGTACATCATTTTCTGGGTGATCTCTCAGATCTGTACATCTTCATTCCCTAATCAATGACATTAGTCTCAAGGTCAATAACAATGACACCCCATGACTCATACCCACGAGTCATAGGTATGGTCCATGACTCAGTAGTGGGGAGCTATTTCAGCTAGTTACCTTCAGGGAGCCACCGAAGCCCTACCATAAAGACACTTCATTACATTCAATTCTGGGTTTTATATTCAAACTCATTTATATATATATCTAACATTCTTTTGAAACAATCCAGGGATCTCAAAGCTTTAATGTTACCAAGTAATTTGTTCCATTAATCAACAACACTGTTTCCAAACCAGCATATACCCATATAATTATAATATATCATTAAAATTAAAGACCATGGTGATACCACCTGAGGTATGATACTAATGTTCCTTCGCAGGTCATGGAGGCCGATCTTGGCAATTTTTTCATTATCAATGTCAATGTGACCCCCAGCAGCTTCTATGATACGGAAGAGTGCCAGAGTGAGGGAGGACTTGCCTGCTCCAGTCCTGCCCACAATCCCCACCTAAGGAGCATGAGAGCAATTGTCATATAATGATGTTCCTGTATGGTGACTTGAAATACATGAGTGAATCGGTAGGAAAAAGTGGGGAGAGGAGAGTGAGTGAGCTCTAAGTGAGTAGGAGAGTGAGTGTGAGGCAGTGGTAACACACTCATCCTATGCTTCATATGCAATTTATTCTGGGTTCAAGTCCTGGTCAGGGAGGATTGAATTGGTGCCAATCCTTAACAGCTCACCTCTGTTCATCCAGCAGTAATTGGGTACCTGGTTGTAAACTGATTAGTGGGTTGAGTTCCAGGAAAACTAGTGGATAAGGCTTACCATGAGCTATGACAAAGGAAAGCTTCTGGCTTGCTAACAGGAGTCTGGGAGTCATTTCCCATCCCTGTGCCCATTTGTGTTAAAAAAAAAAAAAACTAGCGTTGAATGTAATGAAACGCCAAATCTGGGCGAGACCTGGAGGTTCTCCGGAGCTATACTGGGCTGATGTATGTATATTAGACAGTGGCAACAGTCAATCGATGGAGTTCTATGCCTACTGGGGACCACAAGCCAGAACCTGGCCCCCCTCAGAGAGGCACGAGGAGCAATGCCTATAGACACCCCCATGTAGTTGGAAGCAGTCTATATCTGCCATCTACCAGGTCAGGCTCCCTGAAAGGTAGGAATCCCAAAAACTACAGCTGGTTTAAAAATTGCAACAGAAAGCCAAAACAAGCAAACAGAACTTCCCAATCAGAAAACAAGCATACAAGCATGCAGTCACCAATGCCACCATGCCGCTGTCTGCACAGCTCCCCCCAACCTGGGAGGAAAAAGAGGGGGTCCCAGACCTTCTGCGCCAGCCACCCAGCCAAAGTTCAGAGGCTGCACATCAAAAACGCAAAAAAATGCTAACCGGAGGGAGGGAGGGATGCCGGGAAGCCTCCGGATCTCATCCAGAAAATGGCGTTTCGTTACACTCAACACTGGAGTTCTATGGAGAGCCCCTTTGGTTAGGTAGCTCCAGGGAGACAAAGCTAAAGAAAAAGAGGGACTTACCCAGGAAGCGGCCGCCACTCGCTCCTCAACAAGAAGTTGAGACAACTGGCTGCAATCTGCAACCCAAGGCTACACATGCCTGAGAAGGGCCAGGAACATTAATGAGGTACGGTGTGGTCAGGATCCTGTTTGACCTCCAAAAGCCCTGTGCCTGACTGTCAGCCCAAGACATTACCAAAAACAGCAGCCTCTCCTCGTAGCCCTTTTTTTTTCAGTTCTGGAAGCCATTTAGTACAGTAGCATGTTCCAGCACCATTTTCAGTTTGTTGATGTGCTTCTTGAAATATGGGCACCATACAACTGCTGCACATTCCAATTTTGGTCTCAAGTCATGAACAATTTCTTTAATATTCACTGTCCATGTATTTAAAAGCAATTCTGAATATGGAAAGCATAGCATAGGTTTCTCTCACAATGCCCTTTATACAGTCCTCAGGTGAGTTTTTTTTTTTTTTTTTTTGCAGAACTACCCCCAAGATCTCTTTACATGTCGTAGTGCCTTAAACCCTTTTCACAAAAATTTGAAGTTGTGTGTGGCCTATTTTCTTGGAAGACGAGAACAGTGATTAACACAACCTGGTGTACACATCCTGCATTTACAAAATGTTCCGTGAATGAAGTTATTTGAGTAAGGAATCAAAGCCTTGTAAAACACCCACGTACAATTTGACCAGACATCATAATGCCCACTTTCGTGGATATTTAAATTCACCCTATTAAGTGCCACAAACAAGATTGCAACAGCTCATAACAGCACTAAGCTCAATGCATTTTGCTTTAAAATTTTATTTACCTTGGGTGATGAAATTAATTTTAGGTAGGCTTATGCTATGTCTTGATTTACCTCAGGTCATCTATTTCTCTGCTGGCTTCAGCTTTGCTATTTCCCTACTGGTCATAGGTCTGCTGCTTCTCTACTGATATCAGGTCATCAACTATCTTACTGATCTCCACTCTGTTGCTTCCTTACGCACCTTCTCAGCAGGCCTGATGGAACAAGAAATGCCCTTCAGGACGAGATCAAGTCCTGGCCTGTAGCGAGTCTCATAGCTGTCGAAGGTGATGTGCCCCTCTGATGGCCACAATGCGGTCTGTGTCTGATCCTTTGCCACCTGCCAAGGCGCCTCCTGAGCTAGCTGTTGAGGTAAGGAAGATTAAGAAAGAAAAACATTGAGAGAATAAGTGGGTTAACTATTTTCTGGCAAACAACTAATGCCATGAAACTGAAGACAATTTCTGAACTGTGCTCACTGTTGAGAAACAACAGTAATTTACATGTGTTGCAAGCCTGAATTATTATTTTGATAAAACACAGGTTCCAGAAAAATTATGATTATAAACCCCATGTAGAGTAACTTTACGAACAAATTCCTTGATGTATTTTGGTGTACACAATGGTCAATACCCATGGTTACATTAATAATAATAGCATGGCACAGCGAGAGGTGGTTTACAACTGAAGGAAAGTAACAAGTGGTGTGCTACAAGGCTTGGTCTTGAGACTGCTGTTGTTCCAAATCTATGTGAATAACATACCTGAAGGAGAGAGCTCATATGTCATTGTTTACAGACAACATAAAGCTAATGAATGTAAAAATAGTTTAATACAGTAATAATAACTATAACTAATAATTAGTTTTGCTGGGAGCAGGAAGCCTGTATAGTACATATACACAGGTGACAATAAAACTGTGACAATGTTTTTGTAATCACCATAAATAATACTGAAGATACAACATACCAAACCACATTATCAGGTGTGCAAGAATATACAATATCCTACAGGAAGGTGAAATGCACAGAGGCCATTACATTCTTGCTAAATGACCTGTATAACCTTCACATACGGTAAGACAACTGCAATATGATAATATCCAGAGGCCAGAGGCTTAGGGACCACCCAGGGTACCTGGGGCCCGACAGCTGAGTGGACAGCGCCTCGGATTCGCAGTCCTGAGGTTCCAGGTTCGATCCACGGTAGAGGCGGAAACAAATGGGCAGTTTCTTTCACCCTGATGCCCCTGTTCACCTAGCAGTAAATAGGTACCTGGTTGTTAGACAGCTACTATGGGCTGCTTCCTGTGGGTGTGTAAAAAAAAAAAAAAAAAAAAAAAAAAAAAAAGCCTGGTGAAGGACTGGGCCGCAGGGATGCTAAGCCCCGAAATCATCTCAGGATAACCTCAAGATATGTGAGGTTAATGTGTTTCAAAGTTACCATACTGGCAACTCTGCCTTACCTCAGATTGAAAATAAAAGGATCTTAGCATCATAGTCCACCAACCACTAGAGCTGGCCAGCAAGTTGGACTGATATACAGTACATTAATAATTTATATGGAACTGAACAATATGGTCAGTAGTACTAAATAAATCCAATGTTGCCCTGCTCGACTGTTCATGAATTGTGTTTAAAACACACAATTTTTACCCCAGGGAGCAACTAAATGCAATAGCTTAGAAAAGAGCTCTTCTCACCTGTATATATTCATTGATCTTCTCCACAGATACAATGTTAGACTCAAAGTCTGACATAATACGCACCAACCAGCTAAGCTGCAGTGTGATCTGAAATATTACATACACACAATTATTATTACCATATTTTCCACTTTCACAGAGTGGGAAGGCATTAGCCCAGAAGTAAAAGTCAATACAGTATAGTAAAATAAGGTTACAGATTTTAAATAATAAAACATTCAAAATATCACTTATTTATTGCATTTTTCACAAAACTGTGTAGCATCACAAACAAACCCTACCACACTCCAGCAGTCATCTACTGCTGCAACCCGCCACTTCTTATTACCATGAATTGTTCTGTACATTATACAAATACATTTACATATTATGATGGCTGAATAGCTTTTCCCCAAACAACAATATCCTTAAAATAAAACCGGCACCTGTCAGAATTGTCTAATTATTTACAGTAACTCATCTCCCAGTAAAATATTCAGATTTTCAGTATGATCGGAAATTTCACATTTCTTAATGTTCCTTTATGCTATATGTCTCTTGATAAAATCCTCAGGGACTCTGACTCCTTTGACACTGATCATCTTTTATCTCTCTGCTCTCATATTGACATTCTAAACAACATCTACAAACTACAGTATTGAATATTCTATGATACAGACAGTGCTATATAGCCATACTAGCTTGGTGCTTTCTCTTGATAATTACTTAGTGTATACTATTGTGTAATTATAATTAGTGTAATTGTTTTTATATTAAATAAATATAGAGAGTTGTAAATAAATGTATATATTAAATCACAAAAAACAATAGAGTAAAGGTATTCATAAATTATGGTAAATGTAAATATACAATAAGTGCAATAACTTTTACCAAAACTACTGAAAGAGTAAGTTAGCATATATCAGTGATTATCCCCCAAACACCTAACATCTCTTCACACACACATGCACAAAAACAAAACAAACAAGACTAATAACACTCACATTAAGAGCATATGTGACAGACAGACCAACAATCCCAGGACTGATTGATTCTCGTGCAGCGACACCCAAGATGGCTGCTGAAAAGGTGATGAGGTTACCTATTGTCTCCAGATTTACACCAAGCCACCTGAAATTGATGAAAATTAAATCTTCTAATATAATGCCGAGTACATGTACTGTAATTATCTAATTTTTACTATTTTCTGCAGATTCCTATGATAGGTCACTGGTATATAATGATAAACTATCATTCCATAAAAGAAAATTTATGAAAAATTCAATGCCAGAAAATTCAGCTTGTTGGAGAACTCTGGCTATTACATACACCATGATATACATATACTGTGTGTGTGTAAATTACGAAGAAGTTAACACGTGACGAATGATGTGACAATGTCAGACCACGAAGGAAGGATTAAGACAAGAATTTCCTTAAGTACTTTCGTATTTAATAATACATCTTCAGAAGCAGGCGATGAGTCACAATAACGTGGCTAAAGTATGTTGACCAGACCACACATTACAAGGTGAAGGGATGACAACGTTTCGGTCCGTCCTGGACCATTCTCAAGTCGATTGTGATGAAGTAGAGACAGGCAATAAATAGGCAAGAGAGAGCTGAGGAGCAAAGTAAGGTGTAGTAGAGGGGATAGTAATAATAATAAGAGCTGCAGAGGGCCTATTGGCCCATACGAGGCAGCTCCTATTATAACCACCGAATGAGGAGATAGGAATAAGAAGAGGATAGCAAGGGAGCGTAGGAGAAGACAATGAACAGAAAAAGGGAGGAGAAAGAAAAGGAAAGAGAAAGAAAGATAAATGGCTTATTATATTAAATCTTTAGAAGTATTGTTATTTAATAATAACATCTTCTGAAGATGTTACTTACATCACTTACGTTAATTTGAAATCTTCTCACTACTTGATATGCATATTTCAGATCAGGCACACATAGCCATAGTTGGAATAATCAGACATTTGGAGCTTTAAGTGAGGGTCAGGCGGTGTAGGAACAAAGCAGTGGGGTTAACAATATACAAGATCAAATTTGAATAATAACAATATAATCCACAGGATTTGCCGAGACAAATTGCCAGTCAGTTGATGGTTCAAAGGCAGGAATCAGGAGCTGAAGCTCAAATTCATCAGATTCACTTAGACAAGTACTTTAGCATACATATACACATTCATTCCCTCTCACAGAGACTCTCAAACATTCACAGCACAGTACTGTATAATGTTGCTCACCTGAAGGAAGTAATGTTAGAGTAAATAGGTTTCAAACTGTTCTCCAGCAGTTGTAACGACTCATTGAAGAACTCGTCCTGTTTCCTGTAGGCTCGGATTACTGATGCACCTACAGGGCGTGAAAAAGGAGTAAACAAACATAGTGGATTCCAGTTTCTAATTTTTAGGTGTGTAGAGGTGATAGTGTAAAATTCCAACCTTATTTATAGATATCTCGGCATCTATCTATCTATCTCAAACTTTCATTTTCTTTTTCTATATCTCTTCATTGCACTGTGTTTCATCTCTTGCTTTACATTTTCTCTTGTTTTCCAATCTCAATGTCTTTCATAATTGGCATTGCATACTAGTAACATATCACAAAGTTATTAACACATCAAATATTACATTTTGAGGTCAAATGAGTAAATACAGTTCTTTGTTATTTTAACAACAATTTACTGCTAACACATTACTTTGTTATTTCCTCCACTCACTAATGCTTATGCTAATCTAGTCCATATTATTTAACTTTTAGTGTGGAGATAAAGGACATAACTTTTCTTAGTTAAATGCTAAGTTTACATGAAGATTTCCATCTCATGTCTGAAGAGAGTTACAGTACAGCATTTGTAAACATGCAGATGACATCACGTTCTGGTTTTGGTGAAGAAGAAGGATACATTGTAATTACACTTATGTAATTAGTCACACCAAGCAGCTCACATCAGAAGAAATTTCCAAGTCATTTACTTTGGCTGTAGCAAAGTGATGAAGTCCCTTTGGTGGCATAAAATCTTGATTACTCGTGAAACAATCTCTGAGTGAGGTTGCTCCCAGAGGGGGCTATGTACTGTGGTATGTGCTGTGGTGCTCGAGTAGGCACTGTGCTGGGAACATTGTCACCTGCAGTGGATTCAACGATATATGAACCTTGTACATAGTCTATCACTGTCAAGATCCTCTGTCATTATCTTTAAATTCTTGCAGTTTCTTATTTATTTCATCACCTGTAAGTGATGCTGTGGGCATGAGCCACATGGTGGTGCTGCTGTGAGCTACTCATATTTGCTGTGTTAGTACTGAGGCTTCCCTCTCATGTCTCTGAGGGGTGCCCACAATTGTTTTTCCAAGAGAGCATCTGTTTACTGGAGGCCTGAGGGAGTGGATGCAAGTCACATATACCTTCAGTATTTTGTAAACTGTCACGGAATCTAAATGCTATCCTTATTGATATGAGCAACACAAATCAAACGTCCCTTGTTGTGATTCAAAGTTGAAGGGTTAAGGAAATATATATATCACGGGTTGCCAGCCATGGTGGGAATTGGGATCCTGATACTGCGGCCAAGCAGACAAGGGCCAAAACTTACAGCAAGCGGGATACATTTCAGATTTATGGTTTCCATTATCCGACAGAAACAATAATACCATTGAGCCTGACCAGCAGGCACGTGGGACAGAGTATCAAAGGAGCACCAGCATACCCACATCAGATTAAGGGTAATAAAGTAATAAACTCAAGAGACAAGCACACAAGACATAAAAGAAAGACAGACAAAAATTAAATAATCAGAAAGACACAGACAGAATAGAAAACCTAAAGAGATGCAGAAAGACAGAACTGGACAGAGACAAACTAATGATACAATAATCTCCAGCTCACCTTGTATACTTTCACTAAAATGAGAGAAGATAGGGGATCTAGTGTTGGACTCTATCCTTTTAATTTGACGAGAGGTAGCCACAAACACCTGCTGGATGAAGCAGTACACGCACATGATGGGTACGACAAAGACGGAAACAATGGGTGTGGCTGCCACAATCACTATCATCGTCATCACCACCTGTAGTACAAACCCCAAGATTATTTACTATACAGTACACATTTTCTGGATGACCGTATCGGTCTAAACAGCCACAGTAAACTCCTAGTTTTACAAGCATAATCCAAAGCCTAATGTAAAACCCATAATTATGCGAGATGTTGGGCTCCCATCACTATATGGGATGTTGATACCCCTTGTAGAAGTGGAGTGGTAAAATTAGTTAACATAGAACAATCTTGCATATTGTTAAAAAGTATTATGAAAAGTCAGCTCGGAAATATATCCTATTTTTCCAAATGTAGTTGGAATATAAAACTGGAAGTATACTGTACTGTATATCAATAGTTCATTGCCAGATAAGGCCTACCCCCACTATAGCTTCCACAAAGTCCAAATTGGATGAAATGGCTGTCAAAATAAATAATGTAATGACTCCTCCAAGGTGCCATTTGATAAGTCTGAAAGAGACACTAAACCCATTACAAGCTAAATCCAAATGAATATGATCAGAATAGATCAGCAATGTAAACCTCATCTACAGCACTTCTGCAAACCCATAAAAACAGTAAAACATATTAATAAATACAAACCAAAATCACATCATCTTACTTACCTACAAAACTTCCCTTCCCTTAAAATGTATATCACTACCAATAACAACATACTGTAGACAGGATGGAGGCCAAACCACGCAGTGTTTGTGGTAGGATGTAATCTAGCACATTGATCTCCTTGCTGAAACGGTTGATTACGCGTCCACTCGGGTTGGTGTCAAAGAAGCTCATGGGGAGACGAATGATGTTATGTAGCAAATGGTGGTGGAGAATATTGGCTGCTCGCAGTCCACCCAGCATCACCATCAACAGACCCACAAACAAGAAGATGGCTGTTGGCAGATATAAAATTGGTCTCAGTGCAGGGGACAGTTAATATACGTATACAGTATACAGTGTACACCACACCTTCACAAATGGCTTTATCTCTTTGTGTAATTTTTTTTTAAATGCAGACTAATTGAAGCTAGTGTCCTATTTATTAACAAATATATAGGGGTTTTTCTTACTCTATATGATAAACATTTTGTTGTAAAATTCCTCTACAGTATAAGCCATGTCATATGCTGGCGGAGATAAGTCAATGTCTCAAGTTCTGATGAGTGTCAAGTTATGTCAGGTTACATCTTTATTGATACATAACATTTTTATAAAGATCTTTTTAATAAAATTAAAAGCAGGAATTTACATATAGGTTCATATATTTTTATTATTATTATGATTGAGTTTTTAATGCAAGTTAAATGCTATATAGCATGTTAATGCTATATATGAGGAATACATCTGCATGACACCAGTGAATGGTAACCCAGAAAAATCAGTCAATGGATTAATGTATCAAAAAGAAAAAAATTATGTAAAAATGAAACAGTATGTGTGTGTGTAATTACCTAAGTGTAATTACCTAAGTGTAGTTACAGGATGAGAGCTACGCTCGTGGTGTCCCGTCTTCCCAGCACTCTTTGTCATATAACGCTTTGAAACTACTGACGGTTTTGGCCTCCACCACCTTCTCACTTAAC
This sequence comes from Procambarus virginalis, assembly GCA_020271785.1. Taxonomy (NCBI): domain Eukaryota; kingdom Metazoa; phylum Arthropoda; class Malacostraca; order Decapoda; family Cambaridae; genus Procambarus; species Procambarus virginalis. The sequence continues at coordinate 12,554,776 of WNGS01092210.1, forward strand.
TTGTTCCAACCGTCTACCACTCTATTTGCAAAGGTGAATTTCTTACGTTTCTTCGGCATCTGTGTTTAGCTAGTTTAAATCTATGACCTCTTGTTCTTGAAGTTCCAGGTCTCAGGAAATCTTCCCTGTCGATTTTATCAATTCCTGTTACTATTTTGTACGTAGTGATCATATCGCCTCTTTTTCTTCTATCTTCTAGTTTTTGCATATTTAATGCCTCTAACCTCTCCTCATAGCTCTTGTCCTTCATTTCTGGGAGCCACTTAGTGGCATGTCGTTGCACCTTTTCCAGTTTGTTGATGTGCTTCTTAAGATAAGGGCACCATACAACCGCTGCATATTCCAGCTTTGGTCTAATAAAAGTCGTGAACAATCTCTTCAGTATTTCTCCATCCATGTATTTAAAAGCAATTCTTAGGTTAGAAAGTGTAGCATAGGCTCCTCGCACAATGTTCTTGATGTGGTCCTCAGGTGACAGTTTTCTATCTAAAACCACCCCTAGATCCCTTTCTTTATCAGAATTCTTTAAAGATTTCTCACATAATTATAGGTTGTGGGGGGTCTATGTGTGTGTGTGAGTGTGTGTGTGGTTGTAACAAAGTGTACCACATATTCAATAAGTACTGAAGTATACAAGAATACCGAAACATTATAAATAGAACACATATATATATCGTAGGCCTACAAACACTATCCTTCTTAGTTTGTAATAAACTCTGTGCTAGTTTTTGTGAATTGTGTGCTCATAAAACAAGTTAAACACATACTATAGTAAAAACAAGGATAAACAATCAAAGAAACATGCAAGGTGACTACTGGAGTCATCTCTCTAATACAGCAGTGTTAGCAGAGCTAGCATCGGGTGTCAACAGATGTCGGCCCAGATCCCCCAACACTCAACCTTTCACAACTCGTCCAACCAGTAAAGAGGTACATATAAATATTTGTTCTGTTTTTCTTACATTTTGCACACAAATTAACAATTCTAAGAGGACAAAATATTTGTTCATTTTCCCCCTCCCCCACATAGGCAGGTATGGCCATATTCCAATAGCTGCACATTGATGGTTAAAAAATGTTCACAAAGTTTAACAGTTTCAAGTAAACAATGTAACAAAGTACTGACAAGATGATTCTGCCGACAAGAAAGAATACCTTGACCAACGCCGAATGCACCATAACCAGCAAGAAAAGTGTCTCGATCAAATTGTGCAATATCTTCAGTAGTGTTGGAGGTGATGGTTGTGTTGGCTTTAGAAGTGCTGGTCCACTGAGACAACCACACACTGCCACCTGCATTGCTCGCCTGTGAAGGTGGTTAGTATTCCATTAACCAGTGGTTAGTATATTTTACTCTGCATTCTCTAACTTCAACTATGATTCCTGGCAAGAATTCATAGTGGTCTAAATAATAATAACAATAATAACAATAGTAAAAATAAATAATTTATAATAAAAACAAAAATAATATAAAGAAATGACAATGCATGATATATCAAGCAAGTATGGGGAGTCACTAGAACACTGGTTAAAATCCCTGCATTGTTTCAAATAATTTTCTAATTAATAATAATAATACTGTATAAAAAAAAATCAGATGGAGCTCCGAGGTGACTCGAACCCACGATCGAGATAATCTCAGCCGTTGACGCTAATCACTGGACCACCCCCGGCGTTTAGTGTCAGTGGCTGGGATTCTCTTGGTCACGATTTAGCTTTATTTTTTCTGGACCATAAAATTAAACATACAAAAAGTGAACTTTTTGTTGGTCCATCACTATATACCGGTACTTTTGACTAAATAGCTACTACAAGTAATGTCATATCAGGAGGATGGGTTGAAATGTGGACAAAAGTCAAATTATGGAGGAAGAGAGAGGGAAATTCTGTGGGTGAAGTTACACCAAGTATCCCAAGTTACACTCCAGGTATACCAAGTACCTGGGGTATGTGATTTACAGACTAAGAATTTGTGCAAGTGAAGCTGTAAGTAGGATAATGGTCAGGAATTATACAGCAGGCTGTATGAAGGAGAGGTAGTACCTAACCTTCTGTACAGATGTGAGTGACTGGTATGGCATCAACAGTAGAAATGGATGATCTGAGAAGCATGCATGGTGTTTAGAGAAATAATAAAGTAGAACATAAAAATTGCATTAGAAGATGTAGAGTGCAGAGCTTAGTAAATATTAAGAATGAAATGAGTATATCAAGATGGTTTTGTCATGCTGAATGAATGGATGATAATAGATGGCTAAGGATATCATATTTTAGAGTAGGAAGAGAGGAGAACAACTAATATAATTAGATGTAGTGAGTGCATATGAGGAAGTGGGGGTTGAGTGCAAACTGCACAAAATATGGGTAGGCAGCAACTTGTGAAAGGGAGTGAATGTTTAACATGCTCGTACAGTATAAAGCAATTCAGTTCAAACATTAAACCAAGTCTTATGAAGTGGTAGGGTGTTAGTCTGGATGATTATGCAAGATGTATGGAGAATGGATAGGACCCATGTTCAAACATCATAAAAGGATAAAACACATGGCAGAATGTTTCACATTTGATTTTCTTCATTTTACTAAACGATGTCAATAGCAACAATAATGTGAAATCCTCTTTGAACATGTGTAAATATGCTAAAAAAAATGCTGCTTATGGTTTGTGCCATCTCCTTTGCCATGATAAAAAAAATGTGAAATATAATTAAAAATTCATGGAGTGGCATAGTTCTTACCTGTGCCAGAGTCATGAAGATGATGGGTATAACTATACAGAATGCACCCATAGCACGGCCATATACCAGGAAGACTTGTCTGGAGATCTGTACAAAAAGTTTTTAAGAAGACATAGTCGAGCTACATTAGGGTGGTGTAGGAGGGA
>WNGS01092210.1:12558656-12591998 GCA_020271785.1 Procambarus virginalis
CTAGTGCCTTAAACCCTTTTCACAAAAATTGGAAGTTGTGTGTGGCCTATTTTCTTGGAAGACGAGAACAGTGATTAACACAACCTGGTGTACACATCCTGCATTTACAAAATGTTCTGTGAATGAAGTTATTTGAGTAAGGAATCAAGCCTTGTAAAACACCCACGTACAATTTGACCAGACATCATAATGCCCACTTTCGTGGATATTTAAATTCACCCTATTAAGTGCCACAAAAAAGATTGCAACAGCTCATTACAGCACTAAGCTCAATGCATTTTGCTTTAAAATTTTATTTACCTTGGGTGATGAAATTAATTTTAGGTAGGCTTATGCTATGTCTTGATTTACCTCAGGTCATCTATTTCTGTGCTGGCTTCAGCTTTGCTATTTCCCTACTGGTCATAGGTCTGCTGCTTCTCTACTGATATCAGGTCATCAACTATCTTACTGATCTCCACTCTGTTGCTTAACTACGCACCTTCTCAGCAGGCCTGATGGAACAAGAAATGCCCTTCAGGACGAGATCAAGTCCTGGCCTGTAGCGGGTCTCATAGCTGTCGAAGGTGATGTGCCCCTCTGATGGCCACAATGCGGTCTGTGTCTGATCCTTTGCCACCTGCCAAGGCGCCTCCTGAGCTAGCTGTTGAGGTAAAGAAGATTAAGAAAGGAAAACATTGAGAGAATAAGTGGGTTAACTATTTTCTGGCAAACAACTAATGCCATGAAACTGAAGACAATTTCTGAACTGTGCTCACTGTTGAGAAACAACAGTAATTTACATGTGTTGCAAGCCTAAATTATTATTTTGATAAAACACAGGTTCCAGAAAAATTATGATTATAAACCCCATGTAGAGTAACTTTACGAACAAATTCCTTGATGTATTTTGGTGTACACAATGGTCAATACCCATGGTTACATTAATAATATTAGCATGGCACAGTGAGAGGTGGTTTACAACTGAAGGAAAGTAACAAGTGGTGTCCTACAAGGCTTGGTCTTGAGACTGCTGTTGTTCCAAATCTATGTGAATAACATACCTGAAGGAGAGAGCTCATATGTCAATGTTTACAGACAACATAAAGCTAATGAATGTAAAAATAGTTTAATACAGTAATAATAACTATAAATAATAATTAGTTTTGCTGGGAGCAGGAAGCCTGTATAGTACATATACACAGGTGACAATAAAACTGTGACAATGTTTTTTGTAATCACCATAAATAATACTGAAGATACAACATACCAAACCACATTATAAGGTGTGCAAGAATATACAATATCCTACAGGAAGGTGAAATGCACAAAGACCATTACATTCTTGCTAAATGACCTGTATAACCTTCACATACGGTAAGACAACTGCAATATGATAATATCCAGAGGCCAGAGGCTTAGGGACCACCCAGGGTACCTGGGGCCCGACAGCTGAGTGGACAGCGCCTCTGATTCGTAGTCCTGAGGTTCCAGGTTCGATCCACGGTAGAGGCGGAAACAAATGGGCAGTTTCTTTCACCCTGATGCTCCTGTTCACCTAGCAGTAAATAGGTACCTGGGAGTTAGACAGCTACTACGGGCTGCTTCCTGCGGGTGTGTAAAAAAAAAAAAAAAAAAAAAAAAAAAAAAACCTGGTGAAGAACTGGGCCGCAGGGATGCCAAGCCCCGAAATCATCTCAGGATAACCTCAAGATATGTGAGGTTGATGTGTTTCAAAGTTACCATACTGGCAACTCTGCCTTACCTCAGATTGAAAATAAAAGGATCTTAGCATCATAGTCCACCAACCACTAGAGCTGGCCAGCAAGTTGGACTGATATACAGTACATTAATAATTTATATGGAACTGAACAATATGGTCAGTAGTACTAAATAAATCCAATGTTGCCCTGCTTGACTGTTCATAAATTGTGTTTAAAACACACAGAATTTTTACCCCAGGGAGCAACTAAATGCAATAGCTTAGAAAAGAGCTCTTCTCACCTGTATATATTCATTGATCTTCTCCACAGATACAATGTTAGACTCAAAGTCTGACATAATACGCACCAACCAGCTAAGCTGCAGTGTGATCTGAAATATTACATACACACAATTATTATTACCATATTTTCCACTTTCACAGAGTGGGAAGGCATTAGCCCAGAAGTAAAAGTCAATACAGTACTGTATAGTAAAATAAGGTTACAGATTTTAAATAATAAAACATTCAAAATATCACTTATTTATTGCATTTTTCACAAAACTGTGTAGCATCACAAACAAACCCTACCACACTTAAAACCCTTAAAATAAGTATATGGAGCAAATGGAATTTAATGTTAATAAATGTCATGTTATGGAATGTGGAATAGGAGAACATAGACCCCACACAACCTATATATTATGTGAGAAATCTTTAAAGAACTCTGATAAAGAAAGAGATCTAGGGGTGGTTCTAGATAGAAAACTATCACCTGAAGACCACATAAAGAATATTGTGCAAGGAGAATATGCTATGCTTTCTAACTTCAGAATTGCTTTTAAATACATGGATGGGGATATACTAAAGAAATTGTTCATGACGTTTGTTAGGCCAAAGCTAGAATATGCAGCTGTTGTTTGGTGCCCATATCTTAAGAAGCACATCAACAAACTGGAAAAGGTGCAAAGACATGCTACTAAGTGGCTCCCAGAACTGAAGGGTAAGAGCTACGAGGAAAGGTTAGAAGCATTAAATATGCCAAAACTAGAAGACAGAAGAAAAAGAGGTGATATGATCACTACATACAAAATAGTAACAGGAATTGATAAAATCGACAGGAAAGATTTCCTGAGACCTGGAACTTCAAGAACAAGAGGTCATAGATATAAACTGGCTAAACACAGATGCCGAAGAAATATAAGAAAATTCACTTTCGCAAACAGAGTGGTAGACGGCTGGAACAAGTTGGGGGAGAAGGTGGTGGAGGCCAAGACCGTCAGTAGTTTCAAAGCGTTATATGACAAAGAGTGCTGGGAAGACGGGACACCACGAGCATAGCTCTCATCCTGTAACTACACTTAGGTAATTACACTCCAGCAGTCATCTACTGCTGCAACCCGCCACTTCTTATTACCATGAATTGTTCTGTACATTATACAAATACATTTACATATTATGATGGCTGAATAGCTTTTCCCCAAACAACAATATCCTTAAAATAAAACCGGCACCTGTCAGAATTGTCTAATTATTTACAGTAACTCATCTCCCAGTAAAATATTCAGATTTTCAGTATGATCGGAAATTTTACATTTCTTAATGTTCCTTTATGCTATATGTCTCTTGATAAAATCCTCAGGGACTCTGACTCCTTTGACACTGATCATCTTTTATCTCTCTGCTCTCATATTGACATTCTAAACAACATCTACAAACTACAGTATTGAATATTCTATGATACAGACAGTGCTATATAGCCATACTGGCTTGGTGCTTTCTCTTGATAATTACTTAGTGTATACTATTGTGTAATTATAATTAGTGTAATTGTTTTTATATTAAATAAATATAGAGAGTTGTAAATAAATGTATATATTAAATCACAAAAAACAATAGAGTAAAGGTATTCATAAATTATGGTAAATATAAATATACAGTAAGTGCAATAACCTTTACCAAAACTACTGAAAGAGTAAGTTAGCATATATCAGTGATTATCCCCCAAACACCAAACATCTCTTCACACACACATGCACAAAAACAAAACAAACAAGACTAATAACACTCACATTAAGAGCATATGTGACAGACAGACCAACAATCCCAGGACTGATTGATTCTCGTGCAGCGACACCCAAGATGGCTGCTGAAAAGGTGATGAGGTTACCTATTGTCTCCAGATTTACACCAAGCCACCTGAAATTGATGAAAATTAAATCTTCTAATATAATGCCGAGTACATGTACTGTAATTATCTAATTTTTACTATTTTCTGCAGATTCCTATGATAAGTCACTGGTATATAATGATAAACTATCATTCCATAAAAGAAAATTTATGAAAAATTCAATGCCAGAAAATTCAGCTTGTTGGAGAACTCTGGCTATTACATACACCATTATATACATATACTGTGTGTGTGTAAATTACGAAGAAATTAACACGTGACGAATGATGTGACAATGTCAGACCACGAAGGAAGGATTAAGACAGGAATTTCCTTAAGTACTTTCGTATTTAATAATACATCTTCAGAAGCAGGCGATGAGTCATAATAACGTGGCTAAAGTATGTTGACCAGACCACACACTACAAGGTGAAGGGATGACAACGTTTCGGTCCGTCCTGGACCATTCTCAAGTCGATTGTGATGAAAGTAGAGACGGCAATAATAGGCAAGAGAGAGCTGAGGAGCAAAGTAAGTGTAGTAGAGGGATAGTAATAATAATAAGAGCTGCAGAAGGCCTATTGGCCCATACGAGGCAGCTCCTATTATAACCACCGAATGAGAAGATATAGGAATAAGAGAGGATAGCAAGGGAGCGTAGGAGAAGACAATGAACAGAAAAAGGAGAGAGAAAGAGAAAGGAAAGAGAAAGAAGATAAATGGCTTATTATATTAAATCTTATATTAAATCTTCAGAAGTATTGTTATTAATAATAACATCTTCTGAAGATGTTACTTACATCACTTACGTTAATTTGAAATCTTCTCACTACTTGATATGCATATTCAGATCAGCACACATAGCCATAGTTGGAATAATCAGACATTTGAGCTTAAGTGAGGGTCAGGCGGTGTAGGAACAAAGCAGTGGGGTTAACAATATACAAGATCAAATTTGAATAATAACAATATAATCCACAGGATTTGCCGAGACAAATTGCCAGTCAGTTGATGGTTCAAAGGCAGGAATCAGGAGCTGAAGCTCAAATTCATCAGATTCACTTAGACAAGTACTTTAGCATACATATACACATTCATTCCCTCTCACAGAGACTCTCAAACATTCACAGCACAGTACTGTATAATGTTGCTCACCTGAAGGAAGTAATGTTAGAGTAAATAGGTTTCAAACTGTTCTCCAGCAGTTGTAACGACTCATTGAAGAACTCGTCCTGTTTCCTGTAGGCTCGGATTACTGATGCACCTACAGGGCGTGAAAAAGGAGTAAACAAACATAGTGGATTCCAGTTTCTAATTTTTAGGTGTGTAGAGGTGATAGTGTAAAATTCCAACCTTATTTATAGATATCTCGGCATCTATCTATCTATCTCAAACTTTCATTTTCTTTTTCTATATCTCTTCATTGCACTGTGTTTCATCTCTTGCTTTACATTTTCTCTTGTTTTCCAATCTCAATGTCTTTCATAATTGGCATTGCATACTAGTAACATATCACAAAGTTATTAACACATCAAATATTACATTTTGAGGTCAAATGAGTAAATACAGTTCTTTGTTATTTTAACAACAATTTACTGCTAACACATTACTTTGTTATTTCCTCCACTCACTAATGCTTATGCTAATCTAGTCCATATTATTTAACTTTTAGTGTGGAGATAAAGGACATAACTTTTCTTAGTTAAATGCTAAGTTTACATGAAGATTTCCATCTCATGTCTGAAGAGAGTTACAGTACAGCATTTGTAAACATGCAGATGACATCACGTTCTGGTTTTGGTGAAGAAGAAGGATACATTGTAATTACACTTATGTAATTAGTCACACCAAGCAGCTCACATCAGAAGAAATTTCCAAGTCATTTACTTTGGCTGTAGCAAAGTGATGAAGTCCCTTTGGTGGCATAAAATCTTGATTACTCGTGAAACAATCTCTGAGTGAGGTTGCTCCCAGAGGGGGCTATGTACTGTGGTATGTGCTGTGGTGCTCGAGTAGGCACTGTGCTGGGAACATTGTCACCTGCAGTGGATTCAACGATATATGAACCTTGTACATAGTCTATCACTGTCAAGATCCTCTGTCATTATCTTTAAATTCTTGCAGTTTCTTATTTATTTCATCACCTGTAAGTGATGCTGTGGGCATGAGCCACATGGTGGTGCTGCTGTGAGCTACTCATATTTGCTGTGTTAGTACTGAGGCTTCCCTCTCATGTCTCTGAGGGGTGCCCACAATTGTTTTTCCAAGAGAGCATCTGTTTACTGGAGGCCTGAGGGAGTGGATGCAAGTCACATATACCTTCAGTATTTTGTAAACTGTCACGGAATCTAAATGCTATCCTTATTGATATGAGCAACACAAATCAAACGTCCCTTGTTGTGATTCAAAGTTGAAGGGTTAAGGAAAATATATATATCACGGGTTGCCAGCCATGGTGGGAATTGGGATCCTGATACTGCGGCCAAGCAGACAAGGGCCAAAACTTACAGCAAGCGGGATACATTTCAGATTTATGGTTTCCATTATCCGACAGAAACAATAATACCATTGAGCCTGACCAGCAGGCACGTGGGACAGAGTATCAAAGGAGCACCAGCATACCCACATCAGATTAAGGGTAATAAAGTAATAAACTCAAGAGACAAGCACACAAGACATAAAAGAAAGACAGACAAAAATTAAATAATCAGAAAGACACAGACAGAATAGAAAACCTAAAGAGATGCAGAAAGACAGAACTGGACAGAGACAAACTAATGATACAATAATCTCCAGCTCACCTTGTATACTTTCACTAAAATGAGAGAAGATAGGGGATCTAGTGTTGGACTCTATCCTTTTAATTTGACGAGAGGTAGCCACAAACACCTGCTGGATGAAGCAGTACACGCACATGATGGGTACGACAAAGACGGAAACAATGGGTGTGGCTGCCACAATCACTATCATCGTCATCACCACCTGTAGTACAAACCCCAAGATTATTTACTATACAGTACACATTTTCTGGATGACCGTATCGGTCTAAACAGCCACAGTAAACTCCTAGTTTTACAAGCATAATCCAAAGCCTAATGTAAAACCCATAATTATGCGAGATGTTGGGCTCCCATCACTATATGGGATGTTGATACCCCTTGTAGAAGTGGAGTGGTAAAATTAGTTAACATAGAACAATCTTGCATATTGTTAAAAAGTATTAATGAAAAGTCAGCTCGGAAACATATATCCTATTTCAGCTTCCTATTTTTCCAAATGTAGTTGGAATATAAAACTGGAAGTATACTGTACTGTATATCAATAGTTCATTGCCAGATAAGGCCTACCCCCACTATAGCTTCCACAAAGTCCAAATTGGATGAAATGGCTGTCAAAATAAATAATGTAATGACTCCTCCAAGGTGCCATTTGATAAGTCTGAAAGAGACACTAAACCCATTACAAGCTAAATCCAAATGAATATGATCAGAATAGATCAGCAATGTAAACCTCATCTACAGCACTTCTGCAAACCCATAAAAACAGTAAAACATATTAATAAATACAAACCAAAACCACATCATCTTACTTACCTACATAACTTCCCTTCCCTTAAAATGTATATCACTACCAATAACAACATACTGTAGACAGGATGGAGGCCAAACCACGCAGTGTTTGTGGTAGGATGTAATCTAGCACATTGATCTCCTTGCTGAAACGGTTGATTACGCGTCCACTCGGGTTGGTGTCAAAGAAGCTCATGGGGAGACGAATGATGTTATGTAGCAAATGGTGGTGGAGAATATTGGCTGCTCGCAGTCCACCCAGCATCACCATCAACAGACCCACAAACAAGAAGATGGCTGTTGGCAGATATAAAATTGGTCTCAGTGCAGGGGACAGTTAATATACGTATACAGTATACAGTGTACACCACACCTTCACAAATGGCTTTATCTCTTTGTGTAATTTTTTTTTTAAATGCAGACTAATTGAAGCTAGTGTCCTATTTATTAACAAATATATAGGGGTTTTTCTTACTCTATATGATAAACATTTTGTTGTAAAATTCCTCTACAGTATAAGCCATGTCATATGCTGGCGGAGATAAGTCAATGTCTCAAGTTCTGATGAGTGTCAAGTTATGTCAGGTTACATCTTTATTGATACATAACATTTTTTATAAAGATCTTTTTAATAAAATTAAAAGCAGGAATTTACATATAGGTTCATATATTTTTATTATTATTATGATTGAGTTTTTAATGCAAGTTAAATGCTATATAGCATGTTAATGCTATATATGAGGAATACATCTGCATGACACCAGTGAATGGTAACCCAGAAAAATCAGTCAATGGATTAATGCATCAAAAAGAAAAAAATTATGTAAAAATGAAACAGTGTGTGTGTGTGTGTGTGTGTGTGGTTGTAACAAAGTGTACCACATATTCAATAAGTACTGAAGTATACAAGAATACCGAAACATTATAAATAGAGCACATATATATATCGTAGGCCTACAAACACTATCCTTCTTAGTTTGTAATAAACTCTGTGCTAGTTTTTGTGAATTGTGTGCTCATAAAACAAGTTAAACACATACTATAGTAAAAACAAGGATAAACAATCAAAGAAACATGCAAGGTGACTACTGGAGTCATCTCTCTCATACAGCAGTGTTAGCAGAGCTAGCATCGGGTGTCAACAGATGTCGGCCCAGATCCCCCAACGCTCAACCTTTCACAACTCGTCCAACCAGTAAAGAGGTACATATAAATATTTGTTCTGTTTTTCTTACATTTTGCACACAAATTAACAATTCTAAGAGGACAAAATATTTGTTCATTTTCCCCCTCCCCCACATAGGCAGGTATGGCCATATTCCAATAGCTGCACATTGATGGTTAAAAAATGTTCACAAAGTTTAACAGTTTCAAGTAAACAATGTAACAAAGTACTGACAAGATGATTCTGCCGACAAGAAAGAATACCTTGACCAACGCCGAATGCACCATAACCAGCAAGAAAAGTGTCTCGATCAAATTGTGCAATATCTTCAGTAGTGTTGGAGGTGATGGTTGTGTTGGCTTTAGAAGTGCTGGTCCACTGAGACAACCACACACTGCCACCTGCATTGCTCGCCTGTGAAGGTGGTTAGTATTCCATTAACCAGTGGTTAGTATATTTTACTCTGCATTCTCTAACTTCAACTATGATTCCTGGCAAGAATTCATAGTGGTCTAAATAATAATAACAATAATAACAATAGTAAAAATAAATAATTTATAATAAAAACAAAATAATATAAAGAAATGACAATGCATGATATATCAAGCAAGTATGGGGAGTCACTAGAACACTGGTTAAAATCCCTGCATTGTTTCAAATAATTTTCTAATTAATAATAATAACTGTATAAAAAAAAATCAGATGGAGCTCCGAGGTGACTCGAACCCACGATCGAGATAATCTCAGCCGTTGACGCTAATCACTGGACCACCCCCGGCGTTTAGTGTCAGTGGCTGGGATTCTCTTGGTCACGATTTAGCTTTATTTTTTCTGGACCATAAAATTAAACATACAAAAAGTGAACTTTTTGTTGGTCCATCACTATATACCGGTACTTTTGACTAAATAGCTACTACAAGTAATGTCATATCAGGAGGATGGGTTGAAATGTGGACAAAAGTCAAATTATGGAGGAAGAGAGAGGGAAATTCTGTGGGTGAAGTTACACCAAGTATCCCAAGTTACACTCCAGGTATACCAAGTACCTGGGGTATGTGATTTACAGACTAAGAATTTGTGCAAGTGAAGCTGTAAGTAGGATAATGGTCAGGAATTATACAGCAGGCTGTATGAAGGAGAGGTAGTACCTAACCTTCTGTACAGATGTGAGTGACTGGTATGGCATCAACAGTAGAAATGGATGATCTGAGAAGCATGCATGGTGTTTAGAGAAATAATAAAGTAGAACATAAAAATTGCATTAGAAGATGTAGAGTGCAGAGCTTAGTAAATATTAAGAATGAAATGAGTATATCAAGATGGTTTTGTCATGCTGAATGAATGGATGATAATAGATGGCTAAGGATATCATATTTTAGAGTAGGAAGAGAGGAGAACAACTAATATAATTAGATGTAGTGAGTGCATATGAGGAAGTGGGGGTTGAGTGCAAACTGCACAAAATATGGGTAGGCAGCAACTTGTGAAAGGGAGTGAATGTTTAACATGCTCGTACAGTATAAAGCAATTCAGTTCAAACATTAAACCAAGTCTTATGAAGTGGTAGGGTGTTAGTCTGGATGATTATGCAAGATGTATGGAGAATGGATAGGACCCATGTTCAAACATCATAAAAGGATAAAACACATGGCAGAATGTTTCACATTTGATTTTCTTCATTTTACTAAACGATGTCAATAGCAACAATAATGTGAAATCCTCTTTGAACATGTGTAAATATGCTAAAAAAAAATGCTGCTTATGGTTTGTGCCATCTCCTTTGCCATGATAAAAAAAATGTGAAATATAATTAAAAATTCATGGAGTGGCATAGTTCTTACCTGTGCCAGAGTCATGAAGATGATGGGTATAACTATACAGAATGCACCCATAGCACGGCCATATACCAGGAAGACTTGTCTGGAGATCTGTACAAAAAGTTTTTAAGAAGACATAGTCGAGCTACATTAGGGTGGTGTAGGAGGGATCTGTGAAGTCATGTGCCAGCACATCACACATTACAAGCAATATAGTACAGTACTGTATTTTAGACCCCCTCACAGTGTTAGGGATACCGTATGGCAAAATCTTTTACGGTACAATAAAAAAATAAAAGGGTGTATGTAAAATGCAAGGAAATCTCTATGGGATGTGTCATAATGCAAAAATATAATCCAAGAAATGTGTAATTCACAAAACAAATTTGGCACCATCTCATGCTATATGAATCATGTTCTCACAGGGTAATTTTTTACTGTAAAGGACATGATTGAATGACATGAAATTAATTTGCTACGAGTCAAGCTGTGATACAAAATATTCATAAAAAATACACGTTCTCCTCTCTCTCTCCCCTCACAGCCCAACCTTTAATTTTTCCTCCGTCTCCATCATTTACCCACAATTTCTACTTCTCTCCCTCTTAGCACTGATGAATGCAGTTGCCACATGCACAGTAGACATACCATATAGAAAACTGTGGAGAATAAGGACATGTGCCTATACTCTACAGTAATCTTAACACTTTCGCTGCCTGATGCTGTATGTTCCATCACGGAACCAAAATACGGAGTACTGTATGCGGGATGATGCAAATAGGCGTCAATAATTTAACAACTTGTGGAAATTCCATTTTTTGTCTGAATACTATGGGACTTTTTTTTAAAATGCACGCCAACTTCTGTCCATTCTCTGTATAGCCCACATGGCATCCTGACCCTGCCGTGTGGGCACCCACCCACACTTGAGGCTCACTGTTCTCGTGACCTCGCTCGTAACAGCCGTGGCCTTCCCTCGAGTCAAAATATTTCCCCATTCTGGTTATTTTATCACAGGGATTTGTTATTACCGGCTTGATAAACACTGCAAATTAACTTCCAGATGGATACTGATCAAGAACAGCGCCAACCCATGACGAAAGCATTGAAAGAAATACGTACGAGGGGAAAGGTTATGGAGTGGGGTTTTCATTGAAAACATAGAAGAGAGAGACTTATATGTTCTTATATGCAAATATCCCTCAACAGCATTCTATTGCGAACAATTCGATACCAAAATGAATGACGTAGCATGAAAATTTAGATCAGAAAGCTTAAAAAAAATAAAAATAACATTTGTGGGTGGTGGCGAGTTAGCGCGCACAGCTCGGCCGACCTTGAGGTGCGTGGCGAGTCGCCCGCTGGGGCAACGAAAGTGTTAATTGTTTGAAACTTAAGAGATTACTGTGGTGTATTCCTTTACAGTAATCTACAGCTCGACTTTAAATAAATCAAACTTCAGATTTTTTCTTTGTTTGAAAGGGGGTTTATCAAATCTAACTCTGTTAGCTTTGATAATATATTACACTTTTAGGTAATATGTTATCTGCAAGTTAAAGTCCACTGTTATCTTGATGATCCTCTACAGTGTTAACAATTTGTTCTTTTCATTACCAAATATGTTTTAAGTTTCAAATTAATGCTAAAAGTCAGGTTATTACCCAAAAACGAGCATGAAAGGACAACACTGGTTGTAAAAACTGTCACCAGGGCAATTCAATGCTCATTTTCAGTAGAATGTCATCTTTAATTGGCTTATATAAAAGCGTTGTAGCTTAAAGTGAATGCATGAAAATAGTATCATGTTATTGCATCAAAACCAACAAAGAAAATTAAATAGTAGTTATGAAAGTGGTCACCAGGGTGCTACACTGCTCAGTGTTAATAGAAAGCTTACGGTACTTAAATAACACACATTAACACTGATGTTCAATTCATGCAAAAGAAGCCTACTCATGTTATGCTGGCATATATAAACACTGTACTGCTTATTATGTAAAGTAACTCACTTAGACCTAAACAACAAAACAATCCCTTCACTCCCTTGTCTCTCCAGGACCTACTAACCTCTTGTTCATTAACACCCCACAATTTAATGCTGCTGACGATTTACGTAACTTTTGAAATATAAATACTGTACAGCTCAAGCTATAGACACCCCACCCAAAAAATTACCAATAAATGTGTATACTATAATATTCTAAATTATGTCACATTTGTCAGAATTTACTTAGAATTTTACTTAATATTAAGGACTTCATATATTTGGATTATTATTATGCTACTTGTACTTAGATACAGAAAGATCAAACATAATGTCAAGGTAGATTTATTATTACTCCAATGAAGTTTACCCTCAACCTAATATTTCTCTAAAAATTTTGGCAGACAATATATGAACATAAATATAGATGTAAAATTAGATTAACAAGAGCCTGAAATCTTGGTAATACAGTAAATATAAAAATAGTTGACGTGAATAAGCAAAACTTACTTTGCCTGTCTCAGCAGTTTCCTCATCAACTAGAATTTGGCCTCTTTTAATAGAAGAGTTACAATCAACAAAATTGTATGCCGGAAGGTCCACACCTACTGAAGATGTTGATCTACTTATTGTCGAAGTCATGCTACTGTCGTTAGAAACATTGTCAAACTGCTGAGTTGAGTACGATATGTTACGAAGAAATATTGGCAAGTCATTGTTACTAGCAGCAATGTTATTGTGGTTGCTGCCTATCTGGCTGTGCTTGGTAAATATGTTGCAGCTATTTTCTGTGTGTGTGGTAGGACTCGAGGCGATTTTTTGGCTTTTATCTGTCTCACTGACAGTCCGATGTCTTCGTCCATTTTCATGTTCCCTGAAAGCATGAACTAAATTTTTACATTTCTCCTGAAAAAGTCTGCTGCAATTCTTTCCTATGAATATAATGAACAGCCCAGCAAACATAATTTTCATACATGAAAGTGTAGAGACAGAGAGGTCGCTAGCTTGCAGCTCACCTGGTAATGTTTAAGGAGCTCCTCCTGAGGGACACCTGCTTGATGAGTTGCTTCCCTCCTGAAACCTCTTCAAGTTGATCACACAGCTCCTCCAGCTCTGAGGTGAATTCATTCAGTTTAGACCATTAAACACTTTACACTTTAAGATTAAAAATAGCAGTAGATGCAGAACATAAGGACTCATGGCAGAAATAAATACTAATTCAATGATTCATTACAATTAATTTGTAACTTTTAGTTCTGCTAGAGGCTTTGCTTATAGTGCTTATACCATTATTATAATCTTCAACTGGATTTTTATCTATTTCTCTCATATACACAAATAAGAAATACTTTGATGCTGCTTCCCGACTGAACAAAAGTTTTACATCAAGAAGATTAAGGGTATTAGTGAGATTTTTGAGTTCAGATATGAAGGAAAGGCACAGCACAATATTATTAGAGTTCAAAACAGGTTTGGGGATGAAAGAAATTTAGATTTGCTCGAGATTAGGCACAGTTTATAAAATGTAAGGGACATTGCAAGTACTGTCTCATCTCAAGTTGTCTGTATCTGTCTCTCATCTGAATCTCATCTGCCTCATCTAACGCACTACATCTCCAACACACTTCTACACTAACCTTCCACTTCCTCATTATCCATGGAACTGAAATGCTGGAGAATGAACTGAGCAAATTCTCCACCAGAGGCCACTAACTCAGTGTAGGCTCCTTTCTCCACCAGCCGCCCATCCCTCATCACCAACACTGTGTCTACTTGTGGCAGGAAGGTCAATGCATGTGTCACCAATACTCGTGTCTGTTGACAAAAAAAAATAAAATAAAAATAGTACCACCATTGAGGGTTTTTTTATGAAATGAAACCAATCAAGCATAGGAGCAAATGAGGGTGGCCCCCAAGAATTGAATATAATAAAACACTACTTTCTGGACGAGTCCCAGTGGCTCCCTGAAGCTAACTACCCAGAGTCAACTGGAGTGGACCGTCCTTCCACTGGATCTGCGAGACATTTGGTTGAGCTGAGGTGGACCTCTTCGTGTTGGTGTGAAACCAATATCTTCCCTCCTATGCGGCTCTATTCCCAATTGTGAGCCTCTCACAGAGGATGCTTTTGACTGGCCTGGTCAAGGTGGAGGTTAACCTTTCTCCCCAAATTCAGGTGCTGCTTTGGGTTCTGTCCAATCTGGTGTTGTCTTCAGGGAGGGTGATCCTTGTTTTACAGTTCCCCTTCACCCCCTAATATCTTTCTTAAAAGCTATGTTTTTTAATGTTTTTAAGCTATGTTTTTTAATGTTTAGCTATTGTTTTTTAATGTTTTTAGCTACGTTTTTAGCTATGTTATGTTTAAAGCCAGAGCCAGCTTTTCAAACCACCTGTGAGTCACTGGTTCTACCTCAGTGGACACCTTGTTAGGTGACGCTGTTTCATAGAACACCCCTTTCCAAGGCTCATATTCATCAAGTCGTCTGCAGTGTCATCAAATCTAGCCATCCTGTGGTCTATGCTCAGGCTGATGATGCAAGCTTGATGCATTGGCTTCAGTCTTCATCTAAAAGTTAAGGGGTGATATCTAGGCTCAGGGATTTTGCCACTAACAGGGTTCTGGCAGCTCAGTGTTTGGTTAATGTTCTTGGTCCCAGCAGGTCGTTGTGTTGCTTTGGGCTGTGTCTCACAGCCTCGATTCTCTTCTTTGTCCTAACGCATGCCATCTCTCCTCCTCCCTAGTAAATTCCATTTTAGTTCTGTGGTTAGCTAGCTTCATGGAACCACTGGGGGCTTCCCTACAAAACCTAGCATTCAATGTAATGAAACTCTTCTTCCTGGATGAGCCGCAATTATTCCCCGACTCCCTCCCTCCCTACTAGGAAGGAGGGTCAGTCGGTTCATTGGTAGGCTGTTTATCAGCATGCAGAAGTTGGGCTGCCTGGTAGTGGCACTTGATACTAAGAGTTTCGCACTAATTTTGAATGTTTCTCTTGTTCTGTGTGAATCATTTGTAGAGCTGTTTGGACTTTCTGAGGCATTCGGTTTGTTAACCCTCCAGTTGTCTAAAGCCTTGTTGACTTTCTGGATGCTGTCCCAGTGTGGTGGCAAATTGTCACTCACTCTGTGCCTCTGCGAGAGGGCCAGGTTGTCTCTGGTCCGCAGTAGGCTGAACAGAACTCACATCTGATGCGAGTCATTTGCATGGATCAATCTCAGTGAGATAGCTTCAGAGAGCCACTGGGTTCATCCAGAAAGAGGCATTTCATTACATCCAATTCTGGGTTATCATAAAAAAAAATTGGCCATTTAAATTAATTCTGACAGGTAATTAATATAAAATATAGAAGAAGAATGTGGTGAATTAAACAAAGTTTATTTTTAACCTTCATTTAACCCATTCTTGAACTTTTAATAGTCCCAATTACTCTTTGCAAAAACTGGTAAGTTACATCTGTAAGCGAGAAAAGCTAAAGTAGTGATATTACCTTATGCTTCAGCACCCCGTGAGGACCTATGACATGGTCGAAGATGTGCCTGCCCACATGAGAGTCAACAGCACTGAGCGGGTCATCAAGGAGGATGATACTGGCATCACTATACACCGCCCTTGCTAAAGCCACCCGCTGCTTCTGGCCACCACTAACATTGATCCCCTGAGGGAAGAAGAAGATAATTGATAAGTCTAAGTCTGTAAGTCTTAAGCAGCTTAAAAATTTTGGCAACTCATTAAGTACTAAAGTCAAATGAAAACCATTAAAATTTCTAGAACTAAAACATGCCATGCTATGTCACATCTGAAAAAAAAATTAATATTTTTGCAAAACATTAGTTAAAACCCCCCTTTTACTTTTTGGAAAGTGAGTGTCACATTTAAATTTGTCCACCATTTTTTAGATTAGCCAACCACCTATGTGACATTAGTGGTGATAAGAGCCTGTTATCAGACCATTACCAACAAACACTTACCAAATGTACTTTCATCCACCCAATCTAATAGGTTACAAGAATAAATGTTAAGACTACATACCAAAAATAACCAGCATTGAATGCAATGAAATGCCAATTTCCGAGTGAGCCTCGGTGGCTCCATGAAACATGACCTCTGATTAATGTCCCATTAATCACAGAGTTCTATGGCCTACCGTGGACCAAAAGCCAGAACCTGGCCTCCTTGCAGAGGTGCAGGGAGCAGTGACATTTATATATAAAGTTATTTGTTTATGCCTCCACTGAGGAAGGCAATCAGAAAGTCAACAAGATAAAAACCATTGCTGGGTTTAAACAAGACTGCATCCTCAAGAAACAGCTATAGAACTCCCCAACAATGTAAATAAACTATTGAAAGTTTACGAAACTAGTGCAGCTCATTTGCCTCACCTCCTCCCGCCCTCACTGGGAGTAGGAGGGAGACAGGCCACGGTCAGCTAGCAGTCCCAACGTCAGGAAGACGAATGATGCAATACCCCTGATGGCCTGGCATTTGAGGGTTATCTGCCAAATTATGTTTCGAGTCTTGTGAGCTCAGCAGTTGTCTGTAAAGCTTTGCTGACTTTCTGGATGCTTTTCCAGTGAAATGGCAGAATATCATTTGCTCTCTATGCTTCATGTGAGGGGAGGCAAAGTTTTGGCTCAAGTCCCCAATAGACCTAATGAACTCATGTGACTGGTAGATTGGAGTTACAGGCAGCCACCATGGGGAATCCCCATAAAAGCATTAACTTTAAGCTACTGTAAATATGAAAATATGGCGTGAAAAATGTATCAATGCATAAACAGCAGATATACTGTAATGTATATAAATTACTAAACACAAACTGAAGTTCGTAGTTTGAAATGACGAAATGCTATAATGCATCAATATTTAAAATTAATTATATTTATTAAAAACAGTTAAAACCTTTTATCTGTTCACCTTTGACATTAATCATTGACAAGATGACAGGTGTTATATGAGACACATTTAATGGCTGTATAACATTAATTTTAACATGTGAAGAACTGCTGATCTCAAAAGATGCTAATATAGAATTATTGTATTGAATTTCCACAGAGGTTGGAAGATGGCAAAATGACAAACTAGAAAAAAAAAATGAGACAGCACAGGAAGGTGAGCTGAAAAGAGGGAAGGGCAGACACATCAAAAAGAGAAAAGCAGATTCCGAGAGCCAAGAGTGGCGCACATTCTCACCTTCTCTCCAATCTCCGTCATGTCTCCAGCTGGCAGCATATCAATATCAGCCTGCAGGGCACATGCCTTCACCACCTGTTTGTATCGCTTCAGTTCAAAGGGCTGACCCCAGGTGATGTTGTCTCTCAGAGTTGCATTCTGTAGCCATGCTTGCTGTGACACATATGCTACACTTCCCTGCAGGTAGGATAGGTGTTAGCAGGTGGGTGGAATAAATCTTAGCAAATGGGTAGAATGGATGTTTGCAGGTGGGTGTGAAGTTGGTGTTAACAGGTGTGCAAGATTGGTGTTAGCAGTTGAAGGGGAAAGTGTTAGCAGACGAGTTGGATAGGTATTAGCAGGTGGCGAATGAAGCAAGTGTCAGCAGATGGTGAATGGGACTAGTGTTAGTTGGCAGCAAGTGGGTGGAACAGTAGCAATAGCAAATGATAATGGGCTGGACAAGTATTAACAGGTGACAGGAGTTTGGTATAGGATAGGTATGGTATTAACAGGTGATGGAGTATATATATATATATATATATATATATATAATATATATATATATATATATATATATATATATATATATTATATATATATATATATATATATATATATATATATATATATATATATATATATATATATATAACATATTAGTTGGTTGTGGGTAGAACAGGTGTTAGTAGGTTGTGTTGGGGGACAAAATGTTGTCAATAAGACATGTACTAGTACATGGCTGTTAAACAAGTTAGGTTATGCATACAGGCGAATGCATGTGTTTGCATTCTAAATATTAAAATAATGAAAAATTAATACAACAAATGAAAAATGTGATACACAAAATTATATAAAAATAATAGTATAAAATCAGGCTTTAAGTAAATTAAAATTAACTCTCAGGAAGTCACTCAATTGCTCCCTTAGCTAAAGACTCCCTCGACTCCAGGAAAGACCTTTGCTTAGTTAGGCACACTGACAGCCTGAATCAGCATATAAAGAAGCTTTTCATGCTGCCTGAACTGGGTTATACTGATGCAAGCAGGACATCACAAATTTGTCAAACCAGTCCAGATATAACTATCAGAAGCACATTTCCCCAGAACTTCTGAGTGTTTTGTAATGGCACATAAACTTGCAAATAAGAGAGAGTGAATGTGTGTGCAGTGTTATATCCACAAAAATGTTTTACAATTAACTGTAAATAAACCATTTTGGAGTGCATATTAGTGACATGAATATATTTTGGTGTATCGGTGTTCTGCACGTTTTAGGATATAACAGCTGCAAACGACACCCTAGTGCATAATGTAAGTGAAAAAAGTGAAAAACATGTGAGTGACAGTGAAATATAAACAAAAATAATTATTTGCAGCAATTCCAGCCACTTGAATGTCTCACGTGACCTACCCCGAGTACGCACTCCAGGAAAGATCATGAATTGGTGACGTCTCTGCGAAATTTCATCGCTCCATCACAGGTAAAGTAACTATGCATTTTATGTTTTATCATTGAAGACATTTCAATAATATTAGAAAAAATCTTGAATTTTGTTTTTCTTGTGCACAGAGTTTGTTAGGATTACAAAAGAGAATTCCCTAATAGATACAGGTACTAGTAATACCTGTATCAAAGAAGTCTTTTGACATTAGTGATTTGTGGATATATGGCAAGGTGTCTTCCTAGGAGCAGTAGGATATGACATGGCAGTTTGTGAATATTACTGCTGCATCCATGTCAAATGTCCACATGTCTTGCCTAAGCATAAACTGGTCATAGGGCAATGGAGATTCCTTGTCTTTAAGAGCAACCAAGTAGCATAACTCAGAAATTATAACAATAATAATGTAGTCAATCATAATAAATGGGAAAGTAAGTTGTGTAAAAAAAAAAAAATTAAATGGATTTACCAAATAAACAGGAATATACATACTGAATTGTATAAGTATGAAAATATTAAAAAAAATCAATCAATAACTATAATTATTTAATAGCTTCCCAACTATATAATTTCAATATTTACATTGACGATGACTTTCCCAGCATCCTTTCTCATTTCACCTAAGAGAGCAGAGATGAGGGAGCTCTTGCCTGCTCCAACAGGCCCCACCACTGCCACCAACTGCCCCTCCTTCACCTCCAGCTCCACCTGTTGGAGAGACCAGTTGGCCTTCCCTTCCTCTCCTTCCCAGCTGAACTGCCCACCACGCACCACCACCAAGCCACCTGAGAGCAAGATGGGCACACAGTCATGTATTGCACTCGTAAAAAGTGATCAGTGATGTGACGAAGGAAGATTATTCAACCAAGACTTCCTTTACCCTTGCCTTGTACTACAAAAAATCTATGGTCAAATACTAACATATAAACTGACTTACTAGTCAGTATTGTTGTGAATTTTTCCTTTCATTTTTGGGAACATTTCCTTTCATCTAATGCCTCTGTTCACCTGGCAGTAAATAGGTACCCAAGAGTTAGTCGGCTGTTGTGGAGTTGAATCCTGGTGAAGGACAGTAGTTACACCTTAGGGGGAGGAGGAGGGATCTCGATATAAGCCTAAAGTCTATATGTACACAGGATGCCTGTGCCCAGCAAAATTATTATTAATTATTACTATATCAGAGGTGTAAACAAAAATGTAAAACTATTTTTTGTGAAGAGAATGGTGGAAGATTGGAGCAG
Organism: Procambarus virginalis; assembly: GCA_020271785.1. Lineage (NCBI taxonomy): Eukaryota > Metazoa > Arthropoda > Malacostraca > Decapoda > Cambaridae > Procambarus > Procambarus virginalis. The sequence goes on from WNGS01092210.1 coordinate 12,578,898, forward strand.
GCTCCAGGATATTGGAATATGTACCAAAACTACTTGTGTAAACATTACATCAGATTAAAGTAGTTACTCAATTGGTACAGTATTTGTATTTTCTTATGAAGTCACTAATTATGAGCAGTATTTTGGACATACCTTAAGATTATGAGTGAATAAATTTGTACATTTTTAGAGTAATCATTCCTTGTAATTAGGTAATTACGCACACTTACAGGTTGAAGGTTCAGAGCAAACAGCTTCAGGATCCAACTCTCCCATGTTCAAGAACTTCTGCATCCTAGTCTTGGACACACCTGCCTGTGGGGGCAGGAATGTATAAGATTTGGATGGGAACACATTAGTGGTATACATGGAGGGTACACCTTGTGTGCACTGCAGTTCAGTATAAATAAAGGCCTTGATAAAACAGATCACGAAAGAATAGAACTCTAGATGGAATTTGAAAACAATTTGGTTCCTAAGAAACCTTCGTAATATGTATATATGTCTAAATGATCAATAAGACCTCAATTCACCAGACACTCGCTGTAGCCATACTCACAAACATTGCTCTCCCAGTCAAATAGAACACGTTGAGTCGTGAAACCCCAGGCATGGAGACTATTGGCGAGATATGGATACTTTGTAAAATAGTAAGTAACGTAGTGTTATCAGAGCTGAATAAGTTACAGTTCATAGTATTGGATTTTATATAGTCTGAAGTTAATCTCTCTAGTTTCCAGAGGTGGTTTAATAATGCTTGTTACAAGAAATATAGAGTAGTGGTGTGTTGTCCTATCAGGTAAGAGTTCCTATAATGAGGTTGTTTCTTCAGATTTCTCTCTTCTAATCTTCTGAATCTCTCACCAGTGCTTCTAAACCCCTTTCCTCAACTCTACCTGCATTCCCAAAGTTTACCCTGCATTGGATTACCATCCAGATTTCTCTGGTTAATTACAGGTATCATTCCTGGACGATTGCTTTTTATCAATTGTTGAAATTCCTTGAGCTGTTTTAACATGTAACAGAAACGGAAACATATGTACCTGAATGAGCTGGGAGATTACATTGGGCATCTGTATGATGGGCAGACGCAACAGGTTGAAGAGAGCAATAGAGACGAAGGCCTTCTGGGAATCCAGCACATTGTCATCAGATACTAGCAGGTACGTGGTGAATGTGGCAAGAGCTACCTAAAGGAGGAAGACATTATAACATACGATTAGTAGACAGCGCTAAGATTTGCACCATAAAAATGAATACAAGTGAGGAAAATTTTGTGAAGAAATTATAATTTTCAGCTATAAGAAAAGATACCAGAGCATGAAGTATCTTTGGTTTAGCATGTCACTGAGGTGAACAAAGTTATCATTCTCATTTTGGCTAAGAAGGCTGTCTTTATTGTTTTGTGGCTAAGAAGGCAGTTTTCCTTGTCAAAAAGCATGTCTTCATTGTGTTGTGGTTAACCAGTGTCCTTTGAAACTAGATTTCTGGCAATAACATCTTACTCTCTCATCTATACATATGAAACAATCTATACTTGCCATATATGGGGTGACACTGAAGACGAAAGAGTTGAAGGTCTGCAATAGAGCGAGCTTCTTAAGCAACAAGACCTCCTTATTCCTCACCTCCTCAACCTTTTCAGCAAATGAGGCCTCCCACGCATACAGCTTTAGTACCTGCACAAGAAACACCGAGTTGAAAGAATCGTTTTCTGTCATCCTCTCTCTCTATTTTCTAAACTGGGACAAAATTTTTTGCTTTTTCTGCAATGATATAAACTTAAAATATAGAATAATCATTAAAACCTATAAAGAAATCATATCCCAAAAAATACTAATTAATGTATGTCCACTAATTTAAAATACAGTATTTCCCTAGGATTTTATTATATAAATAAACAACTGCTTTGTATGTGACCTACTCTAGACATAAGCATTTGATTTGTCATAAGACAAAAACATGACAAAAATGACAAAAATTCTTCTCATATCATGGATCTTTGCAAAAAAGTAATCATCCTAAATACCCCTATACTGTTTATGCATAAAGTTGAAACTTCCTCCACAATAACTTTTTTAAATACAGTAGAAAGTATTATTACTATCGTATTAGTTTTGAAGGATTCAAATCTTTTTTATGGATTTCCTGCCTCAATTCCTCTAGTCTTCAAGCTTTAATATCATGAAACCACCATCTCTACTGGCCTGAATGAGGGCAGGAAGCCAGTGGATTGTCAAAAGTCTCCCATTTATCCTAAGGATTTTATCCCACTAGATTTTGACCTGCAGAAATGTTTTGCCATTTACAGCTTCGGTGGGTAGGTGGTTCCATGAACTTATAACCCTATGGGCGAAAAATATCTCCTGTAATCCTATGCATGAAAAAAGTAGCTCCTCTTTTCTGTCCTATATTTTGGCTTGTTAGCTTAATGCCATTGCTCCTTGTATGTGTTACATTTGACTTTTAAAGAAGTGGTCTGGATTAATACCTCTAAATTGTTCAGTATTTTAAAAATTTCAATATCTGGTTTGCAGTGTTGCTAATCCTGTGGCCCTCAACGGTTTCTGGTATGAGAGTCTGCTTAGTTTTAGGATTATTTTTGTCACCCGGTGTTGAACTTTCCCCAAAGCAGATATGGCTTTCTGAAGATGAGGTCTTCATGCATAGACACAGTAGTCTAATTGGGGACCTACCGGAGATTTCCACAGTTGAATAACTATTTTCTTATTCTTGAAATCAAAGGTTCATTTGACTATTCCCAGGATTCGGTTGACATTCTTTTTACTGCAGCTCCCATTTATCAGTGCAGAACCAGTACAGTTGTATATCCATTTAGATTTAAAAGAAATATCTTCCATCTTACCTTGATACCACTGATGATCTCATGGGCCATCTTACCTTAATACCATTAATGATCTCACTAGCCATCTTGACTCTCTTGTCCTTGAAAGTCATAGCTTTTGCCTGCAACTCCTTTGACCTCTGGACGATCACACTGTTAATGGGGATGATAAGCAGCAGCACGATCAGACCTGCTAGAACTGACGGACCTGTCACACCAACATATAATGATTAGGAACCTTCTGTTTATGCATATTATTCTCACTGTCCCAGTACCTGTCACTCTGGTTTTCATTCTGTGCATCTCTTTCAGGGTCTTCTTTGGTCTGTGTAGCTTGCACTTGTACATCATGTCCAAGTGAAAATGAAAAAATAACAAGGGGAAATAGGCTATCAATATCCACATTAATTAAACAAAAATTTTGATTAAATTAAAAAAAATTGATGAATATCATCTTTGATAGCATATCTCATGTTACTTTAATACAGTGTCCTAACATATAAATGGCTGTTCTCTTTTGTTATGAAAAATATTACAAAACATTAGCCAATGTCACCTTAGCCAATGACTGGCCATACATCCCCCCAGGAAGCAACCTACAGCAGTTGACCAACTCCCAAGTACCCATTTATTGGCAAATGAACAGAAACAGAAATCTTTTAGGGGGACTGATGTGGAACATTCAGACTATCACAAGTCAAGCCTGGCCTCAGGCCAGGCTCAGGGAGTACAAGAACTCCCAGAACCCTCTCCAGGTATGCTCCAGGTATCAGGGGCTAGATTCACAAAGAAGTTACGCAAACGCTTACGAACCTGAACATCTTTTCTCAATCTTTGGCGGCTTTGTTTACAATTATTCAACAGTTAATGAGCTCCGAAGCACCAGGAGGCTGTTTATAACAATAACAACAGTTGATTGGCAAGTTTTCATGCTTGTAAACTGTTTAAGAAGTGTAACCAAAGCTATCAAAGATTGAGGAAAAGAGGTACACGTTCATGAGTACTTGCGTAACTACTTCGTGAATCTGGCCCCAGGCCATTGCTCTATCAGCTAGACCTGGAGCTCCTTTTTTTTCTCTCTTCCAAGTTTGAAACAAAGATTATTCAGGATAGTGCAAGACAAGGTTTCACATCTCTTTTCTGCAGCTTTGACGGCTAAGGAAATTTTCTTTAACCCTCAAAAAGAGTGGCAATCATCAAAATTGTCACCTTGCCTATACACCAATAATAATAATAAAATACTGTAATAATAATGTAATAATAATAGTAATATAATAAAATAAATAAGTAATAATAATAATAAATAATTTTAATAATTTGTTTTTATAGAATTATACATTTTGGAGTTATTTAATTACATCATACATATTCAAAGCATTCATGTTATTTCATTCCTCGTTACTGCCTGCAGTCCTCTTTACGTATACAGTAATGTTATGCCTAATGCTCTTGTCTTCACTTTTCTGAATGGAATGTGGTATCCTGGGAGATGGATCTCCCTTTCTATTACCTCTTGTTCCTATTTTTCACTGATAGCAATTATGTCAGGACTCTCAACCCCAATATATGTGAACAATATTCAATTTATTCATTAAACTTTTGTAATTTGTGTAGATACATTTTAAACTTGTGATGTTTCTATGGAGCTGAGAGATTGGGCCTTCTGTAATGACTGGCATTTTATATGCAGTAATTTAAATACTTTACAGTATTTTAATTTTAATGATCATCACTGTGTATTGCGAATTAAACGTAATCCTCTTTTGAGCTGTGTATGGGAAGCATATGCAATTACTTAAGCGTAATTATCAAAGTGCAGTTATAGGACGAGAGCCTGTAACTGCACAGTATATATAGTCGAGTCTCCCCACTCTGAGGAACAAAGAGATCAGCGGTGTATAATCTGTGGTACATAAGAGCTCAAAGTAGTCTGTTTTGCCATAAATCATAAGTGATAATTGATTAACTATACTGTTTTGATCCATTTCTTATGTTTGCTATACTGTATTATAAATGAAACTGCTTGTTTAAAATTTGTTTCAAATCATTTCACAGGTTAACTGAAAATATATTCTTCTACTTGTGCATATTATTATGTATATTTGACCCATTTAATAGTGCATTGTAGGCACAGTATTAGTGTTTTTATTTGGCTCTTAGATTAGAAGATTAGCGCAGATGAGGAGTTACAATAACGTGGATGAAATATGTTGACCAAACCACACACTAGAAAGTGAAGGGACGATGACGTTTCGGTCCGTCCTGGACTATTCTCAAGTCGATTGTGAATCGACTTGAGAATGGTCCAGGACGGACCGATATGTTGTCGTCCCTTCACTTTCTAGTATGTGGTTTGATCTACAAGATTAATTATCATTAAATGCCCTCTCTATATTATAATATACATTACATCCCTCCCTTACCTTATATAAAGTTCTCCCTTTATATCACATTAAATGTCTTCCCTCATCCTCATATATTGCATTTTGCACACTTATTATTCTGTATAATGTCCCTTTGGTTTTATTCCTACTTGACGGTGGAGATACACTGTGCTCATTCTGACTTGCAGTGTAAAGCACTTCATACTTTTCTCCTACTCCTGTATCTTGATCACCTGACCTCTCCATATCTTTTGCTTTGAGTTTGAATTTTGAAGTTACAGTAATTAAATCTTTTAGTACGACTCAATTATTTGTAACTTTCTTCTTATTTCACCATGTGGTCTGGGAAAATGTAAATGCTGTTTTTCCCATCCAATTGTTCTAATTTTTTTTTTCTTTTTTTTTTTTTAGTGTCCCATCTATAAATGAGATGTGTGATTGTTATGTGTATTAAATTTCCTTCGGCGTATCTTACATCTCTACCTAGAAAAATGTTTAGATCTATCTTGCATTTAAAATTTTCTTGCATTTCTTCAGTGATTTGTTTATTGATGTTATCCACATTAATTCTAATGGAGCTTCAAATTAGTGATTACTAACCAAGTCTGGACCAGAGTAATGCAAGGGAGACAAGAACGGAGATAGGTGCCCCAAAGAGGCTGCAGAGATGAAGACATGTATCACCGATGGTTTGGGCATCCACTGCCATCAAGTTTACAATCTGACCCACTGTCGACTCTCTTCGGGCTGACCCAGATAGCTTAAGGGCCTGGAGAGAGGAAAATGATGATAGACAGTGGATAGACAGTGCAGTAGAGGCATGATTTGTTCATAGGGCATTTCCCCACCATCTCCCTTTTGATCCCACTAACAACAGTTGACTTCTCACCAAGACAGCTGCTTACCTTGACGTAGACAGTGCACATGAGTGCTGACCTAACCCTGACTGAGAGAATGGAAGCAATGTTGAAACACATGTTCCTAATGAGAGATACAAGCTCGCAGGTGAGAAGGAGTGCCACTGCATACAAGTAACCATGCCATGCTGCCTCTTTCTGCTCAGTGACGAAGCCAATCAAGAGACTGTAAGAAGAGAAATAAACAGGGAATGTAAATGAAAATATTTTGAGAGCTTGGGAGAATGAGATTAGTGGGTTGGTGTTATGTTGCATTACAAGGAAAAGATATATACAGTACTGTCCTTTATATTACTTGTGTTATTTATTCTTATTTGGTTTATCATCCATACTACTGGCAGAAGCAAATGCTAAATTATTTCATGGGCAAACTGAACTGGAGCCCAGGAATCCAGAGGTTCAAAGGCTCACCACTAGCCAGTGACAAAAACTTTTTCATTGCTTACCACATAATTCAGTCAATAGTATAATATTCAACTGAATGCCATTCAGCTCAGTGCCATTTAATTAAGTATTTCCAGAACTGACAGACAAGAGCTACAAGAAGTTAAGAGGCATTAAACATGCCAAAACTAGAATATAGAAGGAAAAGAGGCGATATGATCACTACCTACAAAATAGTAACGGGAATCGACAAAATTGATTAGAAAGAATTCTTGAGACCTGGAACGTCAAGAACTAGAGATAATAGATTTAGGCTAACTAAACAAATTTACCAGATATATAAGAAAATTCACTTATGCAGATTGATAGATGATTGGAACAAGTTAAGTGAGAAGGTTGTGAAGGCAAAAACTGTCAGTGGTTTCAAAGCGTTATATAACAATGTGCTGGAGGGACACCATGAGCGTAGCTCTCATCCTGAAACTACAATTAGGTAATTACAGCATCTTCCTGTTTGAAAACCATACTGTCTTATTATATCATTTCTCTCCAGGTATTCTATCTGTCTTGTTTAAAACAAAATTGTAATGTTTGTGTAGAATATACCAAGTGTGGAGCAAATGCCAAAGGAATTAATTTGTATCACTTTTGTATAGTTTGTGAAGAGAAATTTTAACCAGTATATTTTATGTCTAATCCAATTATTTTATTTTGGATTACCTCAAATGTATAGAAGATCAATAACTGTAGTGTTGGATTTTGTGGTGTTCCCTAGTGTATGAAGAGGAATTATTGTTGAATTGTGTAAATCTGTTTTATGCTTGTTTTCGGTTTTAAATGTGATTAATAATTATAATTCCTAGCTGGTATTCCTTCCAGTGGTTGCTTTAAAGAAATTAATGTATCCATAAAATTAATATCTGATCAATATATATGTTTATTTTATAAATTAAAAGAAATTTGTAATAATTCTCAATTCCTAAGTAAAATATCTTTAATAAACTAGGTTAACATAACATCTCTTCAAAAAGATCTTTTTATAATTACCCCTTGGAGCTTTTCTATGTATGGCTTGGAGTATATATGTTGACCCAGTTTTTTTGGTGAAAATAAAAAGGACAAGTCCCACACTCAATAGAGGTTCATAGTATTTGCTTAAGATTACTGTTATTGATTCTTGGATTTATTTGCTTTAATTTTTCAAAGCTCCACCTGAACATTTTTACGACATGGTATTTAAAATATGAATGTAAGTCAGCTTTCATTTTACATTTACCCTAAGTGGACACAGAACATTGCTTTTCTTATGAAATATGTCTAACGAGGGCTTGGTGTGGAATGAGTTAGGTGGAGGTTGGTAGTAAGCAAGCACCAAGGACCCACCAAGGACCTACCAGAAAGAGGCATTTCATTACACTTAAAGCAGGGTTTCCTTTTACCACGGAGAAAGTGTATATACTCACCTAAGGAGCTGGGGTGTGACAAAGTTAAAGGCCACTGACACTATATAGAGGAACATTGACAGGAACAATGGCCACTTGGTCATGTTCCAAAGCCCACGTAGTATTGACACCTGTGTGGCCTGGGATGACCCCATTATTGTTACACTTTTCTTGTTCTTTACAATGTAATTGGTAATGTCCATCTTGGGCTCTGTCTTCTCATAAGAGTTGCATGATCCTTCGCCTCTTCCTCCTCTGAAATTTAAGAATGTACTGAAGTGGAAGCATTACCTTAGCTGAATATCTTAAGCATTTAGATAAATAGATAACAAATAAGAACAGCATTTGTGGCCAATTTCAATTTTTCATATTCACAACCTGAACGAGGCACGGCTTCCCTGCAGTGATAACCTAATCATGTAACAATTGCTGTTAGTAGCTCACAAGCCTACTAAAGTATCGCAACCCAGATGATCACACACCACCTGCAAGAACTTACATAAGTCCTTCTTGAAAACTTTGGCCTTTGTTCCGGCAATATTTTTTGTATTAATTGGTAGGAGGTTTAAAAGGCAAAGGCCTCTAATGTTCACACAGTATTCAATACTTAAATTGTTGTGGGAGGGCATTGATAATGGGAGGCAAGTGTTCAGATCAGGGGCAATTGGGGAGTTAAATCTGGATGGGTATAGGGGGTGTTGGGTTGGATAGTGGGATGGTGGTACTCCCTAGTTGTAGATTCCTTTTACAATTTTAGTAATCATATTACTATATGATTATATAGTAATCATATGTAGTATATAATAATTATTATAATACCAATTGTTGTATTTAATATTTATCACTCTTCCTTCTACTTGGTCTTGAAGGAGGCCGGCCTCTGGTGAAAGAGGGCTGTGACGATCTTTGTCTGGAACCTGTAGGTGCGGGACCGGGATGTCCACCTCCCGAGGGTCGTGCGACCCAGGCTCTGCTTCAGGAGGTTGGGCTTGTTCATACCCTTGATGGTGAGGTTCTTCTCCGGCCACGTCCACGGCGGTCTCTGGGGTTGGAGGTCACTGTGCCTTTTTTCACTAACTTCGAGGTCAACCCCGGAACTCACAGTTCCTGCGACGGTGCTGGAACCAATCGTATTGGCGTATGTCTTTCCATTGGAAACTTTCAGTGCCATGGAGAGGGAGGACCTGCTGCCTGGATAACAGCTTCTAACCCTGAATCAACCTACCCTGGCTTTGTGCCCTGGTGAGGCCACTCCAAACCTCTAATGTCAGCCAATCTAGACCAGGCCGACACCAGAGCACAACTCCATAGTCTCCCGAGACTGATGGATGCATACTACTATATGTAGTAATCATATTGCCTCTTTTCCTTCTATTTTCTAGTTTTGGCATATTTAACACCTTTAGCCTCTCTTTGTAGCTATTGTTAAGAGTTTCGAAAGCCATTTCATAGCAAGCCTTTGCACCTTTTCTAGTTTACTGATGTGCTGCTTGAGATATGGGCACCATACAACTGCTGCATATTCCAATTTTGGTCTCAAGAGTGCAGGTGAAAACAATGAGAGAACTGCTTCACATTGGGGGGGTTGGAAAAGCATCACATATGTTGATTAGTTGATAGGCAGAACCAGTAGTTGAAGCTTGATCCCCACAATGACAGCAATACACATCAACAGACGTGATGTGTACTGCTGGAAGGAAACCAGGGTAATTAACACTACAGTAGGGTAATTAACACACTACAGGGAGCCGGTCGGCCGAGCGGACAGCACGCTGGACTTGTGATCCTGTGGTCCTGGGTTCGATCCCAGGCGCCGGCGAGAAACAATGGGCAGAGTTTCTTTCACCCTATACCCCTGTTACCTAGCAGTAAAATAGGTACCTGGGTGTTAGTCAGCTATCACGGGCTGCTTCCTGGGGGTGGAGGCCTGGTCGAGGACCGGGCCGCGGGGACACTAAAAAGCCCCGAAATCATCTCAAGATAACCTCAAGAGTATTGCGTAAAGAAACCAAGGTAATTAACACTATAATATGTAGCTTACATTGTATTAATTAGAGTTTTAATCCAATGTGTGCATTTATTTTTAGCCTATGACAGGGTTTAATGGAGATAGTGTTAGGTCTACAATTTTACCTGTCTGTAGAGTGCAGCCAAGAGCGATAGACGTGTATTGCAGAGTTTTCAGATACCACATCCCACAAGTCCTGGAAGGTGAGTGGTTGCTGCCACCCAGCCCAAATAAGGGGACCACACCAAAAGAAGAAGAGCTGACTTACAATTGAGGCATTCAACTCTGGACTGGGTTTCTGAAGCAAGGAAGAATTAAAATATATATATATATATATATATATATATATATATATATATATATATATATATATATATATATATATATATATATATATATATATATATATATATATACACACGTCATTTTTTTTAATATACTGTACATATTAGCTAGCTTCTTGTTTAGTACTGCCTACATCATCAAACCTTTAAACAATGTAACATATTATTTTAAGTTATGCAGGAAAAAATGGTAGAATATTAGAATGGATAAAACATTGATTAAAACTAAGAAAGCAAAGGGTTGTCTTAAATGGAAGTAAATCTGACTGGAGAAGGGCTACTGATGAGTGGTACTGATAGGTTTCATCTTGGGGCCAATCCTCTTTTGCCATATACACCAATAAGCTAGATAAGACTATCACAACCATACCACGAAATTTGCAGATGACACCAAGATTTATGGTAATGTAGGAAATGAAAATTATATTGAAGCCTTACAAAGAGATCTATATGAACTCCAAATACTGTAATTGGAAGACTGGCAAATGTGCTTGTTACAGTCCCACCAATTCAAAATAATTGTGCTGGTCATTGAGTGTTCCCTCTCTTGTTTGAAGTGTATCTTTAGAATTTACATGTGTTCTGTATTTCCAGTTTAACATACCGCACATGTACTGTAAATAAAGAAGTAAGGAAGGATCTGTTTATTTTCATTATTGCATATATTTTAATTTTACACCTCTCCCTCCCTCCTCACAGAGCAGCAGCTACAAGTTCAAAAAGTCAGAATGTAGGACACAAAACAGAAGATGCTTTTTCACCCACAGTGCTATAAACCCATGGAACTGCCTACCTGCTGAAGCCATAACTTCCAAGACATTACTGCAGTTCAAAATCTAGTTGGAGAAACATTATCAAAATATAGGGAGACCCCCCCCTGACAAGCCACCAGCTTCCTGTCCCCATTGAGGCCATTATATTGATGGTGGCCCTCAGGTAAAATTAACTAAATTATATTTTCAGTGTTCTTAATTTTTAAAAACTTACCTCTGTCATGGCCATCTTCTGAAGTTTGGATGGGGCATCACAAATGCAGTTGGTGATGAAAAGAACCACACTGCTGAGATACTGCACCATGAACGTAACTATCAATGTGGCCGGTACTTTGCGGTTCTGATGAATAAACACGCCGTTAAGTGCAACAGCTGAATTACAGTACTAATTAGGTATTGTGTGCAAGAGAAAAATATTCAGTGAAGGTTCCAATAATACAGTACTGAATCTATCATAATATTTTGTTTAAAGTATTTAATTTCAATACTGGCAATAGAGCTGTTGACAAATGCCAACACCAATTATCACGTGACGATGGTAATAGTGATGACACTACAGTAGTTGTAACTGTGATGGTAATGGTGGTGACAGTAGTGATAATTATGGTGGTTGTAGTAGTGCTGTTATAGCCGACGAGAATGATGATGAAGCCGACATCTCATTATAGTGATGACGATAATGGTGACCTACCCCATGCAAGACGGAAGTAATTGTGGTGTAGAGTTGGGGTAGTCCACATAGCAGCATCAATAACCAAAACAGCCACAGAACAATGCTATTCCGCTCACTGTGCCTCCTCCCCACTAACACAAGTGTTAGATGAATTACCTTGGGTAAAAGATTTAGTAGAAAACACGAGTGTATAAAGATGTTTTGAGAAGAGATATATTACAGATGTCAAATTATTTTTTGTTTGTCACCTTAACCCTTAAAGTTTGGCTATAGTCATATGCTGATCCCTGGGGTAATGCAATTATCATCATATGTTGATTTTGGTTGCTGCAATTGGGTGCATAATTAACGAACCAAACTAAATTAGTCATCATCTGATTTTTATAAAAATTATGTAGATATGGTTATAATATATCGATATGAATATACTAATGGAAATAATCTAGACATGAAAAAATCTACTACAGTTTTTATTTACTGTACTTAATTTCAATTCTCTACTGTTCATGTATCATATGCATGTACTCTTGCATAAATCAATTTTAATTATTATTACTCATGGCTCCCCATCCATTAATATATAGAGTAACCAGAGTGACATCACACAACCCTGTCATACACCTGCATAATATCACAGCATTTAATATACTCTTTACACCATTAATTTTTACATCTGCACCAATTCCTAGATAGAAAGAATTTAACAAAACTCTGCTAACTCCATACATGTTTAACAAACTCCAAAGTCCTTCTCAATTTACTGTCATATGATTTTTTCATGAATAGCTAGAGGGAAACACTGTACTAACATGATTAGCTAGAAGGAAATAACCGTTTAAACATGGAGAGGTATAGACGGAAACATTACACTGAACATGTATATACTCTAGGTAAAGTTATGAATTGAACACAAGAAGAATAGAAAGAAGGCAGAGACAGATGGACAAACTTAAATTATATCTAGAAATTGTTGAATCTTCTTTGACATGCACAATTCTTTATAATATGATAGATCTACACTGTTTAACATTTCCTTTTGAAATGTTCCTTACTCAATCAAATCTACGAGGAAGGGTCTGGAGTCCACACACTGTACCTGTGTTAGAAGGAGAACAACAGAGGCCAGATAGTCTGCTGGGGGCACGACTATGGTCTTCTCCACCCATGCCCAGACACCTCCACTCCTGCTGTCACCAGCATCAACACTGACACCATCTACAAGAGAGATGAACAGTTGAACTATGTGGCAATATCATTCTAAATGGCATGACTGTGAGGTGGTGTCAAGTAGGGTGGTATGGACTGACTATTAGGTGCGTGTACGTGACTGTTGGGTGTCATGCAGGATTCTG
>WNGS01092210.1:12601804-12615669 GCA_020271785.1 Procambarus virginalis
CTCCTGAGCGTGATTTTTTAGCCGAATTCTGACTCCTGACCTATTTTCATTTTCAAATTACGACTTTTATACCGAAAATATGCTAATTACTGAAAACGGCGATGGGGCATATTTTGCCCAACCCCCCTGCATTTTCAAAATATCTGAAATGTCGGAAATTTGACTCCTGAGCGTGATTTTTGAGCCGAATTCTGACTCTCTGCACCTATTTTCATTTTCAAATTACGACTTTTATACCGAAAATATGCCAATTACTGAAAACGGCGATGGGTCATATTTTGCCCAACCCCCCTGCAGTTTTCAAAATATCTGAAAAGTCGGAAATTTGACTCCTGAGCGTGATTTTTGAGCCGAATTCTGACTCTCTGCACCTATTTTCATTTTCAAATTGCGACTTTTTATACCGAAAATATGCCAATTACTGAAAACGGCGATGGGTCATATTTTGCCCAAACCCCCCTGCAGTTTTCAAAATATCTGAAATGTCGGAAATTGACTCCTGAGCGTGATTTTTGAGCCGAATTCTGACTCTCTGCACCTATTTTCATTTTCAAATTACGACTTTTTATACCGAAAATATGCCAATTACTGAAAACGGCGATGGGTCATATTTTGCCCAAACCCCCCTGCAGTTTTCAAAATATCTGAAATGTCGGAAATTTGACTCCTGAGCGTGATTTTTGAGCCGAATTCTGACTCTCTGCACCTATTTTCATTTTCAAATTACGACTTTTTATACCGAAAATATGCCAATTACTGAAAACGGCGATGGGTCATATTTTGCCCAAACCCCCCTGCAGTTTTCAAAATATCTGAAATGTCGGAAATTTGACTCCTGAGCGTGATTTTTTAGCCGAATTCTGACTCTCTGCACCTATTTTCATTTTCAAATTACGACTTTTTATACCGAAAATATGCCAATTACTGAAAACGGCGATGGGTCATATTTTGCCCAACCCCCCTGCAGTTTTCAAAATATCTGAAATGTCGGAAATTTGACTCCTGAGCGTGATTTTTGAGCCGAATTCTGACTCTCTGCACCTATTTTCATTTTCAAATTACGAATTTTTATACCGAAAATATGCCAATTACTGAAAACGGCGATGGGTCATATTTTGCCCAAACCCCCCTGCAGTTTTCAAAATATCTGAAATGTCGGAAATTTGACTCCTGAGCGTGATTTTTGAGCCGAATTCTGACTCTCTGCACCTATTTTCATTTTTAAAATACGACTTTTTATACCGAAAATATGCCAATTACTGAAAACGGCGATGGGTCATATTTTGCCCAAACCCCCCTGCAGTTTTCAAAATATCTGAAATGTCGGAAATTTGACTCCTGAGCGTGATTTTTGAGCCGAATTCTGACTCTCTGCACCTATTTTCATTTTCAAATTACGAATTTTTATACCGAAAATATGCCAATTACTGAAAACGGCGATGGGTCATATTTTGCCCAAACCCCCCTGCAGTTTTCAAAATATCTGAAATGTCGGAAATTTGACTCCTGAGCGTGATTTTTGAGCCGAATTCTGACTCTCTGCACCTATTTTCATTTTCAAATTACGAATTTTTATACCGAAAATATGCCAATTACTGAAAACGGCGATGGGTCATATTTTGCCCAAACCCCCCTGCAGTTTTCAAAATATCTGAAATGTCGGAAATTTGACTCCTGAGCGTGATTTTTGAGCCGAATTCTGACTCTCTGCACCTATTTTCATTTTCAAATTACGACTTTTTATACCGAAAATATTCCAATTACTGAAAACGGCGATGGGTCATATTTTGCCCAAACCCCCCTGCAGTTTTCAAAATATCTGAAATGTCGGAAATTTGATTCTTGAGCGTGATTTTTGAGCCGAATTCTGACTCTCTGCACCTATTTTCATTTTCAAATTACGACTTTTTATACCGAAAATATGCCAATTACTGAAAACGGCGATGGGTCATATTTTGCCCAAACCCCCTTGCAGTTTTCAAAATATCTGAAATGTCGGAAATTTACTCCTGAGCGTGATTTTTTAGCCGAATTCTGACTCTCTGCACCTATTTTCATTTTCAAATTACGAATTTTTATACCGAAAATATGCCAATTACTGAAAACGGCGATGGGTCATATTTTGCCCAAACCCCCCTGCAGTTTTCAAAATATCTGAAATGTCGGAAATTTGACTCCTGAGCGTGATTTTTGAGCGAATTCTGACTCTCTGCACCTATTTTCATTTTCAAATTACGAATTTTTATACCGAAAATATGTCAATTACTGAAAACGGTGATGGGTCATATTTTGCCCAAACCCCCCTGCAGTTTTCAAAATATCTGAAATGTAGAAATTTGACTCCTGAGCGTGATTTTTGAGCCGAATTCTGACTCTCTGCACCTATTTTCATTTTCAAATTACGACTTTTTATACCGAAAATATGCCAATTACTGAAAACGGCGATGGGTCATATTTTGCCCAAACCCCCCTGCAGTTTTCAAAATATCTGAAAGGTCGGAAATTTGATTCTTGAGCGTGATTTTTGAGCCGAATTCTGACTCTTTGCTCCTATTTTCATTTTCAAATTATGTCTTTTTATACCGAAAATATGCCAATTACTGAAAACGGCGATGGGTCATATTTTGCCCAACCCCCCTGCAGTTTTCAAAATATCTGAAATGTCGGAAACTTGACTCCTGAGCGTGATTTTTTAGCCGAATTCTGACAGTCTTGTTCTCAGTCGGCAGCCTTCGAGTAGCCTTCAAGACATCTTCCTTAAGCTGTCTAAGGTTAAGGTCAAAGTGAAGTTCAAGGGAAAAAGCCATTTTATAGTAAAGTAGTACTAAATTAAAGTAAATTTTAATCAGGAAAGTATATACATAGTTGATTTTTTTTAATATAATGTTGGATTTATAGAAAGAGCTAGTACATACAATACCTAAAGCCACTAGTACGCATAGCGTTTCGGGCAAACGAAATATGCTTTACTTTGGAATATATTAAATATGTATACTTTGGAGACATAAGGAATTAGATAATAACCTTTCCATCAACGCTCACAGGATAGAAATAGGCTCGGGGCATAATAACTTAATTAAACTAAAGAAGAAACTGCCGATGGCTAATTGAGGGCTTCCCATTTTCCGGAAAACATGGTGACCACTTTTTTTATGACAAAAAATATAAACAAATAAAACTACTACAAAAAAATATAAAACCAAAAAACCATTTGTCGTGATATCAGAAGTGTAACTACCCTGATATCCTGTACTCAAGGTACCCTGTACTCAAGGTACCCTGTACTCAAGGTACCCTGTACTCAAGGTACCCTGTACTCAAGGTACCCTGTACTCAAGGTACCCTGTACTCAAGGTACCCTGATGTTGTTAAGATTAACCTCCCCCAGCCAACTCCATCGGCTCTAGTGCTTTGAGACACCAACAAGGTCACAAACACTAGCTCCCCCAGCCAATGTACTGACAACCCAACATAACACATACGCAAACAAACGACACATACACATATGTCAACCCATGGTGGACAGGCCACCGAACTTTCAAACCTCCTCTCTCTCTACACCCGCATCCTCTTCCTGAATTTCATCTCCCCATCCCTCTACCTCCCCCATCCTTTCCAAGTCCTTTGGACATATCAAAGCTAAAGGCGACCACTTACCCACAATGGCCCATTGCACACACCAGAGAAGAATATGTCCGTCGCTTGTGCGCCTGGCGAACCCATCATGCTAGCTGCTACTCGATTCCGACTCTCGCTTCTTCCCGTGATCTTAAAATACATTAAATATATATATATATATATGTAAATCGTTTTAATAAGGGTAGAGAAATTCTCTCGTTTTATCTTATAGCTTCGAACAAAGTATGTTATCAGTTATTGATATGGTCTAGAGTGACAATCAAATTGTAATGTTGAAGTAGGTCTAGTGAGGTGTGATGGTAGAAATCTTGTTGATTGTACAGTATTGAAGTTCTGGTGAGATTGTAATAACCTAAATACATCCTGTAACTCTCATCCTGTAACAGTTACAGGATGAGAGCTACGGTAGAGTTGCCCCGTCTTCCCAGTACTCTGGCATGTTTATTTATTTTATTTATTTATATACAAGAAGGTACATTGAGTTTATGAGAGAACATAGATTAATGTTTTTACATTCTTGTAAAGCCACTAATGCGCGTAGCGTTTCGGGCAGGTCCTTAATCCAACAGATAATTTTAAGTAGGTAATTTCTAGCAAAATTGAAAAAATGTTAACAGGCACATTGTAAGAAAATTTGACAAAGAATATTAGGAACATTAAAATAAAATTTGAGGGTTATCAACAAGTACATTGTAGCATAATTTGAGGATTATTTCAAGGTTTAATGCAGTAAAATATGCGTTCAATATAACAACCATGATATACGATGATAGCAATGATTACAATGGTAAAGTTATATGGCTTAGGCACATATATTGAGGGATTGGGTAGCACTACATACAGCGCAAGTTTAAAGCATCGTAGGAAACTATGAAGATGAAATTTGGTACTTTTTGGTTTTATTTTTGAATAGGGCAAAAGTTGGATAGCTTTTCAATTCATTAGGGAGTGAGATCTATAGACTTTATTTGCATAGTGTTTGGACAGATTAAGTTTGACTCTGGGGATATCAAAAAGATATTTATTTCTGGTGTGGTGATCACGGGTTCTCTTAGACCTGTCCAGGATGAGTTTCAGAGCAGGGTTTGCATTTAAGAACAGGATTTTGTAAATGTAAATGGCACAAGAAAATGTGTGAATGTTCAGAGCACCACAGTTACAAGTTCAAGTATGTTTAACGAGACAAGAAAAAATACATCTCAAAGGGATAAAGTAGCTTAGGCTATTTTTACCCCCCTGAAACCACAGTTACAGCCCCGCTCCTGCACTACGGACTCACCATATTCCGTGCTACTTGGAACTTTTTGTTCTAGGTAGCTAAATCTAAAACAGGAGCCATTTACTTGCGTGTCTTTCCAACTTTTCCAGTTTGTTGATGTGTCTAAGATATGGGCACCATACAACCGCTGCATATTCCAGCTTTGGTCTAACAAACGTCGTGAATATTTTTTTGTATTATTTCACCATCCATGTACAGTATTTTAAAGCAATTCTGAAATTGGAAAGTGTAGCATAGGATGGGACGGGGGGAAGGAATGGTGCTCAACCACGTGGACGGTCGGGGATTGAACGCCGACCAGCATGAAGCGAAACCGTCGCTCTACTGTCCATCCAAAGTGGTTGGACTCGGGGACAAGAAGCTTGTGTATATAGTTTAGACTTGTATCGATGTCACGATGTATCGTGACATCGAGTGTCACTGGCAAATGCGGTATGTATGAGTAACCACTTAAGAAACACAAGAGACTAGCTGCGAGATATACTGAACGGCACAATAAAGATTCACGTACCTACAGAACCTTACTTGGTGGAGACGGACTGTCCACCGCCAGCTGGTATTTCCCTCACGCCTCACGATTATACCAGCACACACCCACACCTCTATACTACTGCAGCTTGTATGCGTGTATGAGAAAGGTCTCACTGAAGGCCGTCACAACGCAGCCTCAACAACCACTCAAACCAATTTTGCTGCACCAGGATGACGCTAGGTTGGGCTGTGGCGCCACATTAATTCCCACCAGTTTACCACCACATGACGCAACCTTTGCTTGTCAGAGGGACCTCTACTGACGGCAGATGCAGACTGTGCCACATAATATACAATGCTGATAACAAAACAAAGCTTACACGGTGAGGGCTGATAACTACACTTCCCTATCTCCCATTCAGAAGTAAGTCAACCTCATACAAGGAACGGCTGAGGGCCTTAGAACTAACACCATTACAACTAAACATGACATACTGGACAAATTGGATGATTTTATCCTACACTATGTAAGACAAACCTGGACGCTGTTTCACCAATAAAACAATAAACCAATGAATTGATTCTGCACCCAACGTGACCCAAGCCGTAAATGACAAGATATTCCTTCTTTTTAAAATTTAGCTAGGAAAAAAACTGTCAGGAATAATGGTGTAACAATTTACAAGCCGCCGGCTTCCTGACCCCGTCGATGCCATCATAAATCTCAGCTGTGGAAGTCGAGCTTCATTTCGTGTGTAATTACCTAAATTACCTAAGTGTAGTTACAGGTGCGTCAATTTAGTACAGACATGGCACATGGCACATTATGTATATGGCATACAAATATTTGTATGCCATGTACATAACATGGCAAAATGTTATGTACATAACGTAAATTAGTTACGTCAATTTAGTGAGGTAAATTATTAAGCCAAGTTCTAAGCTTGGCTTATTAATTTGGTTTTATGGGGCAGCCCGTCCTCAGACCAAAACCATTACCATGAGAAACCATACCCCCCCCTCATCAAACCACCTGGATAGTTACCTAGATATTTATGATGGTCTGAAAGCATATACGGTACCAGTTAGAGTCAACATGTAAATTAGCAAATGAATCGTTGTCATAAACAGAGATTATTCTCACGTTGTAATTTTAATGTAATAGAAATCGTTGGTTTAAAATATAAAGTGTATACTGAAATACTTGTATACTTATTTGTAAAATATAAGATATTTGTACAATATTTACGGGCACCCTGAAACAGTTTCGAATTCTATATTTTATATCATTAATAATACATCGTATTCGCTTTCGCTTTGATGTCCAAAGGGCTTGGAAAGGATGGGGGAGGTAGAGGGATGGGGAGATGAAATTCAGGAAGAGGATGCGGGTGTAGAGAGAGAGGAGGATTGAAAGTTCGGTGGCCTGTCCACCATGGGTTGACATATGTGTATGTGTAGTTTGTTTGTGTATGTGTTATGTTGGGTTGTCAGTACATTGGCTGGGGGGGCTAGTGTTTGTGACCTTGTTGGTGTCCTCAAGCACTAGAGCCGATGGAGTTGGCTGAGGGAGGCTAATCTTAACACATATACATCGTATTAATGTAACCAAACGTAATGAAACCTAATCCAACCTAACCTAACCAAACCTTGACCTAACCTGACCTAACCTAACCTAACCTAACCTAACCTAACCTAACCTTAACCTACCTAACCATGGATAGAGTAGAAAATATCACAAATTATGTAGTCATTCCCAATCCATTATCTTGGGGGATCTCCTTCCTGGTGATAGGTTATAGATAAACTCAGTTGATGAATTCATTGAATTAGGTTAAATAAATAGCTGAATATTTATATTTTATTACACTTATAAGCTCACAGTTAATTGTTTTAGTGTTAGTTTTTTTATATCTTATCGCACACTGTTGTATGTATATTGGTCATACACCAAACACGACAACTTTAGTGAATGTTGATGGAACTCTACACCTTGCTAAGTTCTGATTCTGACGCTTTTGCTGGTTTATGACAGAGTACATCTACACGTCTACAGCAGCAGAAGAGTGGTCCTCAACACGCCTATAGGAGGTCCATGGCCAGGAAGCGAAGGAATACACTAAGGTAGCCTAGGGCGACGGCTGAACGGTGCGCCAAGCAGTTACCCGCCATTGGCCGCTCCTCCCGCCGCACTCTGTACACACCATTATGTTAGTGGGTTAGTACATATGTCCGTGATATTAATTAGTACACACACCATAATGTTAGTACACACACCATAATGTTAGTACTTACACCACAACGTTAGTTTGAACACACACATTAATTCGTTTTATAATTAAATTCATCGGGGAAAAGAGGGAACTCACTCCCTCTGCCACTCATCCTTTTCTGCCTGTTCAACCTCTTCTGTCCCCTCACCCCTCCCCCCTGTCTGTCCCCTCACCTCCCATTTGCCCCTTTACCCCTCCTTTGCCTCTCAGCCCTGTCTACGGGCTCACCATAGGCCGTGCTACATGGATACTTCGTCCTGAGTAGCTAAATCTGAAACAACAAACAACTCTCAGCCCCACCATTTCTGCCTCGCAAGCCCCTCTCTGACTCTCAGCAAGCCCCATCATCTCGATTAACCCTTCCCTGCCTCTCACCCCCCCCCTCTCTACTTCTCAACTGCTCTCTGCCTGTCGAATCCTCTCTGCCCCTCTGCTTCTCAACTGCTCTTTGCATCTCAGACCCTCTCTGCCTTTCAGACCCTATCTGGTTCTCAGACTCTTTCTACCTCTACAGGAGCTGAATCTTATATATCGATGTTTGCACATCTGCAGACTGCAAAATTAATAAGAAGAGTTGAGACAGACGAGGACTGAAAAATACTCCAAAATGACTTACACAAGCTGCAGAGATTTTCCAACAAATGTCTACTGGATTTCAACACCAGCAAGTATAAGGTGATGGAAATGGAAGTAGGTCACAAAATATCAAAAAGATGGTACACAATTTAACTTATTATAATAAATAGTTCATAAATAGTTTTGTTGGGGAAAAGGCAGCGTGTATATATATATCCATGTTAGGCTTATATCGAGGTCCCCCCCCCCAAAGGTCAAACTATTGACCCTCCCCAGGATGCAACCCAACAACAAGCTGACTACCTATTTACAATCTGGATACCTATTTACTGCTAGGTGAACAGAGGCATTAGGTGATAGGAAATGTTCTATCCCGTTTCTATCTCGCCCAAGATTCGAACCTGGAATTTTCGATTGTGAATTCTCGAGTTTCCAGGAAGGAAACTCGAAAAGGTTCAGAAGTTTGCAACGAGTTTCGTCCCAAAATTACGAGGTATAGGGTATGAAGAAAGACTGAAAGAACTAGATCTGATGACGCTAGATGAGGGGAGAGAGTGGAGACATGACAGAAATGTATAACATACTTAGGGGGACTGACAAAATGGAAAAGGAGGAAATGTTTGCAATGACTACTAACAGAACAAGTAAGTAAGCATTACTTACTTACATGTAAGTAAGAACAAGTGGGCATGGATGAAAGCTTGAGAATCAGACGAGTCAAAAAGATTATAGCAATTTTTCTTTTAGCATAAAAGTAATGGGGAAATGGAATGGACTAAAGGAGCAGGTTGTAGAAACGAACTCGATTCATAATTTTAAAAGTAGATATGATAGGGAAATATGTCAGAGTCATTGCATTAGACAACTGCCAGGGTTCAAGAGTTAAAGCTTGATACTGTAGACACAACTAGGTGAGTACACACACTACGATTTGTTTAACTTAAAATCTACTTAATACGTGTAAATTTATCAGTACCAAATAAATCTCCAAGCAAAATCCTATTGGTAGCTAGGTAAAATCTAACTAAATATTTAATTAAAAAATATGGATGATTTGATTATTGTTAGTGGATTACTGAGTCTCTTTATCTGGTGATCTAGAGACACAAGAATAAGGTGGTGATGCTCACCTAGCGTGACTATGAGGTTTGGTGAGGTACAGAGGAGAGGCACCAAAACACCCTGACTCATGCTGCCAGGACACCACCTCAGCCAGCCACTCCTTCTTGAAGAAGTCCCTATACCCGAAGATGCCACACAGAGCCCCTGGTGAAAGGAGACAAGGAATCTTACTTAGACATCATGAAACTAAATTTAACTACATGCAGCTCTCATATTCAAGTCACAGAGATGTTAAAAGGCCTTAAAATTATCTGCTAGGGGTAAATTGCAACATAAATTTGGATATGTCCAAATATTGCTATTAAACTCAAGAATTATCAGGACTGATATTATAAGATCTACAAACTGGGTCCTTTGAAATATTGTCCAGTTATGACTGACCACGCTCCATGAATACTGTCCAACTGCGGGTAACCTTGCTAGAAGAAAACTATCGGACTAACACACTACACTACACTTATTTTATCGGAGTAATACTAATCTTTCATCATGAATACTGTTCAACTAGAGCTGACCTTGCTCCATAAAGAGGTCGCGACGGTGCTCTGGAAAGCCTGCCTGTGAGATAGTGGTGGCCTCTTGGAGCACGGCAGTACACAGGTGATCCAATATGGAATCCACAGGGCCCTCGAGACCACCATTAGCACTGCCACTAGCAGCGTTCCTCGCTGCCATATCTTCCAGTTGGTGCTGCACCCAGCCTGAAGACCCACCACAGGATGAAAGTTGAGACATTGTCGAGGGTGAGATACTTAATTACATAATGCCGTGATCTGAGTACAGTTTGCAAAGAAATGTTAATATGGGTATTCAATTACGAGAGGGTAGATAAAGGAAAAACAGGTAAGGAGAAATAGAGAACAGCACGGATATGCAGTAAGATATCCTGTAGTTACTAGTCCCTTTTTTTTGAATTTATAATTTTACTACATTTGTATTATCTACAATTTTCTTATACTGTATTTATATTATAGTACCAATTTCAAGGTCGTTAATTTATATTATGACAGTAAGGGCCCAGAACAGGGCCCTGGGAAACTCCTCTGAGACTGTAATGCACGCTGTGCTAACTCTGGTCCTACTAGCTAATTATACTTGTACCCATTTTAGCATGCCAGCTCCAGGGTCGTATAGTGTGATATAAAGTGGCTCTACCTTAGTCCAATAATGAGGTAAAGATCTGATGCGTGAGGGAGTATCCGGAATAACCCTGGGCTGTCATCCGCCGCCAGCACTCCAGGCTCACGGCGCATTCCACGCTCTCATGCCTCACCTCATCACGTCTGGCCTGTTCATCACCACGCCTGGTCTCATCATCACGCCTGGTCTCAGGGCCAAGCCTGGTCTCATCACCAAGCCTGGTCTCATCATCACGCCTGGTCTCATCATCACGCCTGGTCTCAGGGCCAAGCCTGGTCTCATCACCAAGCCTGGTCTCATCACCACGCCTGGTCTCAGGGCCAAGCCTGGTCTCATCACCAAGCCTGGTCTCATCACCAAGCCTGGTCTCATCATCACGCCTGGTCTCAGCGCCAAGCCTGGTCTCATCATCACGCCTGGTCTCAGCGCCAAGCCTGGTCTCATCATCACCACGGTCACCATATATGCCACCCAGCTCCTCGGCAATGCACTCGTCAGACTGCCCTCTACCAACTGTTCCTCGCCTGCAGAAGTTATTTACGTGCTATAAAGTATCAGCTCACATGAACAATGAACATATGGCAGGACTGATACGCACGTAAAAAAACACAGACCAAAAATGTAATGCTTTAATTAATGTGCTCTCAACGAGTTATTAGGCAACATATATGTCAACACAACATAACACAAACAAGTCTGGAAATATTGTATTTTAAACGGTTAGAGATTTATATTAAATTAAATTGGTCTTCGGAATGGTGAAGGTATAGATACTATTACCGTGGAGGACGGCGGTGGGACTGTGGGGTGGGGCGAGAGGTGTGGTGTTGAGGGCGCGCACTGTGAGGGGCACATCCCAGAAGCCAGCATTAACCAGTGCTCCCAGCTCTGTCAAAGGGGTCAAGGTTAACAGTCACCCATCTTGGAACAATCGTTAGGTTTACCCAACACCCACCATCCTTGCACATACACACGTGTCTCAGTAATAAGCGTTTTCCATTGGCTAACAACAAACACTTTAATAATTGGTAATTCGATTAGTATCACCCTTTATAATTAAATACCCGTGAAACAATGATCAGATTAGTCTAAATCAACTCATATCTGTAACAATTAATATTGTCAGATACTATAAAGTATTTTTATAGTTCTCTAAAACACTTAGTATACCTACTGATGCAATAATAATATTATTGAAAAATATTGTAAATTAACCCAATCATATTTTTAAATGGACAATTTTGCTTTGCTAAACATTGCAACATACAGTTGGTCTAACTTGTAACATAAATTACATTGTAATAACTTTAGCCTCACAAAGTTGTCATGAACATCCTGACTTCTGAATCGTCATACAAAAGGCAACGTCTAGTAACTTGTTGTTCAGCCTGACTTGTTCAGCCCTTCGCGAGTTGAACACTGGCTTATTAGCGACCTATAAGCCTATCAATTGTAACTCGCTGATATTAGTAGGCAACAAGCTTGAGGAGGGATAGAACAATAATTTAACCTAGCTAAACAAAATTTTTAAATAAATAATAAGCCAAATTCCCCGTTTTCTAAATTCCTTTAACGTAAGTTAAATCATTCTAGAGTAAAATATTCCATCCTAGCTTAAACAGTTTACTAAATGAAACATAAACTCTCCTCATCTAAGTCGTCTAGAAATTCGTGTCGCATGCCATGTGAAGACACATAGATGGATGCGACGACAATGATATATAATACAACAACAGCATTTTTTATATTAACATATTTAGGTACATCCGCATTTATGCTGTTACTATAAATTATATGAAGTGTTACATAGTGTGTGATTCTAAAAACTCCCGTCTCGCAAGACAAGTTTAAGTTTTCTCAGAAAATGATTTACTGCACGTACACCGACTCACCCCGGTAATACTGTGGGTAGGCTTTCATGATGAAGGTCTCTGCCATAGTGCTGACCCGCCCAGCCTCCTGTGCCAGGGTCCTCACGCCCTCCACACCCACACTCCCTCTTCTGGGCTCCTCGCTCTCCACTTCCTGTGTTAATGCTTGCCACACCAGCCGAAACTGTGCTGTGGGGAGAAAGTCAGTTTAGTTGTATCACCCCTTGTATGTATGTACTTTATCTGAATATCTGAATTTAGTTAACAAATGAAAGACAAGTGGTATTAGATGAGAGACCGCGTAACAGATGAGGAATAGGCGGTATCAGATGAGACTGCGAGTTAAGATGTATGTATCTTACATACATAGATAGTTATGTATGGGTGGTATTAGATAAGGGAAGGGTGGGTACAGAAGGCGACTCTCATATCGCCCAAGTGCTTAACAGTCGTACTGACTTATTTCCTTTCCTCAGACTTAGTATTTTAAGTTTCAAGACAAAGCGATAAAGCGTTCTAGAGTTATTGAATACAAACCTCGAATAAGATACAGAGGAAATTACTACTGTGGATACCTAATTTAACATCCAAACTGGCAGTCATTTTTGGAGTGAGAATACTTATTGATGCTGACAATTATCACAAAACTATGACTGGCGCCTCCATCAAACACACGTACGTAACACATTCAAAAATACTACTAATAATACATGAACTAAACTAAAACTACTCCTGTAATTAGTGAAGGCCCAAGCGTTACTTTTTAGTGATGCACCAGCTGTTTACCTGAAGACCAGCATCTTATGCGACTTTTACGGGACAGAAAGCCGGCGGCTTGTCAAAGACCTCCCCCCCCCCATTGTTCCTCAGGATTTTTTTATACAGCTGTGTAATGAAGGAGCTGCAAGGGAATATTTCAAGGAAAGATGGCTATCACACACCTTACCTATCTCCCTGACGTGCTAATGACACACTACGAGCGTTGATGAAGCCTCTTGCAATCTGTTTGATGACTCTTTTAGACGTGTCAGTCATCAAATATGGCAGAATATGGCAGCACGTGAGCGCTGCTGCCATATTCATAAGTAGAAAATGGGGGGCTATATTTTTCAATAACCTCTTAATTTAAGAGGTTCCTAATTTCAATAACTTAGGTTATGAAGGTTGTATTATTGCTAACTAGGATATTTAATGAAATACGAAAATAAAAAATAGTGTTGGATTTATTGCACGGCGTTTAAGTAACAAGACTCAATTTTTAATACACTTTGCAGATTAAAATTTGCAAGGCTAAGTTACACACATCACCCCCCCTCAAGTCCAAATATTTGTGGTTGGCTCCCCACTGGAAAATTTAGCTTAGGAGAGGAATTATACAAGTATTTCAGTGGTATAATTACCTAGTGTAGTTACAGGATGAGAGCTACGCTCGTGGTGTCCCGTCTTCCCATCACTCTTTGTCATATAACGCTTTGAAAACTACTGACGGTCTTG
>WNGS01092210.1:12616669-12631816 GCA_020271785.1 Procambarus virginalis
GCAATGCATGCCAAGGTGATAGGACTCCCAACACAGCCACTCACAGGTCCAATGATTGAAAAACCATCCAGGGGCTCCCCACAATAGCCAGAATGTTCTCAAAAGCATAGCAAGGATACAGGCAGAAGGGAAAAGAAAAATCAAAAGATCAAACCCAACCAAGTCTGAACCCGCAACAAAATCAGACGAGACTGTCACCAAATCACCGGAACCTGGAATCCAGTACAAGAGCAAAGCCCAGAACCCAGCTTGCAGACAGACTAGCCAGATGCCCAAACCAGCCAGCCATCAACGCAGGCCAGAAGTGAAAGCACAACACTATAAACGGCAAACCATGCCCCATGCCAAAAAACTGAAGAACCAGAAGAAGCCAAAAGGAAAAAATCCGAACCAGCAAATGAGAACTCCCAGTGAAAACAACCAAAAAGCCTGGAAAGAAAACTGGATCAGCCAAAAGGCAACCTGTAGCTGCTCAGAAGGCCACAACAAAAACCTGGTTGGTTAAGTGAGAAGGCAAAAGAACACAAAAGGGATGCAACCAAAAAAAAAAGCCAGAGAGATTTAAGCAAGAAAATACAAAACGGGAACCACCAAGAATGGCAGGATAACTGAACTGCCAAACATCTAACCCACTCGCAAGGACCAAATGGGGCTGCAGAGGGGAAGTCAGCCCCAGACATAGGAAACAAACCTGGAAAGAGGGTAAAGAGCCAAGTGGGCCACCATGAGCCAGGACACAGCCCACAGTGCTCTGAACTTAAAGTAAAAACCCCTTCAAACTCTTATCCAAAAAGGAGCCAAAGGCAATAGCAGAGCACCACAAGGGAACCAGAGGAATGGGGTGCCCCCAAATTGGCTGGGAAACTGAAGCAGTGTTTCAACCCCCCCCCCCCCTAAAAAGAGGAAGCCTGCAAGCCAAGGCATGGGATGAGGTCCAAAACCCAAACCTCAAAAGGAAAACCCAGAAAGGGGATGAATCCAGGAAACTTGATGGTACCCAGAAAGACACATGGGCAGGAGCAACCAAGGAACATCCCAAACAACCATGGAGAATACAAAAACACCTGCATGTGAGCAGGAATAGTTGTGCAGAGTAAAAAGTGGTTATTCAACTGAAGAAGTCTTTGGTGTGCCCTAGTTTGGACTATTATATCCAAGTATGTTGACTTCTCCTTGAAAAGAACATCTTCTTTGGAAAAAGTTCAACAAGGAGCGACAAAGATTATCCCAAAACTAAGTTGACTCCATACCATGAATGATTAAAGCCATAGGACTAGTAACACTGCATGGACTCCAGCCTGGAGTTCATACCTAGTTAAACACAAAGACCAAAGAGACCAAACCAAAGAGATCTGACCAAAGAGCCAAAGCTCAACCCCCGCAAGCACAAATAGGTGAGTACAAGACGAAGTTAGAGAAGATTCAGAGGTATGCCACCAGACTGGTCCCGAAACTGAGAGGAATGAGTTACGAGGAAAGGCTAAGGGAGCTGAACCTCACAACCCTGGAAAACAGAAGAGTAAGGGGAGACATGATAACCACCTACAAAATTCTCAGGGGAATTGACAGGGTGAACAAATACAAACTCTTTAGCGCAGGTGGAACACGAACAAGGGGACACAGGTGGAAACTTAGTACCCAGATGAGCCACAGAGATGTTAGAAAGAATTTTTTCAGTGTCAGGGTAGTTAACAAAAGGAATGCATTAAGTAGTGTTGTGGTGGAGGCAGACTCCATACACAGTTTCAAATGTAGATATGATAGAGCCCAATAGGCTCAGGAATCTGTACACCAGTTGATTGACAGTTGAGAGGCGGGACCAAAGAGCCAGAAGTCAACCCCCGCAAATACAACTAGATGAGTACAACTAGGTGAGTACTGCAAATCAGACATGACAAGGTTGTTCTCATTGTGACTTAAAATACTGAACAAGTTGGTGGATTGGTGAACAAGTGCTCTGGATATTAATCCAGACCACTTTTCCTAAGGGTCAAATGTAACATATTCAAGGGTCAACAGCTTCAAGCTCAATAAGCCACACTTAGGACAGAAAACAGGACATGCTTTTTCACCCATAAGATTATAAACTCCTGGAACCCTTCCTGCCAAAGCCCTACTTTTCAATACATTACTTCAGTTCAAAATCCAGTTTGAAAAAATCCCCAGAAACAATGGAGCTACTTTTAACAAGCCACTAGTTTCCTGGCCCTGTCTAGGCCACTAGAGAGATGGTAGCACTCGAGTAAACTCAGGCAAAAAAACTTGCCAAATCTGATTTGCATGCAGTAGCAGCATTAACAATGTACTACCCATTTTTTACTTTCATACATTAGGAATGCTTATTATATAGTGACATTCATATACAGTATTTATAATTTTATTGAGTTTCATGCAATGTCCAAGAATGATGATATAGATAATATGTGTAAATACTAAACTGTACTGACATTCTTGAGTCTATGTACAAATTACTGACTTTTATAAATATGT
The DNA here is from genome assembly GCA_020271785.1 of Procambarus virginalis. Classification (NCBI taxonomy): domain Eukaryota; kingdom Metazoa; phylum Arthropoda; class Malacostraca; order Decapoda; family Cambaridae; genus Procambarus; species Procambarus virginalis. The sequence goes on from WNGS01092210.1 coordinate 12,619,160, forward strand.
ATAGGGGTCTTCAGTCGGCAAAGCTGAACCAGTTTGGTGTCTACGAGAAACAGAGCAATAAACTTTAACATGCTAACTTGCTGTTTGCTTTTCATCTCTCATACCACACATCTGTAATAAACATACGTAGAGTGAGCATCTCAATACTCTGGATCACTGATCAGTAGTGTGCCCCAGAATCCTTGCTGGTCCACAATAAAATTGCTACTGATTGGATTTACTTATAATAATAATAATAATAATTGTTATTTATACATATGATACATAAATAGTGGAGGAGTCACAGGTAAGATAAGTACAATGCATAAGTTACTAATATGCAGAATATTTTGAACATAATGTAAAAAAAAAATGGGAAAATAATATACAGTACAGTGCAAGCTTATAGAGGTAAAATATGAAACTAAATAACATAACATTATTGAATTGTTGAAGAGATTAGCAATTTGTAATGTGCTATTTAGAGTCTGCAATTTTTACAAGTGCAAACATAGTAATTTTATATTTGTAAAAGAGATTAAGATGATGATATACAATTTGTTTATACAGTATTTAGGCATAGCAATTTTTAGTAACAGTGACAATTTAGTAATTAATTTCCACAGTACTGTAGTAGTAAACACAAATTGACATGTAGGATGAGAAGAGTTGGGTAGAGATGGCTACATAGTTTACAAGAAGGTCCTTAGGTTCTTTTTAAAGTTCCAGATCTCTAGAATTCTTCCTTGTCAATTCTGTCGATTTCCGTTACTATTTTATACTTAGTGACCATATCGCCTAAAGTGCCTTAGCCTAACCTACCAGAAGACCCATGAACAGAAAACAAAAAGGTTAGAGTGGGTGCATGGTGTGGGTTGAAAGGGCAAGGTTAGAGTGGGTGGTGTGGGTTGAAAGGGCAAGGTTAGAGTGGGTGGTGTGGGTTGAAAGGGCAAGGTTAGAGTGGGTGGTGTGGGTTGAAAGGGCAAGGTTAAAAGAGTGGGTGGTGTGGATTGAAAGGGCAAGGTTAAAAGAGTGGGTGGTGTGGGTTGAAAGGGCAAGGTTAGAGTGGGTGGTGTGGGTTGAAAGGGCATGGTTAAAAGAGTGGGTGGTGTGGGTTGAAAGGGCAAGGTTAAGAGTGGGTGGTGTGGGTTGAAAGGGCAAGGTTAAAGAGTGGGTGATGTGGGTTGAAAGGGCAGGGTGGATGACCAGTGTTAAAAGGGCAGGGGGGGCCTTTTAACTCGCCCACGTAAGTTAAAAGGGTTCGGGTGGGTGTTGGTAGTTGAGGGGCAGAACTAGGCCGGATGAGGGGGAGAAGTGGAGGGCCATAGCTAGGGTGGGCTTGGTAAAGATAATCTGAAGTGAGAGGAGCCGTGGGTGGTGGTGGAGGTAGCGGCAGCGCCTCCCTCACCTAGCCCGGTCCTTCAGACACTCACACCTCTCACTCCTCTCTCGGCCGCCGGCCCCTCTACATCCTCTCACCACATATACTAACAATTTACATTTTCGGTCCCAATACAGTACAGTATATGGAATTTGAACTAGACAGATGGCGACCTCGTAAATAACCAGCGAAATAATAACGCATCTGCTTTTAGGATTCAGTTGTGTGGGTAGTTCAGTTGTAACATTTTCCCGGTGCGATGCCATCTCTGTACGCTGTCATGCTGGTCCTGGCAGCTTGGAAAGGAAGCTTAGTGTGGCCAACGGTATCAGCAGAGGATACACAGTTTGACTATTTTAACTCTGAGTTAGAAGCGCTCTATCCTTGGGCGCCATTAATTAACTCAGGCAAAGTTAAAATCGCATCGAATTATAGAGGCGCTTTTCCATTTGAAGTGTTCGACCCACAAAATTTATTGAGATCACACCCGGAACCTTTGCAGGGTGAGATATATGGCCTGCTGAAGCCTGGCCAAGAGGGCTTACGGCAACCCGTAAGAGAAGACCAGTATGAGAGCAAGAGAGAGAACTCACAAAAACCTATACAGAAGGACCCGTTTAAGGAACTTCAACGGCCTGTAAACTTGGACCATTTCCAGACTGGGAAAGATGGCTTGCCTAAACTTGTAAGGGATGGCGTGGTAGAGCCTGTTAATGAGGAGCTGCAGCAGGGCAAGGTATGGGCACTAGAGAGAGTGATGTGGGCCTGTCACCAGCTCTTCCAGTACTTCGACGATCACCTCACGCAGATGAACTTCGATGCTGTCTTAGGCACTCGCATCGCTGAAGGTGAGATCTCCTTTGTGTCCTTCCTCTTCCGTTGCCTCTCTTATCCAGTGCCGCCCCTCTTACCCACAATAGATATCTTCACCTTTTTTCCAACTTCAACCTACTCATTTTTTTCATTCCACTCTCCAACCCTCTCCTTCTCCCCTTCCACACATGTAGAACCTTGTATAAGGTTCATACATGTAAGATATCAGAACCTTGTATACCACGTATGTAAGACTAATGCTGAGTGAGCCCTTGTATGGGCTCAGATATTATGTACCCCGCCCTGCCCTGGTGACGCTCTATTGCTCCCTCATCTATCCTTATCTCAACTAGGGTATCTGTGCTTGGGGTTCTACTACAAAATCATTACGTCCTCTAATTACTCAACACAAAGCTGTTATTAGGACAATATCCACCTCTGGCCCCAGACATCACTCGGTACCCCTTCTCAAATCCCTGAATATGTTAGATATTAAGTCACTGCACGTCCTCTCATGTGTATTATACATATATATAAAACGCTGAACTGTAATGCCAATCCTGACCTTAAAAGCTTCATTGAAGGTTGTAACAGAACCCATGAGCACCACACCAGAAACAAATACCTTTTTGATATTCCAAGAATACGACTAGAATGCTCTACAAACTAGAATGCTCTACAAATCAAGGGACCCAGAATGTGGAATGAGGCAATCACAATCACATTGTGATTTCTGTGTGTAACAAAGGATCAATGCATAAATGTTCGTAATAAGGCAAATAGGACACTGGGATTTATTAATCGAAGCGTTAGTAACAAGACACCTGGTGTTGTTCTTCAGCTATATCTTGCTCTGGTTAGGCCCCATTCAGATTATGCAGTTCAATTTTGGTCGTCGTACTATAGAATGGATATAAATTCACTTGAACGTGTCCAGCGTAGGATGACAAAGTTAATTCCCCAAATTAGAAATCTTTCATATGAAGAAAGATTAACAAAGCTTAAATTACATTCACTGGAAAGGCGAAGAGTTAGGCGTGACATAATAGAGGTTTACAAGTGGATATGCGATGTAAGTATACTTCTGTTGTTCTACTGTTCCCTTTCATCAAAATAAGTGGTTCGTAGTTGGTTGAATTCTTGTACCAACCCACAGATTCTGATGTTGCAACTGCTGTGTTGTGGTCATTGTACATCCTTTGCAGTGCTCTATTACTGATTACTTTCTTAATCTATGATAGACTCTGTGGTATATAAATGTCTACATTTCTTCTCTTAGTTGCAAGTTTTGCGGCTTCGTTTCCAATGCCGTAGTGGATATGCTATTCTTATTATTCCCACATGACTTGGCACCCAGTTGATAAGTACCCGATGGCATTGACGTTTGAGTGTTTACATTAATGATATGACACTAGCAGTGGTAACATCTAGAAGTTTACTAATCTTATTGGATGACCCATAGACGTGCGTTTCTTCATGCATAATAGAATGATGATAGATGGATTAATTGGTGTGAGTTTCACTATGCCTCTAGTTTATGAGATTTTGTTGATGTCGGATAAAATAAATGTATATTTCTTGAACTTTTGCGATACAGTTGTTTCTTAATATCTCACATTTTAGCACAGTCAGATTCATGGTGATGTAAGGTATGTGAATAGTTTGAGCCAAATTAATTATCTGCTTACAGAGCACATCCTCTCTGATGACATTTACACTGATAGTTCCCTACGCCACTCCACTGATGCTGTCGGAAGTTCAGTTGGGATAACGATAACGAGAGACGGCTCGTCCGTCCGGCTCATTAGAGTCCGAATAACTCGACATGCAGTAGTTAGTTTAGTTCATTTATTATGCACCCCATACCCATCCCGTGGGCGGTAGTGGAAAGGGTTACAGAGGCACATAATGGGCTCAGGGACTGAGCCCCACAATTCATTTAGCTAAGCAAGTTACAATCTTGATGAGCTAGTTACAAAATTCAATATAAGTCGTCACATCAACAATGGGTTCGAGATCGACCCAGGGTACAGGTTCTAAATTAAGCAACTGACATATGTGGAGAGCTAGTGTCACAATTTATATGTTTGTCCTGCACACCGCCCCCCATCCAGTGGGCAGCGGTGGATAGGTTACAATCACTTAGTTACTACCTACAGTTAGCAAACTGGGGATATTTGGCTAAAATTTCTGGTGGCAGATCATTTTGAATGAAATATTTACACATCGCTGGAACATTGGTTATAGAATTGTCTCTAAATTCACGACATGCACTCAAGACATATTTGTAATACGCTCATAATCCCTGTACATAAGGCAAACTCACACATTTAGGTAAATATCTCTCCCTATACAAGGCTCTAAGAGGATTGTTCCAAGCAGGCTAATGGTGCAAATTAAAAGTTAACTTGCTCTTAGCTTGCATGGCTTTCTCCCTGAGAGAATACACGAACTGAGTACTTCATTAGGCTGGAAAACGACTATTCATCAGCTTTTCTTGATCTGCAAGATGCTGACACAGCTAATAGAGTAATAATAATAATAATAATAATAATAATAATAATAATAATAATAATAATAATTTATTTAGGAAAAGTACATACATACATAGTTGCAGAGTTACAGTACAAACATTCCGATTGATTTAAAGATAGAGGTAGTACATACAATACCTAAAGCCACTAGTACGCATAGCGTTTCGGGCAAAAAGTTCTCTTTGTTCTCAAAAGTTCTCATTGTTCTCAAAAGTTCATTGTGTTCTCATCTGAGAACACAATGTTTTTTTTGGAGTTGGGGACATTTGTTGACATATGAGTAACAGTAATTAACCTCAGTAATTTACAAGGGCGTAAAAAGTAGTCCCGATGTTTCATTGGAATTAGTCACACCTCAGGGAGGATTTTGTTACGTTTTTGTTTGAATCGTTACTCATATGGCGGGGTAACTGCAGGTAATGAATCACACAACAGTGAGAACTCCAATCATAAACTATGTAAACAGGACACATTTTCCCCACAGCTGCCAACAGCTACCCCTCAGAGGTGACTCATAGCTGCCAACAGCGGCCTCACAGCTGCCTTCAGCTGCAAACAGCAGCCTCACAGCTGCCTACAGCTGCCAACAGCGGCCTCACAGCTGCCTTCAGCTGCAAACAGCAGCCTCACAGCTGCCTTCAGCTGCAAACAGCAGCCTCACAGCTGCCTACAGCCGCCACACAGTTGCCTACAGCGGCCTCACAGCTGCTTACAGCGGCCTCACAGCTGCCTTCAGCAGCCTCACAGCTGCCTTCAGCTGCCTACAGCGGCCTCACAGTTTCCTTCAGTGCCTCACAGTTTCCTCAGTGACCTCAAAGCTGCTTACACTAACATCCTATTCTCACGCCTGAGTGCCGTTATCATTTCATATAAGATCTTATATTCTGTCTACACCCAACATATGGACTATTATCTTAAAATACCTATATTGCCATAGTTCATTCAGTATTACCCAGAACACAGACACACAAAACTATGTGTGACTAGACTGGGAATAGTCCCAGCCAGGGCGGTAATATAAGGGAATGTTTGTCTGTCTAAATAATTTTTAAATAATTTTTTTGTTGTTTTTTTTTTTTGCAAGCAGAGTGGTAGATGGTTGGAACACGCTGAGTAAGAAGAGGGTGGATGCCAAAACCCTTCCATAGTGTTCAAAGTGTATAGGACCAACAAAGAGAACTGGGAAGACTGGACACCAGGAGCGTAGCTCTTGTCCTGTAACCACACTTAGGAAATTAACTCACCTGAGAAGTAGTGTTCAAAGCATTATACAAACAAAGAGTACTAGAAAGACGAGACAAACCACGAGTGTAAGCTCTCATCCTGTAACTACAATAAGGTAATTTACAGTCCACTCTCTCCTCTCGTCTCCCTATCTTGTACCACTTAATTTCCCGCCCCCTCTTCAAATAAAAAGGGTCCCATATCGCTACATATATATATGTTACGATACTGTTCATGGAACTATATAAATGTTTCCACTTAAGATATACGGAATAGGCATTTCATAAATTAATTTTTCCGGTAAGGTTATTGTTTCGTTTTAAACTACATTTATATTCTGTACATAACCTACAATGATTAAATTTGCCATAGGGAAATTTATTGTGATAAAAGTTCAGGTTTCCAAAGGCAAAAGTAAATTATAAAAAGTAAATTTACTTTAATTTTGACTCAAACTAAGAAAAACTTTCATTATGCTATGGCAAGTCATGATCCTCACACTGCACACTAGATTTAGTTTAGTGTCCCCTTCTCGGTTTCCTTCCCTCCGCCATTTCCCCAATTCTCCACCAGTTATTGTTGTAGTGGTGATACATCATATGTTAGGAAATTGAAACTAATACTGTATACTGGGGTATGAGGTGTGTGTGACTCACACAGTTGTGTGTGTGGTGTGTGTGTGTGTGTGTGTGTAATTACCTAAGCGTAGTGTACAGGATGGGAGCTACCTCGTGGTGTCCCTCTTCCCAGACTCTTTGTCATATAACGCTTTGAAATTACTGACGGTTTGGCCTCCACCACCTTCTCACTTATTGTTCCAACCATCTCTACCACTCTTTTTAAAAAGTGAAGTTTACTAAGTTCTTTGCAAAGTTTAGTAGTTTAAATCTGTGCCTCTTGTTCTTGAAGTTCTGCGGTCTCGAGGTAATTCTTCCCTATCAATTTTATCGTATTCCCGTTACTATCTTTTGTACGTAGTGATGCATATCGCCTCTTTTTCTATTACCATCTTCTAGACTTTGACATATTTAATACCTCAAGCCGTTCCTCATAGCTTCTTTTCCTTCAGTTCTGGGAGCCTTTAGTTGCGTGTCCTTTGGCACCTTTTTCCAGTTTGGTTGATGATGGGGTGTGTGTAATACCTAAGTGTAGTTGTGATACTCTGTCATATGCCACTTTGAACAACTATTGTCGGTTTGGCATGCACTGCCCTTCTCACTTGTTCCACTGTCTACTATTCTGTCTTGTGAACAAAACTTTTTAATTTTTTTGTACCTTTTGTTTCCTCATCTTTGACCTTTTGGTCTGTGAATGGTTGCAGATTTCAGGAATTCTTCTTTGTCCATTTGTGTTGGTTTCTGTTACATTTGTATAATTCTATTGCCTCTTTTTCCTTTATCTTCTAGCTTTGGCATCATTTAACACCCTCTAGACCTTTCCTTATAGCCCTTTTCAATTCAGAAGCCATTTAGTAGCATGTCTCTGCACCCTTCTAGTTTATTGTTGTGCTTCTTGAGATATGGGCCCAACAACCGCATCATATTCCATTTTGGTCTTGAATGTAGTATGTATGTATTTATTTACTCAACTCTAGTTTGTCTCACCTATGTTGTGGGCTTGCAGGGTGTTGAGCTCTGCTCTTTTGGTCTGCCTCTCACACTGTCAATCAATCAACTGTTACTATGCTACTAATCTAATTTTTTTCACACACACACACACACACCCAGGAGAAGCAGCCTGTAGACAGCTGTCTAACTCCCAGGTACCTATTTACTGCTAGGGTAACAGGGCATCAGGGTGAAAGAAACTGCTAATTTTTGTTTCTTGCCGATGCCGGGAATCGAACCCGGGCCACAGGATTAACGTTGTCCAGCGTGCTATCCACACAGCCACCGGCGCCCTTAAAATGTATGTATGTATGTACCCAGTATATGTAATGGTTGTACTGTGTATATGAGTACCACCTCTGGTTAGACATGTATGCATGTGACTTTTTGTCGTATAAAGAAACATTATCACTTATTCTTAATTATAAGAAAAGTTAAATTATTCGAGCTTTTTGTTTAATATATGGTAAAACTTGTGCCTGCACTGTATTTTTTCTTTAAGGTCTTTTTTGTATTTGTATTGTTTTAGAATCGTCATTTAATAAAATTTAGATAATTTCCCATATGGTAAACAAAACTATGTACAGTTATCACCAAATATATTAATAAATGTTTTCTTTGTTTTATTAATCTTTTTTAATATCTGGAATATATCTTCATTACAATGTTTGTGTTGTGCCTTATATAATATTTTATCTTCGTCTTGAAAATGTGTTCACTTTTAAAGACAGTCGCCATTACTTGTCTTTGACCACTCTGCTGCATTGCTATTAAATATGACTGTATTCTGGAGCACAGCAAAAAATTATCCTCCCAAAATTTTCCTCATATATTGTTAAAATGGTGTTTTATGATCTATGGTAAACTAAAAAATAAAATATTGACATACTTGGCCGTGATGGGACAAGGAAATCTGGGAACAGACATGCGCTGATAAAGTACATGTAACAGTGTACTCCAGTCAAGCTGTGGCGGGGTTGGCTCCGCAAATTCATTTTCACATAATTACAGGGTTTTTCAATGTCTTTGAAATATATCTATTTTTTCTAGTATATATAATTCAACAGATGTGTAATTTTGAGGAATTTACCGGTATACAGTTAAATGGTGTGTAACATCGCAATGCCCAAAATGTGGTGCTCATTATCTAGTGACATACAGTATATATTATGTTCTAGTATCATTCAGTGTTTTGCTGTTATTACACTATGACACACACACACACACACACACACACACACACACAATTATATATAACTGTACATTTTTGTTTACCATAACAAACCACTAAGATGATCCGTTGAGAGTTTAAAAACTCATGACAATGCTGCCAAGCTTAGCCTGGCTGGCACCTGATGGTAGGGGCTGCCACAAATACATTTAAACATAATTATTTAATCATCTAGTTTTTGGCAGGTAATATTATTCAATAGTGTGTAACTTATAGGAATTTATGTAGTTAAATGTGTGGAACATCGCTATGCTAAAAAATGTGGTGCTCATATCTAGTGACACGTATATAGTATTCTTAGATCAATAAAATAGTGTTTTTGTTGTTATTACACTATACAGTATACACATGTTATGCACATCTATCTATGGTCTTATAAACCAAAATGAACCACTTAAGTAATTGTGGTGTGTGATAATAAAATCTTACCACAGTATGGAGCTACAGGCTAAGACCAGCTGACTGCAGCAGACAATTTCACCTGACGGACCAAAATACCCAAAATAGACTATGCACATTGCTACAGTATTATTACTATGAACATCCTATTATTATCAGATTCCTGTCACGAAATTATAATATGAATATTTTTCCATAACATTATTTCCTAAAGGAACATGAGGTCACTTTGCATGAGCATAGATTCTTAAACCTCGGCTGTGTGTTGTAAATATCTGGCTCCTGCTGTGAACATCATAACTGGCATGTGTTCAATGATATCTGAACTGTGTACATAATTTTTACTAGTCAGATCACCTATGACCTATCATTGCAAATAATTGCAGTTACATGTTTTATTCTTGATGATTAAGTGGTGTGCTGTGGCCTCAACTTGCACAGCTGTGCCGTGAGCTCCAGCTGCATGCACCTGCCTTAGTTGCTTTAGCAGGACTGAGGCTTTCACGGACAGGGGGATGTAAATAATGTTTTTTTCAAGATGGCATCTGTTTCTGGAGTCTTGAATGTGAGCTCCATGAGTTTTGAATTGTATGATATACTAACACATGCTGGTGTGCCCACCTCCGTTCTCCATGATATCATGGTGTGGGCAGAACAGGGGTTAATAGTACCATTTTTTCAGCCAAATGCGGTTAGTGAGTGTGGTAAATTACATGCCTGTACACCTTGCTTAGCATTATATCCAGAAAGGAGATATGCAATGTGATCAGTTGGAATTCAAAAGCAGTATTCTTGAAAGTAAATATATTTTAATGTTCTCTTTGTATTAACTTTATTCTATCACATTTTCAATGCTGATATGTTGCACACAAATTTTTAAGCATAGGAAATGCCCTGTCCAAATACTTTAATTCTGAATCCCCACAACCCAAATTTTCCTTCCTACTTTTTGCAATCCTTTCATGATCTTACCTTTCAAGTGAACTGTCACCTCCCTCAAACACTCAACCTCCAATTCATTCTTTGCATTGAAGGTCTTCACAATAGATGTATGTAGTAGACTTCTTAATGGTTTCCCTAAGACCCTTATACTGTACTTTATGATTTCAAAGTGAAGTGTTCCTTAATACTTCTCTGTCTTTTCTTCATCTTGTTGCAATACACTTTACATTAACTGCTTCATCTCATTCCAAAATCCAACCAAGTTAGCTTTCAGGGAAGCACCAATCCTCCAATTTCTGCAATACACTCATTTCTATCTTCAATAAGTTAAAAATATCTTGTAGCAAGGGCAGTAATTAGCACATCCATCTTAAAACTTACCTTACCCAATTAACAATACTCTTGATTAAATGAACCAACAACTGTGCTGTATAATATATCGTTTTACTTAAAGTTGCACAACAGTTTTGCCTGTTTGCTTTTAAATGCTCTATTTGTTTGCAAAATTGATATAATTAAAAGAAGGTAGCTTTGCTTTTACACTTTGCATTACATTAATAAATCTGAATTATAAAAAGGGCTGAAACAGTTTAATACAGTATTTTCATATAATAATTTTATATAGTATATGGAATTTAACAGTTTTTAAATTTTGTTTTGAATAATATGTTTTAACAGAATAAGCTAATAATGTAATTTATAATGTCTAATCTTATTGTAGCAAAAAATAAGATGAAGCCTCCTCTACAGATGGAGCGAGAGGCAAAGGCCGGTGGGAGAAGAACAACAGGAGATGGCAGGGCCTCAACACTCTCACCATGATGCATGAGTGTCCTCACTGTGCCTACAGTACTGCTAATATAAATCAACTTTGGAACACATATTTCGTCAATGCATACTGGGGCAAAGCCATATTTATGTCCCTACTGTCCGTATAGAACCACAAGAAACACACTACTGAAAGAACACATAAATACTCACACAGGAGAGAGGCCATTTTCCTGTTCATACTGCCCATACAGTTCTTCCCATAGGAATATTTTAAAGAGGCATATTCGTACACATACTGGAGAAAAGCCTATACATGTAATTTGTGTTCATATCGAGCTGCTAGTAAGACAAATTTGAATAGTCACTTACTGACACATAAGAAAAAGGATACTTGAAAATAATTATATACTGTATTTTTTTTAAAGAAAGTGGGAATAATTAAAAATAAAACTGTATTGATCATACCTACCTACTATTGGAGGTATCTTGGGTGACATATGTAATTAAAACTATTAACAAAAGTGTCAAAACCCAGTTATACAAATATGGTCAGTAGACTTGAAAAATTAAAATTCATGATGTGGATAGTGACAGTTCTCCTCCTCTGAAAATTGTTTTAGTACATACAGTACTAGTTTACTATTGTGAAGTATGTTTGTGCCAAGTAAGTAGTTTTGGTAGCAATAGCAGCTAATAGCAGCTGTATTAAAAAAAAATGTCTAACCCCATGAATATTGTCATGAAATGCTGTAATATAGTAGACAGATGTAAATGTGTATTGTACATTAAGCTAAGTTTATATCTTTTGAGAAACCATTACCTATATAATAATAGTGCTCACAGTTTGACCTTTGTTATGATGACCTAAGCAAAAGTGGATATAATTTTAGCAAAAGTGGATGATAGCCAGATTAAACAAATCATTATTGAAAGTGGACGTGGAATCTAATATCTTCGTAAGACAGCAAGTTTTACCTTAAAGGTAATGCATCTTTTTCACGGTACTTTACCAAATAGTTAATTAAATATACATGTATACATTATGTTTTGGTGCTTCTTCAACTGAGTGAATTGCTAATAATTTTCATTACAGTTAACTGCCTGCATTAATAATATCACATTACATTTTAGTAATGCTCTATTACTGCAACTCTCTTTCTGTGAATATTTGTTTTACCCAACTTATAATCATTGATGCTACTGGTTTTCTTTGTCATGAAATCTATTTCCATGTTGCTGCCTTTTCGTCAAATATAATGCTCCATAATGACAATTTGTAGTAGGAAGTATTGTTTTTTATTTTTCATGGAAAGTCATCTTAAATATAGTTACCACAAATTACATATTAATGCACTTTAAGTTTATTGTAACAAATATATATATATATAGACAAGGAAGAAAAGAAGAAATATGACAAAAAAGCTATAATATATATATATATATATATATATATATATATATATATATATATATATATATATATATATATATATATAATATATTATATATATATATATCTTGTCATATCCTGTAAATTGTTCAAGCTTAATTCCCACTTCTTCACCCAATGTCTTCATACAACTTCACCCACATCTTCTCACATACACACATTTACATTTAATTACATGCTGTATATATTTATTTTGTTACTGCTTATCTTAGAACCATCAACTGGAACAGCTTTCCCATATATCGGTATAAACAAGTAGATCAACGCCATTATTTCTCTGCTGTCATGTGGTGCGGAGGCAACTTTGAAATCATTGGGAGATCAAG
>WNGS01092210.1:12641990-12684943 GCA_020271785.1 Procambarus virginalis
TAATTGGGCATCTGAGCTAATACCCCATTTCCCTTCCCCATAGCATAACAACATATTAGGACTTTGGTAGAAGCGTTAATGAATTGTTTTAATTCCCTGTTGTGAAACTGGAATGTGTTCTTACAATATTAAACTTACAGGTTAATTACTAAGACTGGGTATAACTCTTTGTAGTGCAAAAAGAAAGTGCATAGATAAATATAAATATAATGAAATTTAAAGTTATTCTTTACAAAATGGTAGATAAAAGTCTTGCATGGCTAAATATATTCCAATATTCTCATAATTTCTAAGAGGAAATTCTTTTCTTTTGAATGTGTGAAATAAGATTGTTAGTAGAAAACTGACAGCTAGCATAATTAATTTCACTCTACCATATAAAAAAGTAAGATGAAGCCTCCTCTACAGATGGAGCGGGAGACTAACTCTCAGTGGACTGATGGGAGAACAACTGGAGGAGACTGGCAGAGCTTCACCTCTACTAGCAAGGTTCATCAGTGTCCACACTGTGCCTACAACACCACTCTTCTCCATAATTTAAAGAGACATATCTTGAAACATACTGGAGAAAAGCCTTTTGCATGCACTTATTGTTCATACACAACAACAAGAAAGGAACTCTTGAATGAGCATGTTAATTTGCATACCGGAGAGAAGCCATTTTCTTGCCCATATTGTTCTTACAGTTCTTCCCATAAGAACATATTACGAAGGCATATTCGTATTCACACAGGGGAGAGAAGATATACATGTGCACAGTGCCCATTTCAAACAGACAACAAAACAATTCTTACTAGTCATTTTAGGAAACATATTGTAAAAGATAATGTGTAACATAACATCTGCAATTTAAATTCATTTAAATAGATAAAAATTATAATGAGTAATTTTTTAACTAACACTAATCAAGAAATATAAAAGAATAATTTCAATATTTAATTGGAAGTTGTAGATAATTGTATTTTGTTTTTGTAGTGGTATTATCTTAATTTACAGTGTTCACTATTATATGACATCTGTTATTTGTATTATACTCCTTTTGTATTACACAATTATTTCATAGTCTGCAAGTGACGACATTGATTAGGAGAACTGTCAAGTTTGCCCCGAATACAGTATTACTGTAGCTCTATAAGCATTCTTTTCCTAGATCTTGTAATATTTTTGTATAACTACTGTATATTAAAGTGAGTTTCATTGAGTAATGTTTTAAAATATTGAAGATGTCGTACTCTTTTTATATTAGTTAATTATATTGTATCTGTATAGATCTTGCTGTGAAACCTAATACAGCACTTCCTAAATACTCAAAGTGAAGAAACATCAAATTATTTGATGCTTCACTGTATTAATTATATGTGGTGCAAAGCATTTTCATTGTCTAAAAGCTTCATATTACACTATGTTGGTAGGCCACCTCGTTAGTATCCTTTTCTTCTACTCCTGTTCCATGTTCATGACTGTCTTTTCTTCTGCTGTTCTAATACACCTTCCACCCTAATCCTACTCTACCTCATCTATTCTAATTCTAATCCGCCTCTTCTTCCACCTCCGACAACCTAACATTCCTCCTCTGTCCTCTGAATAGTGGGGGAGTATATCACTGCTCATTTGCCTTTACCCGTACTCCGAAATCTCTCAACCAGATTCCTTGTGTCATGCCATGAACAAGTACACTATACTTTATCCTCTCCTGCTATTTTGCAAATGTTCTTCACACTATACTCCTAGGTTTGAACCAGTATGAGCAGTGCTTAGTTATAAAATTGTAACATTATCGAGAGGTGGTAGTTACATATGAAATTAGAGGTGTTTCATAGTTGTGTTTCATAGTTCCTTGTGGCCAGGCAATAGAATTCAAATTTGTTTGTAGTTATTAAAAATTACATACACTTCACTATTATTTTAGTGCACCAGGTTTTGAATGTTGTATTTTTGCATTCTGAATCATTTCTGCTAATATTTGCTTGAACAGAAGTCAGGAATCCAAAGCAACTATTATTATTATTATTATTATTATTATTATTATTATTATTATTATTATTATTATTATGAGGGGGTGTTCACTGTGAAGTAGTATACTATACTTTAGTTTACAGCTGCTGCACAAACCTATTTAATGTATCCTGAAGCAAAAGTATTTTTGTCTAGCTTGTACAAGAATTCAAATTGTTTCTTTGCATAAACAAGTTGCAAATTTGATGGAAAAAAATTGGATCCACCTATTAAAACTTAAAATATTTTCCTTTAAATTTAGTTTATCTTATAATAGTTTTGTTTAATGTTAAATAAATTACATTTTGATTCATTTAATAATATTTATACCCTTATATTTAAATATGGAATTGTAGTAAAGTTGGGAGGGACATATAGCCTGTGACTAGTGAAAAAGCAACATGGGGCTAACCCCCCCCCCCCCATCCCTTGTCCACGACAAATTCCCAGGTTGTCAGATGAGGTCTCACAGGCTTGGTCCACTTGGTGTTGATGTATCTGTATAGTGAAAATACTACAAATTTCTTTATTGTTCTCTTAATCGTTCTGTATATCTGTAAGATAATAAAATAAAGATTATGAAACTGTGCATATATTATTCAGAAAATAAAATGGTCATACTGTAGTTGTATATAAAAATGTTCAATGTTCTTATTATGAAGTTTGTCCCAATCTTATTTTCCGTTTACCCAAGTTTAAAAGTTAATTAAAAAAATAGGGGTGGAAAGGATAGAGCTGTAACTTTTCTTATGGAATAAATACTAAAAATTTAAAAGATGAAATACATCAGTGCAGTATAAATTCCACTATGATTACACTGAACATATATTCATGCAAACATATAGGAAAACAAATTGTAAACTCACAGGAAAAGGAAAACAAAATGTTCCTAATTGCTGATGTTTCAAGAATGTCATAATACTGACAAAGGTTTGACAATGTGTGGATAATATTTTCTTGTGAGTTTACATGAATACTGTCTCTTGAACACATTGTAGACTGACAAACAAAATTTAAGTGTGTTCAGTAAATATGTGTTATGTCACAATTATAAATAGTTTATCATCTTTTTCAGTGACAATTTCACAGCTGTCTTACCAGCTTCTTTTTCAGAAATACCAAGAAGCACAGCATTTCTTAATGAACGCAGAAATTTCCTTGTGTATATACACTATACTGTAGCATCACACAAATTGTAGTGATGATAATACCTTCCTCTTCTTAACACCACAATCTATTTTTCTCACACTTTTAAACACATCTATATACAAGCCCATTGCAGTGCTTGAATATATTTCTACAGTATGTATAGCACTAATATTAGAGTTTTACAGTTTTGAGTTTCTACTGTAACCCTCCCTTAATATTGCATTTTGTCTTTTATATAATATTATAAACAACATTATTCTTGACCATACAGCTTTCTTTTTCTTTTAATTCACTCCTGTTCATTTTCGTATTAAATTTTCGATCTTTTACATACAATGGAGACGTGAGAATTTCACTAAATACCACTTCAAGCGATACCTTATTTGTTCATGTTTCTCAAATGATTGAATGTTTGTTTATGCAGGAGACTAGTATTGTATCATTAATAGGGACATGATAGTGTTGGCCTTATCTGTTCTTTACTTTATAATCGAGAGTAAGATGAAGCCTCTCTACAGGTGGATCGGGAGGCTAACTGTGAGTGGAGTGGTGGAAGAAGAACCAGAGGAGAGTGGCAGAGCCTCACCTCTGCAGGCAAGGTGCATCATTGTCCACACTGTACTTACAACACCACCTTTATCCATAATCTTAAGAGACATATATTAAGACACACTGGAGAAAAGCCATTTACTTGCCCCCATTGCTCATACAGCACTGCAAGAAAAGATTTGTTGAAAGAACACATTAATTCTCATAATATTGATATGCCATATGCCTGTCCTTACTGCCTTTACAGTACCTCTCATCAGTATATTTTACAGCGTCATATTCGTATTCATACAGGAGAAAAGCCTTATGTATGCAATTTTTGTTCTTATCGAGCTTCTTGTAAAACAGTTTAAACAGCCATTTACTCTCACATAAGTCGGATAACTGTTCATTATAAAATTTAAATGCAAAATTAAAAATATAATTTATTCGATTCATACAGTATATAAATGAGCAAATACTCATAAGTTATGATGGAACTTTCATGATTCAAAAACTTATTAATTATTGAAGTTCAGAGAATTTTACAGTTTGAAAATGCAAAAAAAAATTAATGGCTCTGATAACTGAATCATATGCTTGAAGTAATGATCCTGTTTGATTTTCAGCAAGTTAATAAGTGTACATAATTGTGTATAAATATATGTTTTAATATGATGTTAATATGTGTATATTGACCATATCATGCCGATGTTTCTTCATGATTGTACAATATTAGGTCAGTGTTAATAGTCTATGTTTTCAAAAGTTTCTAACAAAGTAAAGCTTGCAAAAATAGATATTTTCTTTTGAAGAAACAACCTTAGTCATGATTTGTGTTGCAAATCAGTGATGAAAATTAATAATAATAAATTTATGTATTACTCCAGTGAAAAGCTGATTATTGCTATATACAATGTTTATCGTGTGATATGTAGATGATAAAAAGTTTATATTTTTATTAATATTTACTTTATATATTGTGCATATATATATACAGTACATATTTTAAATACAGTACAGTACTTGAAAATTCCAAATGCTTTAGCTGAAACTAGAACTTCTGCTTGCGTGATGCACAGCTGAGTGCTGTACCACTGTACCACCTCACCCCTCCAACTTTGCATCACATGAACAGAGGTGCTAGTCTCAGCCAGGGCATTTGGAATTTTCGAGTACTGTACTGGCATTTTAACAATACAGGCTGGGGGGTCATTCAGGTTTAACATTGTGGTATGCCTGCAAAACATAGGAGAGAGAATATCCCAGAAATGGCATCACTGTCTGATGTTATAATGGAAGTGGACTTCCCTTCACCAAACACTAACACCTCTCCTCCTCCTCCTCCTCCCCCCCCCCCCTCCTCACTGTCTTCCATACACCAACAAGAGTCCTCAATAAAGGTAAGATATACTGTACTGTAGTACAAAATATGAGTAGTATTATATATAAAATGTATTATGAAGTTAATATTTTTGGGAGTGTGGATCGATTAATTCAATTTACATTAATTCCTATGGGAAAATTCGTTTCAGTTTATGAATTTTTGGTTGACGAACCATCTCTGGGAACACATTAAATTTGTAAACAAAGATACCACTGTATTTTGCTGTTTGGATTTCTTCTCACAGTTTTACAGAAATTTAGAGACTAAAGTTGTGAAACCTGCATTAGTACATTCTCTTAGGGGATTTTAATAAATTACCCTTTACAGTAATATTTAAATGTTTATGTAATTAGGCTTTACAAGTACAGTATGTTGTTCAGAATGTGGAAAGGAATGAATGATAATTCCAACTTTAATTTGTATTACTTGTAACTCGTAATTTAAGTATTAGGTAGCAATCAGTTCTTCATATTCAATAAATTCAAAGTAGACTGTAATGAGCTCTTATTTTCTTTGTTAGAAATGATATGATAATCACTACTTGTTTTCTTGCTTTATTAAACAAAAATTCTTTTGCAGAGTTGAGTGTACTAGTTATTAAAATACTTAATTCTTTTAAATAGCTACATATAACAGTAAATGATCATCCCAATCCCTTTATAGTTCACGCTAATCTGTAATGTTTATTTAACTGAATTACTTTGTCATTTGTCTGTGTAGCGTAGTAATAGAAAGTGCAAATGATCAAATTTTTCATGTCTGCTGTCATATTCAGCACACAAGTAAGATATATTTAATGCATTAATTTATACAGTAAAGTATAAATTTTGCAAATTTGATCCCTCTGTATTCAATCTTCTCTATATTTTCATTAAAACGTATCATACACTTTATACAAATATTTTTCTACCATGATTCTTTTTTAAAGTACATTCAATATTTGCCAAGTTAACATGGCAGAAAAGCTCTAGTTAAAACACTGGGTATGTATGCAGTAAAGATCTAGTAAAAGCTGGCTGGGTATATGCATATGTATACATAATATAGTGAAAATCTGCTAAAAGCCTGCTGGGTATGTGACTATGTATGTGTAATATAGTGAAGATCTGGTAAAAGGCTGCTGAGTATGTGGCTATGGCTACATGATCAAGGATCATGTTGATCCTTGACATGATTAAGGATCAAGTAACAGGTTACCACCATTTTAAGAGACTGACAATTGTTGCAAAGACAAATGCAACTGTGCAAGCAATGTTGTTTTTATTATCTTTGCATCAGTGAACTTGTCCTCAGTTTCTTACATAATTCTAACTCTAATAATAATAATAATATTAGTGAACCGAAGAATAAATAAATTACATTTCTTAAATTAATTAACTTATGTAAAGCAAAAATATGGTTTATTCTCTCCCAGTAATGAATAAACATGGAAATATATAACCTATCATATCTCTGATAACAGTTACAAGGAAAACTTAACACCTTATGGTTTTCCAAAAATTTATTTTATTAAAAAAAAATGGTGTCAGTAAAATACAGTGTTCCAAAGGGCACCATTGTATTTTGGCTGGAAACTTTCATCACTTATGTATAAAGGTATGTAGGAAAGTCTCTGTTGTTATGTAGCCCACTTCTGAATAACCGTTTTAATACATTTTCTAACTTTCTGAACAATACAGTACCAAACTGTTAAAAAAAATTTTGAATTGTTTGGTGTACTTTCCTGCCGCAACAAAATATTTGTTTTATGTTTGAAGATACATTACATCATAAGTTAACTAACTACTGTAAATAAAATAAAAGACAACATTGTACTGTATACATTACATAATGTTGAATAGTACATGAAATATATTAATATTGTTCAGGTACAGTATATGCATACTTGCCAAGGATCTGATACTCCTCCACATATAATCTCGGAATGATATCCAGGTGAGTATGGTCATGTTAAATTGAGAGAGAAGGTAGAAGTCGAATCTTGATACATTGAACTGATACACTACACTGATACAACGAATTGAAGTTGTTACACTGAAGGTTTAGGTTTACAGGGAGGAGGAAAACTAGAATCTTGAATTTAAGCAAACGTTGTAGCCCTTTCTGAAGTATGAGTGTTAATTGTTTTAAATCATCACTTTTAATTCTCGAAAAGTGTGAGTATGCACAGTAACAATTAATTATACTGATGGTGATTCTTCTCTCTACAAACTTTTAAAATCATTTCAAAGCACAATACTGTACTTATCTTTTGTCTATATGTTTGCTTTTTTAGTTTCATGATCTTTTTCCTCCTTTGCTGGCCCAACCACTTGGACTGAATGGTAGAGCGACGGTCTCACTTCATGCAAGTCGGCATTCAATCCCTGAATGCCCAAGTGGTTGGGCACCTTTCCTTCCCCTTGTCCCATCCCAAATCCTTATCTTGACCCCTTCCCAGTGCTATATAGTCATAATGACTTGGTGCTTCCTCCTGATAATTCCCTTTCTCCTTTGCTAAGTCCTGTGAATCTTGCCAATTAATATGTGTATTTTCAATCACTACCCTTTCACCTTCTTAGGGACTATGACACACTCCATCTTCCTCCACCACCATCACAACAAACTCAGCCGTCACCACCTCATGTTCATTACATTCATTAAGCTGTTCATTGCACCAGTCTGTACACATTATACTAGACTACATTTATTACTCTGCAAATTCATTTTACTCATTACAGCACCTTGTAATCACTGAACCCGATTTGTTAACACAACCCTTTTCATATCCTGAGATATGTTTTCATATCCCAAGGATAGGTTTCTCAATTGCCCTCTGCATTCAATATATATTTAGTTTTTAACCCTCAAGCTGAGCACCCTAAATTTGGTAAATTTTCTGGTGCACATAAAAAAATATCATTTTAATTTGGCCATAGTGAGGTGAAGAAATGTTGAAAATCTAAAATTCTGAATATCAATTTTCAAGTTAAGTTTTTGTAATAGATTTCTCTTTATTACTAATATATTCCAGTCTGTAAAAATAGTTGAAATTTTGCATGGCATCATTGGATCTTAACATAGGCATCAGTCAGTAAATGGATGGTGATGCACCCGTGTAAGGAGGGGAGGATTATTTTAAAATACAATATATGCAATAATGAAAATAAACAGAGCCTCCCCACTTCCTTATTTTAGTATCTGTAGGTTAATTAAAAATGGAAATATCAAACACATGTAAATTCTAAAGATACACCACAAACACAAGAGGGAACACTCAATGACTGGCACAATTATTTTGAATTGGCAGGCCTTGAACAAACCAACAGTGTGTGAGCATTACAATTATTAAAAGACAGGGAATGGGATATAGTAAAACATGGAAATTTTATCTCACTCACCACATTGACTACTGTACTCAGTCACACTGAGAAAACCAAGGTAAACAACCTCTCAATAGTGAGGTGGGTGCCTCACAAGCCCACCCAACACACCCTCAATTAGTTCAGTCGTGATCCCCTCTGTTTGGAGGAGGTGCGGGGACTCTACCCTCACAAAAATAGGTGGAAAAATCTTTACACACACACACACACACACACACACAGATAATACACAATTTAACATACATGCAAATACTGACAAATGAAACATAAAAATTAACAAAAACAAATAAACTGATATTGTAACTATAACAAAACATTTAGATTAATAGCAGTAAAAGCTCAACTTTACATTCCAGTCATTACTCCTGATGGTGCTAATTTGGTTTCTAATTCCTGGAAAGGAAGCTAAGACTTTCAGGATTTTTCCAGTATAGCAAACTATTGCCAGAGGTGTGTATTGTTGAATGACATCCATATACAGTACTGTAGAATTTCTAGGATTTTTTAATATTACTGTATAGGCACACTAACTCTCCTGCTGATGGTAGACACACCAGCCCCTATCATATGAGAGGTACAGGAGCAATTTAAGGGTTACTATAACTTTTTCCTTACTAAATTGTTAACACATACATTAACTAATTTTGGCAATTATTGTATTTATTTAGCATTAATAAGATGAAAATGAAACTGGAAAATTGTAATTCACTATTGCTCAATTTTTTAGGCTATGGTGTACATTAATAGTACAAGTACAGTATATTCTACACACATTATTTGTAGGTAACAAAGATGGTTCCAGAAAGTAATAAACTGGATTTTATTATGATTTAAGGTCAAATATATGTACAGTAATAGAAGATAAAGGAGAGTTCATAAAAGGCTGGCATTAAATAAAAGCTACATGGTTTTGTATTTATAGAATATATTGCAATCCAAGATTTAAATAAATATTTAGACATTGTATGCAACCAAAGTTTAATTTGTGTTAATACTGTAAGATTTTGATGATCATTACTCTGATGTTCTGATTACAACCAGCATTGTAATTAATTTTTACTGGAACAATTTCTAGACCTCTTGTCTTTTTTAGCAATATGTTACATCAGAAATTATCTGATAAAAGAAAGCTGTCTATAGGAACATTATAACAAAGAAAGTAAGATGAAGCCTCATCTACAGGTGGAGTGGACTGCTGATGGAGGAACCTCAGGAGATTTGCAGATCCCAACCAGCAATGTGCATCAGTGTCTTCACTGTTCCTACAGCACAACAAATACTCATACTCTTAAAAGACATTCATTAACACATACAGGAGAAAAACCTTTTTCGTGCTCTTTCTGTTCATATAACACTACCAGAAAGGAGCTCTTAAAGGAACACGTCCATACACACACTGGAGAAAGACCTTTTACATGTCCATTCTGTTCATATAGTTCTTCTCACAAGAATATCTTAAGGAGACATATTCGAAGGCATATTGCCAAACCATACACTTGTACTTTCTGCTCATACTGTGCAATAAGTGAGGCAAATTTGAATAATCATATGTTAACTCACAAAAATATAGACCAAGAAGAACAGTAATATAATTCCAAGCTACAATATTGTTTAAAATAGATCTATAAGTGAACAAAATCGAAAGGATTAGTGGTGAGATTTAGAGGAACATCGGATACAGTGAAATGAAGTACTGTAGTTAATATTTTTTATTACTGTATTAACACCTCAAATTAAGCCAAGTAGTCATTGCATGAATGATCTCAATCCACAGTAAAAGGTAAGGAATCTAGAGTAATGGTAATTGGCTATTACTCAGAACAGCTGAGTTAGATGAAAAGTTTGAACCAATAAATTAATGGTAGTCAAGAGCAAAATGTGCACACAGTGATGTAGAGAACACCAAGATGAGAGCGAACCTTGTTTATTAATGACATTTTATCTACAAATAAAGTTGAATTCTCATCTTAGAATTTCTCTACTTCCCCAGTCTATTACAGATAGCAAACAGTATGTCTCAGTTAATGTAACTCACTACACAAGCATATACAGGTATGTATATTGCACCTAGATTAGCTCTAAGCAGAGATATGATGAAATAGTCTAAAAATATAGATTGAATGTACTTAGGTAGTGGGTTGCAACAATTAAAGAACATCATCCATTTCTTTATTAGTATAATTGCGTAGATGCTGTTCTTGACTGATATGCTTCTGTTCCAAGATATTTTTATCAGGAAAGCTTTTTGTTTTGAAGCATTACACGCAACTAAAATGCCATTCATATCAACAATCGCACCAACAACAGTACTATGTTGGTGTCCTAACTGTATTTCTTGTAGGTATGTCAATGGCTGATGTTTAGGTACTAGTGCTGTTAAATATGTAAAAGACAACTGATGGATATATTTTTATTTAATCTATTATAAAAGATATGTACCTGCCAACTTTCATGAACTAAATGATGCAGGAATGTGAAAAATAAGCTTGTTTTTTCATGTACACAATATATAGTAACTGAAAATATTATACGATCCGTATTCAGTGGAAGGAAACAGGAATCAAAGTTATATATTCCATAAAAAATTAATAAAAATAACTGAAATTTATTGAGCCTTACAACATGTGTTAAAATTTATGTTAATGACATACAGGTATAACAAACTACAGGGTACTCATAAACAGTTCATAAGTAATACAACGTTCAATAGTTATTTATTTGTGAGCATCATCTACATGATATCATAGAGACCTTCATTAAGTATGCTAATAATTACAATAGTTTGTAGATTACTAAATGCATGTACAGTATATCACTCCTATCAAAGTCCCCCAAGTGTTTTACCTACATCGTTTGATTGACAAAGGGAGAAATTGTCCCCTAGAGTGGGACAATTAGAGTGAGTGGTATCTAGAGTGAATGTTGGGGATGTCACTAGAACAGTGATATTGTACTGGTATTATTTTTGTTTGCAACATGTCCGTCCAAATGCTTGCTTACCATACAGTATTTCAGTGTTGTACTGACTGGTAAACAGTACTTTTAAAAGTGCCTGTTTTTTTTTTATTTTCTGACATAATTACTGTACAGTTAATGGAATAGTATTGAAAAGCTTATTTAAGTTATTATTGATGCCATATAAATGAGCACAATATATTAAACATGTTTTTTCTGTCCAATTAATATAATTTTATGCTACTGATATTATTTGTGATTTGTCATTCCACCAAGTACTCTTAAGATAAGTTACCCGGAGTTTCATATTACTCAGTTGACTTTCATGCTCTTCCAACATCTATAACAGTTTACTGTATTCAATACAGGTATGTTCCGTGATCCAGTATGATTCCAGTACCTTGCTTACACTTGGAGCTATTCTCCAGTTTTTGACATATTAATGCAACATTACATGCTTCACAGTCTGAGAAGTGTATATTCTTATAGTACTCCAGTCCAGCTTATAATTCATTTCTTTAACATACAGTATTTCTAAGGCTTTAAACTTATCTAAATACTGTTCTTTAACTGTTTAAATAATGCCTATTACTTCCTAACTTTTAAACACACAATATCCAATAATAATATTTATCTTCAATACAATACTAAGACTTTAAAATAACTCCAACAATTGTTGAAATCTTTACTTGGTAACAACTACAGACCAAGAATGAAGTCCTGCAACATTTGTGCAGTAACCACAATACCTCAGTCTGCTGAAAATCTCTTCTCCAACAAAATATAAAATCAGGACTTCAGCAGTAGCTCCAAAACTGGTCTCCTCAGTGTCACTAGCATTTATCAGTGTTTCATTCCCAGCACTTCATTATTTCTTCACCAATCCAGAATATCTCCTATATTGGGTTACAACTTACCTCTTCATATCTCAGTCATACTTATTCTTTTACATTATTCTTCACACACATTTATTAATGTGTTCACAAACTTGTTAAGTGTATGATACTGTGTTGATTTAGATAGGCATTCTCAACAGAGGCAATATCGCCTTGAAATCCCTTGAAATAATTCAGGGTCATACATTAGATAAACACACACATTTTATTGACAACTGAAAGGAGACTTGTTGTTTTAGATTCAGCTACTCGGACAAAGGTTCCAAGTAGCACGGGCTATGGTGAGCCCGTAGTGAACTTACCTGGCACAGGAGCGGGGCAAGTAGCACGGGCTATGGTGAGCCCGTAGTGGACTTACCTGGCACAGGAGCGGGGCAAGTTGCACGGGCTATAGTGAGCCCGTAGTGGACTTACCTGGCACAGGGGCGGGGCAATAGCACGGCTATGGTGAGCCCGTAGTGGACTTACCTGGCACAGGGCAGGGCTGTAACTGTGAGAAAGAAGATGATTTCTCCTATTTGCTCTTGATGATTGTTAAATGACAACAATAAACACAAAAATAACAAAAAAATATATTTATATATAATGAAATTAGCTTGTTTATTACTAATTTTGCAGAACCTAGTTACCTTGGGTTTCTGTGGAGCAAGGTTGAGAAATACTGCATTAGATTATAGAATAGTTCCCCATAAATTATTATTAGAAGACCATTTACTGACAGACTTACAGCACACTCACTCTGGAAGTATGATAATAATGCATACTTTGAGCATAGGGATGAGGGCACACTGTTTGGTATTGCTTATCCCATCTTAGCCAGCAATGAGTATTACCTACTTGTATTAAAATCTATTGTGTGTTCATAATCATTAATTTATTTTGATCTTAAATTTGATATGTATAATTGATATATTGTATTTATAATTATTTAGCTAAAACTGATTCAGATAAGGAAGATGTCAACAGAAATAGTTTAGAATTGTTTGTATTGTGATGTAATGGCAACAGAAATGAAAACATTAAGTTTTAGTGAACCAATATCCAGCAGTATATCCAGGAAAAGCTGCTCTTTGACAAATGTTGAACGTTAGCATCATAATTAACTTAATGCATATTATCACAAGTAAGATAAAGCCTCATCTACAGGTGGAGCGGGAGACTAAGTATCAATGGAGTGATGGGAGAAGAACTGCAAGAGAAGGGCGGGCCACACCTCTACCAACAAATGGCATCAGTGTCCCCATTGTGACTACAGCACACCTGATTCTTACAATTAAAGAGACATATTTAAAGCATACTGGAGAAAGCCATTTTCATGTTCATACTGTTCTTATAGTACACACGAAAAGAATTTTGAAAGACATATTAATACACATACTGGTGAAAACCGTTTTCCTGTGCATATTGCCCTTATAGTTCGTCTCATAAGAATTTTTAAGGCGACATGTTCGCAGACACACTAAAGAGAAAACCTATTCTTGTACTTTTTTTCAATTAAAACATTGATGAAACAGATTTAAGTAATCATTTACTAATTCATATGATAAAGAATAATACCGTATAATTTTCAAATTGAAAAAAAAGTCTGCTCTTTGCTAAGGTATCATAATTATTGTGTTGTGAAAGTCCTTTAGAATATGAATGAAACTGGGAAGAAATTACAGCTAAGTGCCTGACATTGGTTTCCTAGTTGTAGAGTAGCATATGTAGAATATTGTTTTACAGTTCGTGATGTTTCCATGTCATATAATCTTGCCAAGTTTGACAGCATTTGTTTTGATCGTATATATGTAAAGACATTATACCTAGAGCGAGAGATTTTTTCCATCTAATTTTTACTTAATTAGCAAATATTATCGTTTGTGCCTGATGCGATTCACTTAAATGTTAAAATTTTGTTATTGTAGAACTCTGTTTAATGATTTTTTATATGTAACATATTCATCATACTACAATATTTACTTATTCTGCTGAGTTTATAATTGATAAAATAAAGCACCATTTAAACATTGCACTCTACAACATGACGATGATTTAAAATTACAAATGTTATATTATGTGTAGTTTTTATGCTAAGTATTTAATATTTAGGAATCTAAGTTTTGAATTTGCTACCCATTTTGGGGTACTTACTGTTCACTGCAAAAAAAAAAAAAATGAAAAAAAAATCTTGAGAATGTGTTGGTGAAAGTTTTTAGCCAAATTTTAAACTTGTCTTAATAATATTATACTGTCAGTAGTTTGAAGGCATCATGTTAGAGGTCTGGGAAGACGGGACACCATAAGCGTAGCTCTCATCCTGTAATTACACTTAGGTAATATACAATACAGAGTTTATGTAATCATATCGTACAGAATTAGAAATTGACCAATAAAATCTCACCAGGTTCTCTGCATTTCTCTCTCAATGCTATACAGCACTGTATAAGATTAGGCGTCTATCGTATTATTTCCAAGTAAATAGATGATTTTTTTAAGTGGACAGATTTCTTTTCACATTTAAAAGGGAACTCATATAGTCATCACTTTATGCCAGAATAAGACTTGTTGAAAGTATAGCAAACCAAAAATACATGATTTTTTTGTTTTACTATTCTAAAGTGAAATATTTCTGCCTTAATGGTCATAAAATTTGAACAAAAAGCAAAAATTCTTCAGGCTTGCTTGAAGAATTGAAATCTAATACTGAAGAATTTTAAATGTTACCACAGAGTTTATATACTGTATAATGTCCAAACCTCAGCTGGTTGCGTTTGGTTAGTGCCTTTACTGGTCATCACATGAGAATGACGTATAATGTTAACTTATAATATTGAAGGAAAAAAATAGCATTAGGCACAGTGAGACTAGTCTTGTTTACTGTTTTAAGAGGGAGCCAAATTTACTTACTTAAACTGTAGTAAAAACAAAATAATCATAAATCTGTTCTTACATCACATTACCTACATAATGGGAACACCAAGATCTAGAAGATAACTCAAATGAAGGTTCTCATTCTAGATTCACACCAAGAAAAATTTACTGAATCAGTACACTTACAATATTCAAAAGTTTGTTAGATACTTGGCTATTTAATCATAATACATTGACATTTGAAAACCTATATTACAGGAGATGTATCTTATTGATACAATTTTAAATAATTAGAAATAATGCAAATTTTCCTTATTTGTTTAACATATACTGTATAGGTATTTTATTTTTTGAATTAACTAACATTAAGAAGCTTTAGCCAATTTGATTCTATCATGACACTTTTATTTTGTATTTTTATGTATAAAACTGAATGTACATTTTAGACTGTTTGTATAACGATCAATTTCTTTGCAGTACGTCAGATGAGAACCTGGAACTTTTTAAGTACAGTAATTAAATAACTACTCAAACAATTTTTTTTTTTACCAGGGATGTAAAAATTTTGCTTAAAAATGTAACTCATTCATGAACACTATAAATGCACAGAAGACAGATATATCAAATAATTATGATTTTTTCCTTTATTCTAAGTTATTAAAAAATACTGTAATTTATTTAAGAACATATTCCATCCAAAACTTAAGACCAAAATTTTGTATCTTTCAAAGTTACTTTATAAAGCCTCCTCTACAGGTGGAGCTGGAGTCTAACTGTCAGTGGACTGGCAAGAGGACCACAACTGACTGGCAGGGTCTCTCCTCTGCCAGCAAGGTGCATCAGTGTCCCCACTGTGCCTACAACACTGCCAAAATCCATACTCTCAGGAGACATATATTAAAACATACTGGGGAAAAACCATTTTCATGTCACTATTGCTCTTATAGTACAACAAGAAAGGAACTCCTAAAGGAACATATTAATATACACACTGGTGAAAAACCATTTTCTTGTCCATTTTGCACCTATAATACTTCCCATAAAAATATATTAAAGGTTCATATTCGTAAACACACTGGCGAAAAACCATATGCTTGTACATTTTGTACATATCGTTGCTCAACAAAGGCAAATTTAAATAGTCACTTGATGACACATCAAATTAAGGGTTACACTGTTTAACATGGTCGTCACCAAATGGGTTCTGTAATATAAGGTGAAACTGGTGAGTATTTGTTTATATTGAAAATAAAAATAGAGTCCAAATAATCTACACATAGAAACAGAAAGCAAAATTTCTTATACCACAAAACTAGTGAAAAGCCAATATTAGCCATGCATAAATGTATGATATAAGAAAATGTCTCTCATACATGATACACAACAGCTGATGTACACTTGTACATCTTTATGTCTTTACTGTAACCTTACCATCTGGACTATATTGCAAGAAAAGACATATTAAAAATTTTCTTAATTTTTCTCATATGCCCATGTGTACATTCCACACAGGCAAAGTTTGCCCATTCATCAAGATACCAATAATTCAAGCATGAATTAAATGTTTCTGTAGTTTCCAAAGACTTGTGCTTTGGTATTAACCTAAATTTATTTCAAGCTTTACATTTTTTTCCTTTTGCTATTATTTTTCCCTTCCACGGGAAACTGATCAGTATAGTCTTAAAGTGAGCAATTTTTTTGCTCTTTCTTTAGTTAAAAATTAATGTATTATGCCTTACCTCTTTTATAAATCAAGTCAAACTCTTCTTGAGTTTGACATTGATTTGCTTGCACATTGTCAGATTGGTTGCACTGTTTTTTGTAATTCAAATCTCCAATGTATTGTGTTAAATATACATTTTAAAATGTATGGTAGCAATTGTATAACTTTGAATGGTTTCTTCATATCACTGCATACAAGGTTAAGTTTTCAACTTTGATACCTTAGAATCCCAGGTTTAAGGTAGTTTTAAGCTATTTAGAAGCTTATACAGTATAGTATTTATTAAATATTAAGTGAGATAAAGTTATATAATTTTTTCACAGTATAGTACTGTATTTGTATATTGATTGTACGAGAGGATTTTATTTTAGTGCATGTCATATGACACTTTAAAGAAACTAATACCCTGTAATGTTCATACTTAAAAGGTTTTTGGAGTAATGAGTTTTATATTTTTTATAATGGTTTTTATAAATGCTTTTTAGGGAAATGGGTTTGAGAAACACAATTTTCAGTCTTGTTATTGGAAACTATAATGAAAAGTAAGATAAAACCTCCTCTACAGATGGAGCGGGAGACTAACAGTCATTGGCCTGATGAGAGAAGAACCAGAGGAGAATGGCAAGGCCTCAAAGTTCATCAGTGCCCCAACTGTGCCTACAACACCACTGATTCCAATAAACTGAAGAGACACACACTGAAGCATACTGGAGAGAAGCCATATTCATGCCCTTATTGCTCTTATGGCACTACGAGGAAAGAACTTTTAAAAGAGCATATCAATATTCACACAGGAGAAAAACCATTTTCTTGCCCATTTTGCTCATATACTGCTTCTCATAGGAACTATTTGAAAGACCACATACGTAGGCACACTGGTGAGAAGCCATTCTTATGTCCATATTGTCCATATCATGCTTCTCGAAAATCTAATTTAAATGCTCATCTTGTGGTGCATAAATCAGAGAGCCATCCTATGTAATGTACTGTAAAATGATTGCATAAAGTATATTGTTCTGAGAAATACATGAGATATGTTCCTTTCTTTTCTTACATCCTTTAGAAAATTCAAGTTATTACATATTGTTAAGATTAGCAGTTATTCTGAACTGATCTCATAGTCATTGTCTTGTTCCATTATTAGGGGATCAGTTTCCTATAGTCATGAGCAGGAAGCCCATTAGTGTTATCAACATCCCACTAGGTAACAAGCTGACCGTTCCCGGGATACAACCCAGTGTATGCGATAAGTTTATTCTCACAGGAAGACAGATTTTGCCTGTAACACAAGCTTAATTGATATTTTCTGAGAGCTTTACACTTTGATAAATAATAAATCATGCACTAAATAAATAGAAAAGCTAAAACACAGAAACTGTTATACAGTATTCTATTGTTTATGTTGGAGCTACCCATATATGTATGTTTTGCATTCAATAGACTGACACAAACAACTACTGGACACATACATCAGACTGACACAAACAACTACTGGGCACAAACAGCAGAATGAGACATAAACAACAATGGGGCACATGAGTAGACTGAGATATAACCAACTACTGGGGCACATACATTAGACTGTGACACAAACAGCTACTGAGACACATACAGTAGACTGATACACAACTACTGGGACATATACAGTAGTCTGAGACAACCAACTGCCAGGGCACATACAGTTGACTGTGACACAACCAACTGCTGGGGCACATACAGTTGACTGTGACACAACCAACTGCCAGGGCACATACAGTTGACTGTGACACAACCAACTGCTGGGGCACACCGTCAGTAGTTTCAAAGCGTTATATGACAAAGAGCGTTGGGAAAACAGGACACCATGAGCATAGCTCTCATCCTGTAACTACACTTAGGTAATTAGACTTAGGTAATTACATACAGTTGACTGTGATGCAACCAACTGCCAGGGCACATACAGTTGACTGTGATGCAACCAACTGCCAGGGCACATACAGTTGACTGTGACACAACCAACTACCAGGGCACATACAGTTGACTGTGACACAACCAACTGCCAGGGCACATACAGTTGACTGTGACACAACCAACTGCCAGGGCACATACAGTTGACTGTGACACAACCACTACCAGGGCACATACAGTTGACTGTGACACAACCACTGCCAGGGCACATATAGTTGACTGTGACACAACCAACTGCTTGGGCACATATAGTTGACTGTGACACAACCAACTGCCAGGGCACATATAGTTGACTGTGACACAACCACTGCCAGGGCACATATAGTTGACTGTGACACAACCAACTGCCAGGGCACATACAGTTGACTGTGACACAACCAACTGCCAGGGCACATATAGTTGACTGTGACACAACCAACTGCCAGGGCACATACAGTTGACTGTGACACAACCACTGCCAGGGCACATACAGTTGACCGTGACACAACCAACTGCCAGGGCACATACAGTTGACCGTGACACAACCAACTGCTTGGGCACATATAGTTGACTGTGACGCAACCAACTGCCAGGGCACATATAGTTGACTGTGATGCAAAAAAGTCTCACTTGAAGCAAACAAAATATATGATTCTATAATTTAACATGTCTAAAGGTAATTGTAATAGTGGGTTCATCTACATTTGATTAATTAATAAGAACATTTTAGCATTTTAAACATAATTAATAAGAACATTTTAGCATTTTAAACATAATTAATAAGAACATTTTAGCATTTTAAACAAGTGTAATTAAATTTTTCCTACAATGAAATAACAGACTCTATGATGTATTAATAGATAAGGTCCTCGTTTGAAAATCTTTTTATAGATGGCACAACCTGTAAATAAATTTCTGTAATTTTAAACTGTAATAAACATACTTTCTTCTAATAACATAAATCAGAAAGAGTTTTATATTTATCCTCAATGCATGGTGCGGCACTAGAAAAGATGTGATGTAGGAAAAACCTGATGGTATGAGTTATTGATGTAAAAAAATGCAACTGCAAAATGAAGCTTTTTTCTCGCAGACATTTTGTCTTTGTCCATAGGTATTTGAAAAAAGTTAATTTCCCTTGACTGAATCTCAATCAAGGAAAAAAATATGTCTTAAATTTCCTTCCAAAATGAACACCAACACTTTGCTTCTTCAAAGACTTACTGTATATCTTTTTTAATTATAAAACAAAATATATAAAATATGTGGATTGATAAAAAAAGTAGTTTTAAATGTCCAGTTGATTTGTCTACAAGGTAGAATGAATCTGACTGATGGTTTATTCTGAGCATGCTTCCAGCAGAGAACAGTTGATAAAACATGATTTCAGAAGACAAGGATTGTCGCTATGGCATGCCTCTGGAAGATAAGGACTGCTGCTATGGAATGCATCTGGCAGAGAAGAACAGCTGCTGGGCAATGCCTCTGACTATTGCCATACTGTAGAAACAGGAGCCAAAGTGCACATTGTGTTCAATGTATATATTAGAGAGAAAATGCCAGCTTTTTAAATCATAAAAATGACCCATGAACATTTATATACAAATTACTAATGTACTGTATTCTCACCAGTTTAAGATTGTACTGTGAGCATACAGCAAATAGAAGAAAGACACTGTTTTCGATTTGCATAAGCCTTGAAATATTCTTGCGGCCTCATTATCATCTACAAAATATGTTATGCTACCCACAGATTTACACTTCAGCATTTCAGTTTATTAATTTTATGTTTGCTCAGAAGTTATTCATAAACTGATCCAACATTGTGAGAATGAACATACCCACACAATATATAGTAAGTGAAGCTAATTATTACATGTTCTTTTTTCATAAATTTTCTTTTTATTCTTTAACATAAAGATGGGCATCTCCACAGGTGATGCAGGAGACAGGCTGGGAGAGAAATGCAGAAACAAGAAAAAATCTGAATGCCTGCAAGATGCACAAGTGTCCGTACTGTGACTACATCACAAACAAGACCACTAATTTAATGAGACACATTCATACCCATACTGGAGAAAAGCCATTTTCCTGCCCCTACTGTCCATTTCGAGCATCACAAGAAAACAATTTGAAGACTCATATTCGTACACATACGGGAGAAAAACCCTATATGTGTTTCTTATGCCCTTATCGTTCTTCTCAAAAATCAAATTTAAAAAGTCATGTTTTAACTCATAAGTCAAAATCTCCCCATGAGTATACCAAATAGTGTACAGATCTTTTAAATGTTAAGTACAGTATAGGAATAGTATATTAATCATAATGCTTGTTTTACAGTGATTATACAGTACTGTTATTAATTGTATAAGTTAAAAGTATATATGTGTTTGAGGATGCAGTTTACATTTCATTATGTTGTTGCTGCCGACAACTTTTCAGTTACTAAGACGTTACTAGTAGCTCAGTACTGCTTCTAAGTACTGTATTGTTCTAATAACAATAGAATAATTTACATGGTGGAATTTAAATGCTTGAAGGGAACCAAAAAGTTATATAATATTAATACTTTTGTACAGTGAAGAGGAAATCCAGTATAACTGGTAGAGATAAAATTATTACTGTATTGCTGTACCATATCTGAATAAATATATTACCTGACTGTTATTGGTGCTCTTATTCACAGTTAAGCAAGCAAATGCTCATATATGTACAGTACTTGAAAATTTCTTGATTCATGGACTTTATAATTTTGGGTAGTGTTTATTTGATTTGCATATACAGTACAGTGCAATTTCCATTAAGAAAAATGCAGCTATTCTATTTAATCAAGAATACTTATGTACAGTTTCTAAAATACCACTTTTAAATTGAAGGATATATTCAGTCATTATCTTTTCATAGGTAAAAAAAGAGAAAGTTTAGCATGTGGAAGACAGCTTAAAGTACAGAACAAAAAAATAACGATAATGTGTTAGTAATAGTGTATTAAACACAATGGTCAGTTTGTTTTAAGTGCGTGTAAAATTAGAGACACCTTACACTTAGAGTCCTCTCTTTGATACAGTGGAAAATCCAAAGCTATTTAATTGTCAAAAACCTATGGATAATGCATCACAGGCTGGCATCGGGTGGTATGCCGGAAAGCTGCAAGTTCTGTTCTAGTTCTGTTCATAAAACCTCTTTATGAGTCACTGTTTGTGCAGAAATAGTTCATTACAACAGAGATAGAGAGTTTAAAGGGACTGGAATAATGAGTGCAGAGAATTTGATAGAAAGCATGGGGAAGAGGTACTGTGCCAAATGATTGGAAAAAGAGCTGTGGTTGTTCTATTGCATAACAATAATGGTGAGTATAATCAGTGCTGGAACCACAGAAGCATTAATATACCTGTACTACATACAGTAATGAGTCAGAAATAAAATTAAAACTGATTATAGATAGAAAAGTTAAGTTTCATGGCAGAAGTCAGTGAGTAGATCAGATATCTGCATTGATATGGCTTGTAGAGAAATTAGTACCGTACATCATTACAAGATGTACGGTACTTAGATTTGAGGAAAGCACATAACAAAGTGAACAGGTTAGTGCATGTGGACAATAAGAGTGCATGTTGGGGGATCAAGGTAAATGGGGGTTATAAAAGTGCATGTAGGGAATAGGACTATCTTGAGGTTATCTTGAGATGATTTTGGGGCTTTTTAGTGTCCCCGCGGCCCGGTCCTCGACCAGGCCTCTACCCCCAGGAAGCAGCCCGTGACAGCTAACTAACACCCAGGTACCTATTTTACTGTTAGGTAACAGGGGCATAAGGTGAAAGAAACTCTGCCCATTGTTTCTCGCCGATGCCTGGGATCGAACCCAGGACCACAGGATCACAAGTTCATCGTGCTGTCCGCTCGGCCGACCGGCTCCCGGTCAGACTCCCGACCGAACTGCATGCATGTGAGGGATAGAAAAGCATTTGAGGAATAGGAGTGCATGTAATTACCTACTGTTAAGTGTAATTTCAAGAGTGTAGGTACAGGATATGAGTTATGCATGTGGTGTCCTATCTTCCCAGTACTCTTTTGTCATATGACACTTTGAAACTACTGACACTTTTGGCATCCACCACCTTCTCACTTAACTAGTTCCAACCATCTACCATCCTGTTTGCAAAAACGTACTTTCTAATGTCTTTTTGGCAGCTTTGTTTCTTTAGTTTGAATCTGTGACCTCTTGCTCTTAATCGTATCAGTTACTATTTTGTCCATAGTGATCAAATCACCTCTTTTTCTTCTACTAGCTTTGGTATATTTAACACCTCTAGCCTTTTCTCATAGCTTGTTTCTCAATTCCAGAAGCCATTTGGTTGCATGCCTCTGTATTTTTCCAGTTTAATGATGTGCCTCTTGAGATGTGGGCACCATACAACTGTTACATATTACACCTTTGGTCTCACAAAGGTCATGAACAACCTCTTTAATATTTTGCCATCCATATATTTAAAAGTGATTCTGAAGTTGGAAAGCATACATACACTCTCATACATACAGAGGAGAGCATACACTCCTCACACAATGTTCTTTATGTGGTCCTCAGGTGACAGTTTTCTATCCAGAATGACCCTTAGATCTCTTTTTCTTTATCAAAATACTTTAAAGCATTTTTTACATAACTGTGAATGTGTGGCCTGTTATCTCCCACTCCGCATTCCATAATGTGGCATTTATTCACATTAAATTCCATTTGCCAAGTGTTTCTCCATTGTCCAGGTCATGTGAGGGTATAGAGGTGCATGTGGGGGGACAGGAGTGTGTATGTATGTATGTGTGTGTGTATATATATATATATGTATAGCCTATTTGGCCCTTAAACTCATACTAAAGTCACAGTCCTGGATTACAATTAAAGAGTTGACAGCATGAGTTAACTCCACACTTGAACCCATGTCATATCTACAAGCCCAGCACATGATGACCAATCACAAATTTGTCGCTGTTCATGTTCCAACACCAGCAGAGATTTCAACTGTTTTTCTTATTCATATATCCCTATTTTTAGTTCATAAGGTATGTATCTAGGTTCCTATATTTTACATTTATTATTTAATATTATTTTCATTCATTCAATGTTCTTTTCTGAGGTTGATACCCGAAACTTGAGCAATGTTTATTCATTTCAAAGACTCCCTCCCCCCCCCCCCTTCACAAAGAAATGCTATCTGCATGTGCACAGAGGAGCTTTTTGTCCATGTGGTATGCCACCAGTACCCTTTTCAAATTATAATGTTATTTTTTATCACTGAATCACTAGTACTGTATTTATAATTATAATAGGGTAACGAGCCTTCAATATGATTTTAAGGACCAAATAGCCCCAATCCTTACAATACTGTACCAAAATTAGTTTAACTAAATCATCACATTTAGATAATAAGGTACAGGTACTTATTATTATTTTTTGGTCTTATTGTTCAGTTAATAAAGTTTTAAAATTCTCCAGGAACATGTTTGCATAAAATTAACATCCTAATGTATTCATTTGTTACTGATGTTGATCAACTCTATTTATATCAAATTCATAATATATTACTTATTTACATAAAAACTGAAACTGAGTACTGCCACTCTATTTTCAAATTTAATTTTCTATATTTTTTCTTAGGCATTCACTTTAGTTACTAAAACTAGTGTGACAAAACTTTTGAAGATTATTAATTAATGTACTGTTATATACAATAACATGATATGTAGATCAATAATAAAATATTATTGCAGTAATCAAAATAATAAAAGCAGTAATGTTTGCATTAAAAACTATAACAATTGTATTATTATATTTTGGCACCTCAGTAAGCTGGGCATCCCCTACAGGTGAGAGTGGACTGCAACGATCAGAGAATTGGCGGACGAGGATATTCATTACTGGAATATGATCCTGAATCTTCCCAGAGGCAGCAGCTATGCTCCTTCACTTCCTACTCTGCTGATAAAAAAGGCCTTCACACAAACCAACAGCGTATGAAATCTGTAGATAAACCTTTTATTTGCCCACACTGTTCATATAGTGCTGCCACAAAAGACTATTTGAAAATCCACATTCGTACTCACACTGGAGAAAAGCCCTTCATCTGCCCTTTCTGTCCTTTACGTTTTTCTCAGAAAAACAATCTAAACAGACATCTTCGAATTCATACTGGAGAAAAGCCATATGCATGTGATATCTGTCCATACAGATCTTCTCAGAAGAATAACTTGAAAAGCCATATGTTAACTCATAAGTCCCAGGGTTATATGGAACATCCAATGTAAAACACGGAATACTTTAGATACTGTATTTACCTCATTGCCATTTTTATCTTTACTCACTATGTAAGTTACCCCCCTTTTATTATATGCAATAATAATTTAGAACAATGATTGATCTCAGGGCCTTCAATTTCTGATGCTATATTCATTGTCTTTAGATTAAGATTTCTGTTAGTAAAATTTTCTTAAATAGATACTGTACATTTTGTTATTTTCATTCACTGGTTTATTTATTTATTCATAATTATTAATTTCATAGATAGATTTTTGGTAATTATTGATGTCAAAAACAACAAGATCAGAAAAATAAAAAGGCCTCATTGTTGCCAACTTATTGCAGATTATTTCTTTGTTGTTATATAAGACAACTGCATTTTCCCTAGGAAACAGAGCAAATTTTATTCATTAACAATTGCACCTTAATTTGTCTACTTCACACTTTTTTAAAACTAGATGAAGCAGGCATTTGTTGGCATCTTGTGATCATATGCTCCTGAGTATACTTTCTTATACCCATTGCTGAAGCATATTTGACTGGACAGTTGGTGAATATGTGCTAGACCAACTCTGTGCACTACATAATCTGCTGCATTGTGCCATTAAACCATTTGTAATTAGAATTTCAAGGTTGAAATGCTTTATAGTGTGTAATAACCTAAATATGTTTTAATAATTCAAATGGTGCACAGTAGTTATTTTTTTATTGTGGAGAACACAAAATTGAATCTATGTATTTATACAGTGTACTGTACTGTCTTAAATTCCCCAAGTTTAGAAAATATAATAAATCGTTTACTTATAATATGAAGGAAACAACAAATAAACATTACTGATGTTGTTATAACAAATAAGCGTTACACTGTATTTGTTGATTACACATTTAATACTTTTTGTTCATA
Organism: Procambarus virginalis; assembly: GCA_020271785.1. Classification (NCBI taxonomy): domain Eukaryota; kingdom Metazoa; phylum Arthropoda; class Malacostraca; order Decapoda; family Cambaridae; genus Procambarus; species Procambarus virginalis. The sequence continues at coordinate 12,667,958 of WNGS01092210.1, forward strand.
AAAAATGCAGTACAATATATAAAGAGGGATTCCTCGGTAAGAATGGCATATTCTATTACATTTTTAGCAAGAATGTGTATTATAGCTTTGTTTTAGAGATTACAAACAGTTGCTTAAGATTTAAGGTAATTCAAGAGCATATTATAGAAATAGTGTCTTGTTCTTCAATGTTTTAGATTTGACAAACAGTACTAACTAAATACTGTAAATTGTTAGCTACAACTGACTTATAAAAACAATGGTATTCAATGAGAAGATTAAAAGACCTCACTTTTCAGATGTTTTGTTGACAGGAAACAAATGTTTTGTGCAAAAATTTAGTAATTTAAGCATGATTATTTCTGTCCTGTTGTTTATGTAACATGGCAACACTTTTCAAATTGTATAAAAATTTTTAACAATGAGTATTATTTATTTTATCCTGAAGAATTTCACTGATAATACCTCTTTTTCTTGTCTTCCAGTTTAGGCATAACCAAAACCTTTTAGTACTTGCACATTACATCTAGGAATAGACAGTATACTACAGCTAGTATTAGAAACCACATTACTGCTAGGTGTAGACAGCATACTGCAGCTAGGAGTATACACCACATTACAGCTAGGAATAGACACTACTGTATAATACAGCTAGGAGTAGAAACTATACTACAGCTAGGTGAAGATACCATACTACAACTATGTGTAGAAATCTTACTACTGTATATCTAGGGGTAAGTACCATACTTCATCTAGGAGTAAACATTATACTATAACTAGGGGCAGGTACTATGCTGTGTAAAGACACTATACTACATCTTCGTACATTGTTTAGGGCTGACATAGGACTTAGAATAGGAAATGTATATGTTTATCACTCAGAGTGTTTGGTAATACAGTATACTTATTAGGGGGGGGGGGAATAGCTTGAGCTACCTCATCCCTTTGTGTGTATTTATACCCACATAAACTTATTTCAGTTTTAAAATTTAAATAATATGCTAACATTTCTATACTGCATACTTTGACATGTGAAGGGAGGTAGAAAAACAGTTTGAAAATGACATTGCTGATAGTACGCCAAAACCCAACCTAAGCTGCTTCACCACCACATCAGATGGCTCTTTACAATAAAGTAAGGAGAAGTTCCTGAATTGAGTGGACTGGAATCAAACCAAGCAGCACTGGAGGAAAATTAAATAACTAAAGATGGCATTAGAAAGCACTTGCTGGAGCTGAGCATGACCAAGGCAGTAAATGGCTTCTGCTTCTTTTCTTAGTATTTATGTCTCTCACCATAAATACTAGGAAAAGGAACAGAAGCCTTGTGCTGGCCACTTTCTATGATAGCTAACATGCTACTTGAAACAGAAGAACTATCAGAGAGTTGCAATACAGTTGATATAGTGCTAATATGCAAAAGAGAAACAGGCAGGCAGCACTAAACTATAGGCCAGTTGCCTTTATTTGCATATCATGCAAATTGAGGGAAAACTCCATAAGAAAGAGCCTAGTAGAACCTCTAGAGAGAATGGCCTGTAAAACACAACACCACCACACTTCAGGGATGGCAAATCCTGCCTCACAAACTTAATAGTGTTCCATGACTGGGCAACCAAGAACCACCAAAACAAAGAATGGTGCATTGATTGCATATTTCTGAATTGTCAGACAGCATTCGACACAATAAACCATAGGAGACTAGTGCACAAAATGGAAAAGCAGATAGTAGTGAAAGTGAAGGTGCTCTAGTGAATAAAGGGGTACCTCTGCAACAGAAGACAGTGATTCTCAATGAGAGGAGAGATCTCAAGAGTAGCATAATATTACCAGCAGGATCTCAAATGGGTCAGTACTAGGGTCAATAATGTTCCTAATATACTCTCTCTATATATATGAATGAATTATCAGAGGGAATAGACTCCTTCCTCTCATTGTTTGCTGATGATGCAAATGTTGAGGATAAAAATGATTGAAGACAGCAAGAAGCTACAGGTTGACTTTAACAAAATTAAAGAATGGTCCAACAAATGGTTAATGGTTAATGGAACTTAACTGAAGCAAGTGCAAAGTAATAGGGCTGGGTGTTGGAAACAGACTGCTAAACTCAAGCAGCCTACCTGGCACACACTGAACGAACCTTTATGACATTTTTCATTTTTTCCAATTTGTTCAATTTTTTTTTTTTTTTAAGAAACATGGAGCAGCCTACTTGACATACACTGATGAACCTTTTTAACATTTGTTCCTTTTTTCAATTTTTTTTCATTTTTGTTTATTTATTTACAAAAAAAAATTCGATGCCTTGCAACATCACAGCAGTCACCACTTCTTTAAACAAAAAATTTATATATTTGCATCGTCAGAGGCGTCTGAGAATGTGCGAGAAGCAGCAGGAATGCACCAAGTGGTTTTCTCATTAATCAAACGAGCACCCACCAATCGAGACAAATTGTCGGCGATCGGCGTGCTCGTTATTCAAAATGCTTGTAAATTGTGACGCTCACTCGAGGTTCCATTGTATATATATATATATATATATATATATATATATATAATATATATATATATATATATATATATATATATATATATATGCAATTGACGATCACAAAACACTGATCATTTTATGGGCGGAATCCACAGACAAAAATGAAAGGAGGTAACGTTTCGACTTGTTAAAGCCTTGTCAAACCAGACTGACGACTTTGACTTTGACTGACCAGACTGACGACCAGACTTTGTCAGTCTGGTTTGACAAGGCTTTAACAAGTCGAAACGTTACCTCCTTTCATTTTTCTCTGTGGATTTCCGCATATATATATATATATATATATATATATATATATATATATATATATATATATATATATATATATATATATATATATATATATATATATATATATTTAGACCTTACATTTTGTCACATATAGTCCTTTTAATTCTTTATTTAATTTAATGTGTGTGTAATCAGACATAATTAAATTTTAAGCCAAATAGAACCTGTGTAATAATTTTATTTTTATTTATATTGATTATCATTACAATTGTTTTATTTTTAAAGAACATGTTAGTATGTCATAATGCTAATGTGTTTTGAGATATGCTGGGAGGGGAGATCAGGGATTAATTCTTTCTCTTTATTTTCAATACAGTAATACACAGCAATGTAAAATAAAGTTTGTAGGTTATATTCTTTTTGTTTCATGTAAATAAATGTAAATGTATTATGAGGTATTTGAAACGTGATGAGCATAAGTAAGATGCATGTCCCCTACAGGTGGGGCTGGAGAGAGCTTGTGAGAAAGCAGCCATGTTCACCGGGAAGGGCACAACAGCCTCTTCTACCAACAGCAAGTTGCATCGCTGCCCATACTGCACCTACTTCTCCATTAAACTACCAATCTAGTTAGACACATCCACATTCACACAGGAGAAAGACCCTTTGCTTGTCCACATTGCCCATTTCGAGCAACTCAAGAAGATAATTTAAGAGGCATGTTCGTACTCACACGGGAGAGAAGCCCTATTCCTGTTCTCTTTGTCCATATCGATCTAGACAGCAAAGTAGTTTGAAGAGGCATATTTGGACACACCATAATTAAGGTAATTAAAACAGTAACATTTTGTTATTCTTGCTTGCAGTGTCTAAAAAATTAGTACTATATACCAACTTCTGTGTACTGTCACAAGCACATATGATTCAATTGTGTGAAAATTGCCAATTAGAAAAGGACATAATAATTCAAAGCACTTTCATGTATAACACATTATCAAGGAATTCGTTGGTAATCTGTTAACATAGAATAACTTTATTATTGTGTGAATTATTGTTTTCTTTGCAATGCAATGAGTTTCCCCCACCTGCAGTTATAATCCAAGACTATAGACCCATCAAATAGGAAATATCCAGCCTAAACTAATGCCTAATAACTATGGCTTCACACATATAACAGCTAACATTTCTGCACTGAACTAAAAAACATGCTAAAGTCAGGCCCCTAGCCACTCTCCAATGGAAGCATAACTGAAGTATTAATAATACTTAATATTAATATCCTGAAATAGGCCATACCCTGTAATGATATATTTACCATTATACCTACCTACCTACCATAACTTTACTTTAAGTTAATGAAATGGTTTTTCATCTGTCTAGGCTCATTATTGCAACTGCAGCAGATTTATTTGGAACAGTTGAGCTCACTGTATATTATACTGTACATTACTCAGCATAGTTTCTTATTTTGATATTTGTAATATAGAGTAGTTAGTGGTAGGGCATTTTTACAGTAAATGTAATAATATTCAACTGGTTTCAATTCCTACAGCAGGACTACAGCAGGCATGTTTCCTTTCACCTGATTGCTCTATTCACTTAGCTGTTAATTGGGATTCAGAGTTAGACAACTGTTGTGGGTTGTATTCTAGGGTAGGTTGGAAGTTGGACTATGGGGGCTTTCATAAGCCTAATAAGCTTTCTGTCCCAGAAAATGGGAAACCATAACATTTTCTCTTAAGATACTGTACATCTAAACTTGGCAGAAAAAAAGCAACCACTCTCTGATAGAGCCCTTTGTGATTTTTTACTATATTATAAGCTTTGCACTTTGAACAGTAATACAGACTTTCATTTGTTAAGAGAAGTCTGAGTGCCTTGTCTGGGATAGGATTAGTAAGTATCTGACAACTGTTTAATCTTTAACATTCATGACTGTAAGTATGAAGTGGTAAGATATTTGTCAAGTCCCTGTACCTGTATGTGTCAAGTACCTGTACCCTGTATGTGTCAAGTACCTGTACCCTGTATGTGTCAAGTACCTGTACCCTGTATGTGTCAAGTACCTGTACCCTGTATGTGTCAAGTACCTGACATGTATGTCAAGTAGCTGTACCCTGTATGTGTCAAGTACCTGTACCCTGTATGTGTCAAGTGTTGGCAAGCTACTACAATTTGGAATTTAGTCAGTGACCAAGGCTGAAGTGAAGAACACTTTTACAATTCCTGTTAGAAGAGATATCATTGGTAAGGAAGAATTAGGTTTGATGGGAATAGGAATGACCAGTTGAAAACAACAAGTCCTTGGGTCACCTCTCAACATATTGTGGTCATACCATCAACACTGTGGTCATGTCATCAACACTTGTGTTTTTTTCCAGTCACAAATTTGCAAAATATTTTATACTGTATTCTGTATTTAAACAAAGGATTAATAACATGTTAATCTTTATGCATCTTGACAAATTATTACTTTGATTTCAAAACACTATTGGTAACAATTATTTTATTATCGATTTGATATTATAATTTATGGTATGCAGAGAGAAATGCTTAAGCTGAGAGTACATTTGATTAAAGATGCTTTTTCATCTGGAAAGGTTATATCTTACAAGCGATTCAGTGTTACTTATGTGGTGTATTTTCTTTCCCTGACACAGTTATTAATTATCTCGTATTTGTGGATACCTGAGCAGATGTTTCCTTCTACCTTGGTCTTCAATTTGTGAATATTGGGCTGTATCCATAATCCAAATGAGGCAAATGGATGAGAGGAGCTTCAGGTACACATAGTATTTTGGAACTCTTGCCACCCATTCTTCTAAAATATGAAATTAAATGTAAATTAAATATAGTAGAATAATCTGCTATCAGTTGGTGCCACTAAATTGTATTCTGAATACAGCCAATTTTTCGGAAACTTTGAAATTCACTTTAATTTGATTTTTATGTATAAAATACCTCCTTTGTATGATTTGACCTATTAGTAAACTAGCTGGTTAGAAATATTACAGCTGGTATTTTTTGTCTTAATAATTTTAAAGCATATGTTATTTTTAGAGTAAGTAAGCTGGGCATCCCCACAGGTGGTGGTTGATGACGGCGGTGTGTGGCGGGCCGGCTAAGACTGTAAGACTGGCGGAGGTGCCTGGGGTCAGGAGGGGTCTGACCAAGATGATAGGACTGGCGGAAGCCCGGGGAGCACCAGCCACCCCAGACCCTGGTATCATCGTCGTCACCCCTAAGATGCACTACTGTCCCTATTGTGCCTTCACTACCTCCATTACAATCAAGCTTACAGAGCACCTCCGTATCCACTCCATTAAGAAACCCTTTCCATGTCCTCACTGTCCTTTCCAGGCAGTGCAGGTGGAGAGCATCAGGGCCCACATTCGCACTCACACTGGGGAGAAGCCTTTTGCGTGTGCCCACTGCCCCTATCGCTCCACTCAGAAAGGCAACATGAAGCGACATGTCCTCAAACATCATACATTAAATCTTGCATTGTAGAACATTCCTAACATACATGTTAATATCTTTTACAATTTTTAGCAATTAGCTGGTTGAAGGATGTATTGAATATTAAAACTCATCTTAGACTTACGGTGAAACAATATTGTTTCGTGGGAACAGTTAAATTTATTTTCATTATTTTTTTTTTTTTATTTTATTTATTTATATATACAAGAGTTCTTACATTCTTATACAATGTAATATATAAACTTATACTATATAAAATATTGCATGATGAGCAGTTACATTGTAAACATGTGATTATATACCCCAAGTGACATCACTCACTGACAACAACAAAATATCATACATGACTGATTTAGAAGCTCATTGGAAATGTTTTAGGTTACAGTATAGACAGTTCAAAATACAAACATGTAAATACAGAAAAATATTATTGACTGATCAACATACTAAGCTGTTTTGCATGTATTATGGATGTTGGTTAATATTATTATGGGCTACAGGGAGCATAGCATACTAATGACTAATTATTGACACCTTAAAGTGCAGCTATGATCAAAGGTAGCTATTAGCTTGTGAGAAAAATTATTTTTCATAAAAGATGTATTTGCAGGCAAAAAGTTAGGAAAATTACAAAAAATCAACATTGTTTTGTGTTTTGATCACACCGGGAGATTTCGGGTGAGGGATAATTTGGTCCTCGGGGCTGTAGTAACATGTTTGTTGACAAGCCAAATGAAGAAGCAAGCTGTGATGATTGTAATAGAAGGTTTAAATGTATGCTGTTTCACTTTATAGTTTGTACAATTTGTTGGAATAACAACTTTTTACACATAATTGACAAAAAAACAATAACAGCTTAAAGCAAGTGTCTTGCAACCTACTTTGCTGCTATTCTGTCTGGTAATGTCATCCCAGAAATAAATTCAAATGCCAGCAGAAAACACCAAATTGTGATTTGACAACAATTGTCTTGTTGATGGTACAAGATAGTCTCATCTAATTTAAGTAATTCAAAACAAAGAAAACAAACAATTAATGAAAGCTACATTACCCCAGGAATCAATGCATGGGTATAACCACACTTTAAGGGTTAAATTCCTGCAACATTTAACAAAGCAATAGAATTTCTTATAGGAGACAAATGTCCATTAATAATCCTTGAAGGAATAATGTCTTTGGTTTCTCTTAAATAATCACTAGTGCTTCATTGATAAATTTTACCAGTCTTGCTGAAGTAATGGGGTGATATAAATGCTGCATTCAAAGCTGACCCAGTTATCAACTAAATAGATAGTAAAGCTATGCATATTAACTAACCAGAACACAACATTGACAAGGTTATCAACCAATCAACATGTATGCAGACCTGATATTGACCAATCAGGTCATTATACTGTATAATGACCTGACCAGACCTAAGCTGAAACTTTGACTGTCATGACAAAATAACTACAGTATGCAGGCGATGAGTCACAATAACGTGGCTAAAGTATGTTGATCAGACTACACACTAGAAGGTGAAGGGACGACGACGTTTCGGTCCGTCCTGGACCATTCTCAAGTCGATTGTGAGAATGGTCCAGGACGGACCAAAACGTTGTCGTCCCTTCACCTTCTAGTGTGTGGTCTGGTCAACTACAGTATGTCCATAAATAGTTAATTTTATCTTTTTGTGCTATGTATAAGAATATAATTCTTATATATATATAATCATTAAGATTATGATTATGAATGTGCTGTCCTTGCACAACATACCTGGAGAGTATGTACAGGACTCGTCCCCACCTGCTATGGTGGACTGACTGTAGCAGACAAGCATGTGCTGACTGATTGCAGTAATCCTTTTTTCACCTAATGTCCATAGCTTAAAGATTTTAAGCTGAAAGACACATACTAAAATACTATATTAGAGTTCTCTCTATTATAGCATGTTCAAGGTAAGTATAGCCTAGTTGAGGAATAATAAAGCAGGGGTATAACACAAAATAATTTGTGAATTATTTGAATACAGTATACATATGCATTTTACCATTTCATAAACATCTTGCATAGTTTCAAAAATGTTGTGGAATCATTTATATATAGTATTTGCTAAATATTTAAAATGTTAGCCTTGGGTTAATTAGAGTCCAGTATGAAACAACCAAATCTAACATCCTGAGAATGACAAATGGACAATAAGCTACAATCCCAATCACATTAACAATTTTGTTAATGCTATCAGGATATAATAGGTGTCTGTGTATTAGAGTTAAGAACATTGACAAAATATATGTTTAAGCATTGTGCAATAATGAAAAATGCAAAACCTGACATCATTTATATCAACTCACTGTACCTATAGCAGGGGACTAGAAACAGTTCAATAGATTGGTATGTGACTGTAGCGATATATGTTGTAACATCAACCAGGCAACAAAACTATGTAACACAGTTAAACCTCCTCAAGGTAAGTGTGATGCCATTGAGCATAATTTGGACACAACAATTTTAAGGATTTTGGTATTAATTTTACCTCTTAAATGAAAATCAAGAAGATGTATTGGGTTGCAGTACAGATTTAGTAGAACCAGCACTCGTAATTTACTGAAAAAACTAATTTGATAAGCATTCAAACAATGGTCAAAGTTAAGGAGAAAATCAAACCCACAAAATTCTATAGATCTGAACACTTGCACAGAATGATGTCTGTAGTTCCTTGATATTTGGGAAACATGTTATATATATTTGCAAGAGAAGTATTGGTGTGATGAACTTTTATTTATATATATATAGTGATGTCTTCATCATTTGTATCAATTACTTTTTAGACATTCTACCATAGAGACATTTTTGTTGTAAGGACACATTTACTCTTCTTATTATTTTTGTGCATAAAGTATTCCATTTTGCACCAAAATTATAAAAGAAAAAAATATTTTTAGAATTTAAATGATTTTTGTTTTTGGTTTTATGTAGCTTAATTTTCAATATTTTGTATGTTCTCATTTGTATTACTGTAGTAAGAATTGTCAAACAAACAAGGATTTTGGGTTAACTGAAATGAAAACCTACAACGTGTATACATTATTGTATATTTAATTATTTTTCTTTCTTTGGTGTTTGAATGTTTGCCAGAGTATATTGCTGAATTATATGCACCATGGACACATTCTTCTGTTTTTGCTTATTAGTAATATCGTGCAACTCTGCTCAAAAGATTTATTACTGCTAGTTCCTATCTACAGTATAACATTTCAAGATATGTTGCAAACAACCCTTATTAGCTCTACAGGGGTCTAAATATTATTTTTATTTCTTTTCATGAAAGTTTTATTAAAAAAAATTTCATTAGTTCCAATAAGATAGAATTTTTATTCATATTTTAATTTGTAAAATCACTTGGAAAAGGGAAGAGTTATTTTGCTGAATCATTTATTTTGTTTGGGTTAGCATTCCCAATTTAACTCTGCTGGATAGAATCTTACAGGGTTAGATGCTTTGTGTTTTCAGGTGTTGTGTACGAGATCCATGACACCGGAGCTCTTTCAAGTATCTATTACACATAGATAAATATACAGTATACAGTATTTTTATCATTTATTTTTAAGAATGAACACTGTAGTTTGTAAAGGATTGTTTTTAGTTATTATGTGTTCCAGATAATTTTATTTATTAAAGTTTTATAAAATTTAAAAATTTATAATTAAATTAAATTAAGTTAGAAATATAATTTAGCAATTTATTTTTTCAGAGGATTTTTATTTCTATATTCATTATGCCTTCTTATTTTTCATTTTTTGTATTTATATGTACAAGAGTTCTTACGTTCTTGTACAGCCACTAGCATGCATAGCATTTCGGGCAAGTCCTTAATCCTAATTTTCACACAATTTCACAATTTATAGATTGTCAGTGGTGTATGTGAAGATACAAAATGTTATGAAAACACAAAATGTGCATTATCCTTGCTATGTGATGTAACCATTCAGAAATTTGGTGGGGATTAATACTCTGCAAGTTCATATGATGTAAAATATTTCATTTCTAATAGCAAGAGAGATTATTATGTTATGATTATTTTATCACTAATCATGGAAAAATAGTTCATGAACTTTGTTTCTATGATCCCATGAATCAGTGTTAAGAGAGGTATTACACATTTATGCAAGTTGAAAGAAAATCATCAGGTTTGACCATATTACAATAAATCAACCTAATCATATGTAAGTTGTCTTGATTTTGATCAGATAGAGCTAGTTCTGTTATAACAAATGCTTCATTTTCAGTGTCTTTTATCATTGTGAGTTGCCAGAGTTTACAGTATTGTACCCAAGCCTTGTATTGAGAAAATATGCTTCTTGTTACTTTGATTTATTGTTTGTGCATCATACATGAGTGTAATGTCTGGCTTATATTTTTACGAAATCTCAACTTTTATTTTTATTAATTTTAATTTTACTTTTTGTTTCATTTGCCATTGTTAGTAAGTCTTATATAATGGTAGGGAATACTTTACATTTAAATTACAGAAATTTATGGTAAGCTTCACGTGTACAATAAAAGTGACACTTGAAATACAAGAAGGAATTCAAATGAACTACACACAACTATTTTAAATTGAGGCATTCAAACAAATCAGTTACATGTGTACAATATTAATATGTACAATATTGTGTACAATTATTGTACATGTGTACAATAAAAAAGGCAGAAAGAGTTCAGCAGAAAATTACCAAATTACCGCCTGATCAGCTTGATATCACTCATCTGAAAGCTCATGGAAAGAATCCTCAGGGAGGGAATCATTCACAATCTTTCAGTGAGTAACCTTGTGCAATCGACAGAACATGGATTGTTAAAAATAGATCCTGCCTTACAAACTTGCTCATATTTTTAGAAACGGTAACCAGCTACTCAGACAAGAACCTTCCGTTGGATGTAGAATACAGTACATGGATTTTGCTAAAGCTTCTGATACAGTTCCACATAAAAGACTGGCAAGACAATTACAGGCCCATGGAATAAATGGTAAAATCCATGTTGAACAAAGGGTTGTGCTAAATGGAAACGAATCCATTTAGCACAACCAAAGAAAAAAAAAGGGATTGTGCTAAATGGAAACGAATCTGACTGGAGAGATGTGATAAGCAGGGTGCCACAGGGGTCTAGTTTGGGACCTACTCTTTTTGTCATATACATCAATGACATAGATGAGAATATTACAAACCACATCATCAAATTTGCAGATGACACAATGATTTATGTTAAAGTGGGAAATGATTATGATATTGAAGCCTTACAAAGAGATCTACATGAACTCCACAAATGGTCAGAAGACTGGCAAACGCTTTTTAATATTCAGAAATGCAAGGCCATACATGTGGGGCATAACAACCCACGCCATGATTACCAAATTAATAGCATTTTATTACAACAAATCGATGAAGAAAAGTACCTTGGAGCAAAATCCACCACTCATTAAAAGTTGCACAACAGATGGGTGCAGCAGTCAGAAAAGCTAACCAAACTCTTAGGATAATAAAGCGTACTTTTGACTATAAGGGAAATAAGATAATGGTTAAACTATATAAATCTCTGGTGTGCCCCCATTTGGATTACTGTATCCAAGCATGGAGACCTCATTTCCAGAAGGACATAGCTGCTCTGGAGAAGGTGCAACACTGGGCAACAAAAGTCATTCCAGAGCTAAGTCATCTCCCGTATCAAGAGTGCTTGAAGGCCACAGGGCTATCAACACTGCAAGGCATGGCAGGGCAGATCTCATTGAAACTTTTAAAATACTAAACAAGTTAAAGGATGTTGATCTGAATAGTTTCTTCAGAAGGTCACATGTAACACAAACAAGGAGCAATGGTTTCAAGCTCAAAACTGCCAAACTGTGTTGAGTTTTAAAATATACCTAGAAAAGATCATCAAGGCAAATGGAGGAACTTTAAACAAGCTGCTGGCTTCCTGTCCTCATCTAGACCTCTAGAGTTAGTGGCCCTCAGGTAAATCAGGTAAACCAGGTACTGTATACTGGAGAAATTTTACTAGTGGAATATCACAAGATTCAGTTCAAGCACCAGTAATTTTCATTGTCTATATAAATGATCTAGCAGAAGTAATACAAAATTATATGAACAACATGTTTGCTGATGATGCCAAGCTACTAGGGAAGATAAGAAACTTAGACGATTGTCATGTCCTTAAAGAAGATCTGAATAAAAATAAGTGTATAGAGCAACACTTGGCAAATAGACTTTAATGTGAATAAAGGCCACATTATGGAATGTAGAATAGGAGAAAATAGGCCACACACATAACCTACAAATTCTATGAAAAAGCTTTAAAGAATTCTAATAAAGAAAGAGATCTAGGGGTGGTTCTGGATAGAAAACTGTCACCTGAGGATCACATAAAAACTTTGTGCAAGGAGTGTATTCAAGGTTTTCTAATTTCAGAATTGCTTTATTTCAGTGATGGTGAAATACTAAAGAAATCATTCATGACCTTTGTGAGACCAAAGTTGGAATATGCAGCGGTTATATGGTGCCCATATTTTAAGGAGCACATCAACAAACTGGAGAATGTGCAAAGACATGCAACTATATGGTTTCTGGAACTGAAAGATAAGAGCTACAAGGAGAGGTTAGAGGCATTAAATATGCCAAGGCTAGAAGATAGAAGTAAATGAGGTTATATGATCACAACATACAAAATAGTAATGGGAATTTAACAAAATTTATAAAGACTAATTCTTGAGACCTGGAACTTTAAAAACAAGATGCTATATTGTGTGCATAGATTTAAGCTAATTAAACAAAGATGCCAAAAAATATTAGAAAATTCACTTTTGCAAAGTGGTAGACAGTTGGACCAAGTTAAGTGAGAAGATGGTGGAGACCAAAACTCTCAGTAGTTTCAAAGCGTTATATGACAAAGAGTACTGGGAAGACAGGACACCACGAGCGCAGCTCTCATCCTGTAACAACACTAAGGTAATTACCTCCTTTGACCAGAAGTAGCTCTCCTCTCTGTGGCAAATTCAGAGGGTGGAGTGAAGCTACACAAAAGTGGCTGAAAAGTTGGTGTACTTTACAAACAAATATTCTCTCATACACAACTTCACATAATTGCAAACAATTGCAAATGAAACATAAAGATTAACATTGATATTAATAAAAAAACTGACATTAAAAATAAAAGCCAGACATTAGCTTTTATCTGGGCATGCTGTGCTCTAAAGGACATAGGCTGCTGCAAGCATTGTTTTATTAATTAAATAAACTCAGGAACATGATATACCTTGTTTACCTAATATTAAATGTTTTGTATTCCATTGTTGAAACACTTTAGTTTTACATATTTATGCATGGATTCATCAGAATACTGAACTGCAGCTAGATTTCGATAATATTCAGCAGTATTTCACTGTTCATACCATTGTAGGTTGGTTGTGTCATACAGTGTGCCAAAATAAACAATGTCACAGGACTGTTTTATGTCAGGCCCACATAAAACAGCATCTCAGGCAGTATTGACAAGGTAGTTTGATGAAGGCAAATAAACTATTAGATATTTCCTAGAGCTCTTGGCTAGTAAAGCTTCAGTTAGTGTTGTCATTCATGTCACATTGGTATAGTATTATGTATTTTCCATGGTAACCCATAGTGATAATATTCATCATTGTCATCAATACTGTAGTTCTATTAAAGGACACTGCTTCACATGCAATAAAGAGTAACCTAAAAAAAGTAAAGAACTATGTGATTGCCCTCTCTTGTCTTGACTGCAGCATCATTGGGCATCATTTTCTCATACATTTTATAATATCATCAGGGTTGTCATCTTTCCTCTTTTGGCTTCAACATTCCTTGTAAAAGGGGGTTATATACAAATCTATCTGTATCTCTGTTTCTGTAGTTATATATGTATATACAGTACTGTAATTATGAGAAAGAACCTTGTGAGACAATATCAACAATAACCCTGAAATGATACCTACATTCAATAACAACATCAACAATGTTATGCACATCATCATTATGAAGCTGAACAGCAGGTGAGCTAATTAATAAAATGTAAATAAAAATGTTCTGGACAATACACATATAGTTTATGTCAGAACAACACAAGGTGTGATTGAGGAACAGTATTTCTTAAACCTGTGGTGATATGGCCAATACTTGAAGCCAGCAACCGGCCAGAATAGAGAGCTAGAGGATATTAATATCCTGTTTTCAAGACGGAACACTCCTTGGGCCACCCACTCCACAGGATAGCAAACAGGAAGACATTATTAAGTTTTTTAATTTATTATTTGATGTCCAGATGGGTAAAATGATGGTGGGTGTGTGAGTATATTTATATTTACTATTTGTGCCTGCAGGATTGAGCTGTTAGCTCTTGGACCCTGTCTTTCTAACTATCAGTTGTTTAATGTACTGACTCCTGACCTAGTAATTTCTCTATCATAATTACTGTACTGCATATATTTCTCACCAACACACACACACACATCTCCAGGATGCAGCCTGTAGCAGCTAACCCCCAGGTATTTATTTATTGCTATAAAATTTTCATGTGTAATTACCTAAATGTAATTATGTAAGTGTAGTTACAGGATGACAGCTATGCTTGTGGTGTTCCATTTTCCTGGTACTGCTTTTCACGTGACTTTTTGAAACTAATGATGGTTTTGGCACCCACTGCCTTCTCACTTGTTTCAGCTATTTACCACTCTGTTTGCAAATGAAAACTTTCTAAATTTTTTGGAAGCTTTGCTTTCTTAGCTTGAATCTATGACCTCTTATTCGTGAAGTTGTCGGTTTCCAGAATTCCTCGGTCAATTTTGTCAATTCCTGATCTCTTCTAGCTTTGGCATATTTAACACCTCTAGCTTTTCCTCGTAGCTCCTGTTTTTCAGTTCTGGAAGCTATTTAGTTGCAGGTCATTGCACGTATTCCAGTTTATTGATGTGTTTCTTGAAATATGGGCACCATACAACTGTTGCTTATTCCAATTTTGGTATCACAAAAATTTTGAACAATTCCTTTAATATTTTGCCATTTATGTATTTAAAAACTGATTCTGAAGTTGGAAAGCATAGTATTGACTTCTTGCACATTTCTTAGTAACATTTCCCCAGTCTAATACGTTGCTTCTGATTACTATCCCTCATCTTTCTGGCAGAAAATTTCATCCATGTCAGAAGTTTTCCTGTCATTCCTACAGTATGTTTCAGCTTCCAGAAGAACCTCCTGTGTGTGGGACTGTCAAATGTCCTTTTTAAATTCAGATTAATGCAGTCAACCCAACCATTCCTTTTCTGTAAAATCTCTGTGGCTCTATCATAGAAACTAAGTCCTGTAGGTTTGTTATACAGGACTGCCCTGTTTGAAAGACATAATGTCTATTATTATGTAATTTCTTTTCAGGTTTTAATTATTTCTTCTAGTGATTTAATTCATATAATATATATATATATATATATATATATATATATATATATATATATATATATATATATATATATATATTTATGCCATGCCTAATAGCCAGAACTGCACTTCTTGGCCTAGTATGGAAGGTCCAATGTGCCTAACAGGCAGCATGATTTTTGTTATTTTCAAATATTTCTTTCCAGATTGGTTCTATTCTAATAATAATACTGTATTATATAGGAACATATATTTCTGACTTAGTTATTTTAGGTTATGTTAGGTTATCTTGAGATGATTTCGGGGCTTAGCGTCCCTGCGGCCCAGTCCTCGACCAGGCCTTCTTTTTGTTACAACCCCCTCCCCTCCCCCCTGGAAGCAGCCCATAGCAGCAAACTCCCAGGTAACAGGGCATCAGAGGTGAAAGAACATTTTGCCCATTTGTCTCCACCTCGACCGGGGATCGAACCCGGAACCTCAGGACTACGAATCCGAAGCGCTGTCCACCAGCTGTCAGGCGTAGGTTAGGATAAGTTTTCTATAAGTTAGGTTAAGTTTGATCAAATTTCTATGTTAGTTTACTCAAATAACATAAAATTGCAATCATATATAATACAATAAAAACTTTATAATTTCATAAGAATTTTTTTTTTAAATTAAATATTTCATGAAAATTGTTATGTTAGGCAACTCTGGCTATTAGGCACATTATAAATATACAGTATACAGTATATGACAATGTCAGACCACAGAGGAAGGATTAAGACAGGAAGTACTTTTGTATTTAATGATACATCTTTAGAAGGATTTGAAGAATAATACATCCCTCTGAAGATGTATTATTAAATACGAAAGTGCTTAAGGAAATTCCTGTAATTACCTAAGTGTGGTTACAGGATGAGAGCTACACTCGTGGTGTCCGTCTCCCCAGCACCCTTTATCATATAATGCTTTGAAATTACTGACAGTTTTGGCCTCCACCACCTTCTCACTTAACTTGTTCCAACCATCTACCACTCTATTTACAAAAGTGAATTTTCGTATATTCCCCGGCAGCTTTGTTTCATTAGTTTAAATCTATGACCTCTTGTTCTTGAAGTTCCGGGTCTCAGGAATTATTCCCTATCAATTTTATCGATTCCTGTTACTATTTTGAACGTAGTGATCATATTGCCTCTTTTTCTTCTATCTTCTAGTTTTTGCATATTTAATGCCTCTAACCTCTCCTCGTAGCTCTTGTCCTTCAGTTCTGGAGCCACTTAGTGGCTGTCGTTGTACTGTCTTAAGCTTCCGTGTTAATTTCTTTATGATTTACACACA
>WNGS01092210.1:12686860-12757260 GCA_020271785.1 Procambarus virginalis
CACACACACACACATTATATATATATATATATATATATATATATATATATATATATATATATATAGACCTTACATTTTGTCACATATAGTCCTTTAATTCTTTATTTAATTTAATGTGTGTGTAATCAGACATAATTAAATTTTAAGCCAAATAGAACCTGTGTATTTTTTTATTATTATTTATTTGTATTGATATCATTACAATTTGTTTTATTTTTAAAGAACATGTTAGTATGTCATAATGCTAATGTGTTTTGAGATATGCTGGGAGGGGAGATCAGGGATTAATTTCTTTCTCTTTATTTTCAATACAGTAATACACAGCATGTAAAATAAAGTTGTAGGTATATTCTTTTTGTTTCATGTAAATAAATGTAAATGTATTATGAGGTATTTGAACGTGATGAGCATAAGTAAGATGCATGTCCCCTACAGGTGGGGCTGGAGAGAGCTTGTGAGAAAGCAGCCATGTTCACCGGGAAGGGCACAACAGCCTCTTCTACCACAGCAAGTTGCATCGCTGCCCATACTGCACCTACTTCTCCATTAAACTACCAATCTAGTTAGACACATCCACATTCACACAGGAGAAAGACCCTTTGCTTGTCCACATTGCCCATTTCGAGCAACTCAAGAAGATAATTTAAAGAGGCATGTTCGTACTCACACGGGAGAGAAGCCCTATTCCTGTTCTCTTTGTCCATATCGATCTAGACAGCAAAGTAGTTTGAAGAGGCATATTTGGACACACCATAATTAAGGTAATTAAAACAGTAACATTTTGTTATTCTTGCTTGCAGTGTCTAAAAAATTAGTACTATATACCAACTTCTGTGTACTGTCACAAGCACATATGATTCAATTGTGTGAAAATTGCCAATTAGAAAAGGACATAATAATTCAAAGCACTTTCATGTATTAACACATATCAAGGAATTCGTTGGTAATCTGTTAACATAGAATAACTTTATTATTGTGTGAATTATGTTTTCTTTGCAATGCAATGAGTTTCCCCCACCTGCAGTTATAATCCAAGACTATAGACCCATCAATAGGAAATATCCAGCCTAAACTAATGCCTAATAACTATGGCTTAACACACATATAACAGCTAACATTCTGCACTGAACTAGAAAACATGCTAAAGTCAGGCCCCTAGCCACTCTCCAATGGAAGCATAACTGAAGTATTAATAATACTTAATATTAATATCCTGAATAGGCCATACCCTGTAATGATATATTTTACCATTATACCTACCTACCTACCATAACTTTACTTTAAGTTAATGAAATGGTTTTTCATCTGTCTAGCTCATTATTTGCAACTCCAGCAGATTTATTTGGAACAGTTGAGCTCACTGATATATTATACTGTACATTACTCAGCATAGTTTCTTATTTTGATATTTGTAATATAGAGTAGTTAGTGGTAGGGCATTTTTACAGTAAATGTAATAATATTCAACTTGGTTTCAATTCCCACAGCAGGACTGACATATGTAGGCATGTTTCCTTTCACCTGATTGACCTATTCACTTAGCTGTTAATTGGGATTCAGAGTTAGACAACTGTTGTGGGTTGTATTCTAGGGTAGGTTGGAAGTTGGACTATGGGGGCTTTCATAAGCCTAATAAGCTTTCTGTCCCAGAAAATGGGAAACTATAACATTTTCTCTTAAGATACTGTACATCTAAACTTGGCAGAAAAAAAGCAACCACTCTCTGATAGAGCCCTTTGTGAATTTTTACTATATTATAAGCTTTGCACTTTGAACAGTAATACAGACTTTCATTTGTTAAGAGAAGTCTGAGTGCCTTGTCTGGGATAGAGATTAGTAAGTATCTGACAACTGTTTAATCTTTAACATTCATGATTGTAAGTAATGAAGTGGTAAGAAATTTATCAAGTACCTGTACCCTGTATGTGTCAAGTGTTTGGCAAGCTACTACAATTTGGAATTTAGTCAGTGACCAAGGCTGAAGTGAAGAACACTTTTACAATTCCTGTTAGAAGAGGATATCATTGGTAAGGAAGAATTAGGTTTGATGGGAATAGGAATGACCAGTTGAAAACAACAAGTCCTTGGGTCACCTCTCAACATATTGTGGTCATACCATCAACACTGTGGTCATGTCATCAACACTTGTGTTTTTTTCCAGTCACAAATTTGCAAAATATTTTATACTGTATTCTGTATTTAAACAAAGGATTAATAACATGTTAATCTTTATGCATCTTGACAAATTATTACTTTGATTTCAAAACACTATTGGTAACAATTATTTTATTATCGATTTGATATTATAATTTATGGTATGCAGAGAGAAATGCTTAAGCTGAGAGTACATTTGATTAAAGATGCTTTTTCATCTGGAAAGGTTATATCTTACAAGCGATTCAGTGTTACTTATGTGGTGTATTTTCTTTCCCTGACACAGTTATTAATTATCTCGTATTTGTGGATACCTGAGCAGATGTTTCCTTCTACCTTGGTCTTCAATTTGTGAAATATTGGGCTGTATCCATAATCCAAATGAGGCAAATGGATGAGAGGAGCTTCAGGTACACATAGTATTTTGGAACTCTTGCCACCCATTCTTCTAAAATATGAAATTAAATGTAAATTAAATATAGTAGAATAATCTGCTATCAGTTGGTGCCACTAAATTGTATTCTGAATACAGCCAATTTTTCGGAAACTTTGAAATTCACTTTAATTTGATTTTTATGTATAAAATACCTCCTTTGGTATGATTTGACCTATTAGTAAACTAGCTGGTTAGAAATATTACAGCTGGTATTTTTTGTCTTTAATAATTTTAAAGCATATGTTATTTTTAGAGTAAGTAAGCTGGGCATCCCCACAGGTGGTGGTTGATGACGGCGGTGTGGGCGGGCCGGCTAAGACTGTAAGACTGGCGGAGGTGCCTGGGGTCAGGAGGGGTCTGACCAAGATGATAGGACTGGCGGAAGCCCGGGGAGCACCAGCCACCCCAGACCCTGGTATCATCGTCGTCACCCCTAAGATGCACTACTGTCCCTATTGTGCCTTCACTACCTCCATTACAATCAAGCTTACAGAGCACCTCCGTATCCACTCCATTAAGAAACCCTTTCCATGTCCTCACTGTCCTTTCCAGGCAGTGCAGGTGGAGAGCATCAGGGCCCACATTCGCACTCACACTGGGGAGAAGCCTTTTGCGTGTGCCCACTGCCCCTATCGCTCCACTCAGAAAGGCAACATGAAGCGACATGTCCTCAAACATCATACATTAAATCTTGCATTGTAGAACATTCCTAACATACATGTTAATATCTTTTACAATTTTTAGCAATTAGCTGGTTGAAGGATGTATTGAATATTAAAACTCATCTTAGACTTACGGTGAAACAATATTGTTTCGTGGGAACAGTTAAATTTATTTTCATTATTTTTTTTTTTTTATTTTATTTATTTATATATACAAGAGTTCTTACATTCTTATACAATGTAATATATAAACTTATACTATATAAAATATTGCATGATGAGCAGTTACATTGTAAACATGTGATTATATACCCCAAGTGACATCACTCACTGACAACAACAAAATATCATACATGACTGATTTAGAAGCTCATTGGAAATGTTTTAGGTTACAGTATAGACAGTTCAAAATACAAACATGTAAATACAGAAAAATATTATTGACTGATCAACATACTAAGCTGTTTTGCATGTATTATGGATGTTGGTTAATATTATTATGGGCTACAGGGAGCATAGCATACTAATGACTAATTATTGACACCTTAAAGTGCAGCTATGATCAAAGGTAGCTATTAGCTTGTGAGAAAAACATTATTTGCATAAAAGATGTATTTGCAGGCAAAAAGTTAGGAAAATTACAAAAAATATCAACATTGTTTTGTGTTTTGATCACACCGGGAGATTTCGGGTGAGGGATAATTTGGTCCTCGGGGCTGTAGTAACATGTTTGTTGACAAGCCAAATGAAGAAGCAAGCTGTGATGATTGTAATAGAAGGTTTAAATGTATGCTGTTTCACTTTATAGTTTGTACAATTTGTTGGAATAACAACTTTTTACACATAATTGACAAAAAAACAATAACAGCTTAAAGCAAGTGTCTTGCAACCTACTTTGCTGCTATTCTGTCTGGTAATGTCATCCCAGAAATAAATTCAAATGCCAGCAGAAAACACCAAATTGTGATTTGACAACAATTGTCTTGTTGATGGTACAAGATAGTCTCATCTAATTTAAGTAATTCAAAACAAAGAAAACAAACAATTAATGAAAGCTACATTACCCCAGGAATCAATGCATGGGTATAACCACACTTTAAGGGTTAAATTCCTGCAACATTTAACAAAGCAAAAGAATTTCTTATAGGACAAAAATGTCCATTAATATACCTTGAAGGAATAATATCTTTGGTTTCTCTTAAATAATCACTAGTGCTTCATTGATAAATTTTACCAGTCTTGCTGAAGTAATGGGGTGATATAAATGCTGCATTCAAAGCTGACCCAGTTATCAACTAAATAGATAGTAAAGCTATGCTTATTAACTAACCAGAACACAACATTGACAAGGTTATCAACCAATCAACATGTATGCAGACCTGATATTGACCAATCAGGTCATTATACTGTATAATGACCTGACCAGACCTAAGCTGAAACTTTGACTGTCATGACAAAATAACTACAGTATGCAGGCGATGAGTCACAATAACGTGGCTAAAGTATGTTGATCAGACTACACACTAGAAGGTGAAGGGACGACGACGTTTCGGTCCGTCCTGGACCATTCTCAAGTCGATTGTGAGAATGGTCCAGGACGGACCAAAACGTCGTCGTCCCTTCACCTTCTAGTGTGTGGTCTGGTCAACTACAGTATGTCCATAAATAGTAAATAGTTAATTTTATCTTTTTGTGCTATGTATAAGAATATAATTCTTATATATATATAATCATTAAGATTATGATTATGAATGTGCTGTCCTTGCACAACATACCTGGAGAGTATGTACAGGACTCGTCCCCACCTGCTATGGTGGACTGACTGTAGCAGACAAGCATGTGCTGACTGATTGCAGTAATCCTTTTTTCACCTAATGTCCATAGCTTAAAGATTTTAAGCTGAAAGACACATACTAAAATACTATAATAGAGTTCTCTCTATTATAGCATGTTCAAGGTAAGTATAGCCTAGTTGAGGAATAATAAAGCAGGGGTATAACACAAAATAATTTGTGAATTATTTGAATACAGTATACATATGCATTTTACCATTTCATAAACATCTTGCATAGTTTCAAAAATGTTGTGGAATCATTTATATATAGTATTTGCTAAATATTTAAAATGTTAGCCTTGGGTTAATTAGAGTCCAGTATGAAACAACCAAATCTAACATCCTGAGAATGACAAATGGACAATAAGCTACAATCCCAATCACATTAACAATTTTGTTAATGCTATCAGGATATAATAGGTGTCTGTGTATTAGAGTTAAGAACATTGACAAAATATATGTTTAAGCATTGTGCAATAATGAAAAATGCAAAACCTGACATCATTTATATCAACTCACTGTACCTATAGCAGGGGACTAGAAACAGTTCAATAGATTGGTATGTGACTGTAGCGATATATGTTGTAACATCAACCAGGCAACAAAACTATTTAACACAGTTAAACCTCCTCAAGGTAAGTGTGATGCCATTGAGCATAATTTGGACACAACAATTTTAAGGATTTTGGTATTAATTTTACCTCTTAAATGAAAATCAAGAAGATGTATTGGGTTGCAGTACAGATTTAGTAGAACCAGCACTCGTAATTTACTGAAAAACTAATTTGATAAGCATTCAAACAATGGTCAAAGTTAAGGAGAAAATCAAACCCACAAAATTCTATAGATCTGAACACTTGCACAGAATGATGTCTGTAGTTCCTTGAGTTTTTATATTTGGGAAACATGTTATATATATTTGCAAGAGAAGTATTGGTGTGATGAACTTTTATTTATATATATATAGTGATGTCTTCATCATTTGTATCAATTACTTTTTAGACATTCTACCATAGAGACATTTTTGTTGTAAGGACACATTTACTCTTCTTATTATTTTTGTGCATAAAGTATTCCATTTTGCACCAAAATTATAAAAGAAAAAAATATTTTTAGAATTTAAATGATTTTTGTTTTGGTTTTATGTAGCTTAATTTTCAATATTTTGTATGTTCTCATTTGTATTACTGTAGTAAGAATTGTCAAACAAACAAGGATTTTGGGTTAACTGAAATGAAAAACCTACAACGTGTATACATTATTGTATATTTAATTATTTTTCTTTCTTTGGTGTTTGAATGTTTGCCAGAGTATATTGCTGAATTATATGCACCATGGACACATTCTTCTGTTTTTGCTTATTAGTAATATCGTGCAACTCTGCTCAAAAGATTTATTACTGCTAGTTCCTATCTACAGTATAACATTTCAAGATATGTTGCAAACAACCCTTATTAGCTCTACAGGGGTCTAAATATTATTTTTATTTCTTTTCATGAAAGTTTTATTAAAAAAAAATTTCATTAGTTCCAATTAGATAGAATTTTTATTCATATTTTAATTTGTAAAATCACTTAGAAAAGGGAAGAGTTATTTTGCTGAATCATTTATTTTGTTTGGGTTAGCATTCCCAATTTAACTCTGCTGGATAGAATCTTACAGGGTTAGATGCTTTGTGTTTTCAGGTGCTGTGTACGAGATCCATGACACCGGAGCTCTTTCAAGTATCTATTACACATAGATAAATATACAGTATACAGTATTTTTATCATTTATTTTTAAGAATGAACACTGTAGTTTGTAAAGGATTGTTTTTAGTTATTATGTGTTCCAGATAATTTTATTTATTAAAGTTTTATAAAATTTAAAAATTTATAATTAAATTAAATTAAGTTAGAAATATAATTTAGCAATTTATTTTTTCAGAGGATTTTTATTTCTATATTCATTATGCCTTCTTATTTTTCATTTTTTTGTATTTATATGTACAAGAGTTCTTACATTCTTGTACAGCCACTAGCATGCATAGCATTTCGGGCAAGTCCTTAATCCTAATTTTCACACAATTTCACAATTTATAGATTGTCAGTGGTGTATGTGAAGATACAAAATGTTATGAAAACACAAAATGTGCATTATCCTTGCTATGTGATGTAACCATTCAGAAATTTGGTGGGGATTAATACTCTGCAAGTTCATATGATGTAAAATATTTCATTTCTAATAGCAAGAGAGATTATTATGTTATGATTATTTTATCACTAATCATGGAAAAATAGTTCATGAACTTTGTTTCTATGATCCCATGAATCAGTGTTAAGAGAGGTATTACACATTTATGCAAGTTGAAAGAAAATCATCAGGTTTGACCATATTACAATAAATCAACCTAATCATATGTAAGTTGTCTTGATTTTGATCAGATAGAGCTAGTTCTGTTATAACAAATGCTTCATTTTCAGTGTCTTTTATCATTGTGAGTTGCCAGAGTTTACAGTATTGTACCCAAGCCTTGTATTGAGAAAATATGCTTCTTGTTGCTTTGATTTATTGTTTGTGCATCATACATGAGTGTAATGTCTGGCTTATATTTTTATGAAATCTCAACTTTTATTTTTATTAATTTAATTTTACTTTTTGTTTCATTTGCCATTGTTAGTAAGTCTTATATAATGGTAGGGAATACTTTACATTTAAATTACAGAAATTTATGGTAAGCTTCACGTGTACAATAAAAGTGACACTTGAAATACAAGAAGGAATTGAAATGAACTACACACAACTATTTTAAATTGAGGCATTCAAACAAATCAGTTACATGTGTACAATATTAATATGTACAATATTGTGTACAATTATTGTACATGTGTACAATAAAAAAGGCAGAAAGAGTTCAGCAGAAAATTACCAAATTACCGCCTGATCAGCTTGATATCACTCATCTGAAAGCTCATGGAAAGAATCCTCAGGGAGGGAATCATTCACAATCTTTCAGTGAGTAACCTTGTGCAATCGACAGAACATGGATTGTTAAAAATAGATCCTGCCTTACAAACTTGCTCATATTTTTAGAAACGGTAACCAGCTACTCAGACAAGAACCTTCCGTTGGATGTAGAATACAGTACATGGATTTTGCTAAAGCTTCGATACAGTTCCACATAAAAGACTGGCAAGACAATTACAGGCCATGGAATAAATGGTACATCCATGTTGAACAAAGGGTGTGCTAAATGGAAACGAATCCATTTAGCACAACCAAAGAAAAAAAAAAGGATTGTGCTAAATGGAAACGAATCTGACTGGAGAGATGTGATAAGCAGGGTGCCACAGGGGTCTAGTTTGGGACCTACTCTTTTGTCATATACATCAATGACATAGATGAGAATATACAACCACATCATCAAATTTGCAGATGACACAATGATTTATGTTAAAGTGGGAAATGATTATGATATTGAAGCCTTACAAAAGAGATCTACATGAACTCCACAAATGGTCAGAAGACTNAAGTCTCCCTGTCACCCCTCCAGTATGTTCCAGAACAACCTTTTGTGTGGGACTCTTATCAAAAAGGCTTTTTTTTTAAGTCCAAATAAACACAGTCACCCAAGCCATCTCACTCCTGTAGAATCTCTGTGGCTTTTATAAAAACTTTAGTAGATTTGTTACACAGGCTTCATGTTCAAAAGCCATATTGTTGCTGTTTTTTTTTGTATTTTTTTCTCCACATATTCTACCCTTTTGGTTTTAACTATTTTTTTCCATTGTTTGGTTATGTACTGTGTTTGTCAGTGATGCAGGTCTTATAATTAAGAGGGTCTTCTCTGCTACCATTTTATAGAGTGGAAGTATGTTTGCCTTTTTCCAATATCTGCTAAAATTCATGTACACAAAGATGACTGAAAGATCAGTTGAAGTTGAATTCCTCAGCTCAGGTGCACTTTCTCTCAATCACCCAAGATGAAATTTCATCTTAGTAAACTGCTTTGTTTCTTCATAGTTTCCTGATGAACATTTTTGTCACTTCCTCTTAGGCCCCTATATGTTGTTCCCTAAAATTCATTTTGTGTTTGGTTATATGAAACCTTATTTTTTCAGATATTTTGGAACTGTTCGTTTAGTGTTTCACACATTTCCTTTTCATTCTCTGTGAATCTGTTTCTCATTTTTAACATCTGGATTTTATCCACAACCTGCAGTTTGCTTTTAATGAATTTACAGAACTGGTTCTGTTTTACATTGGTCAATAATCCATTTCACAAACCTTTTTTTTTGCCTATCATCTCACTGACATTTAGTTGTTTCTTGCTTGTTGTATTGCTGGTATGTTTTGAGGAGTTTAGCCTCTTCCTATAACGATTCCATTTTCTTATCTTGTTTCTGGCCGTCTCACAATTTCTGTCGGACCCATCCTGTTTTCTAGTTCTGCATCTCTGTCATGGTATTAGTTTTGTTGTACAGTACTATCATCATATGTCTCACAAAATTTGGCATAATCTCATTTATTTCCAATCAACTTGAAGACATTACCTCTCTTCAAGTCAAATTTCTCTGCTACAGTATTTCCTTTTCTCCAATCTCTTCTAGATTATAACTCATGCATATTTAATTTCCAAAAGGACATGCTTGCTTTTGCCCAGTGGATGAAGGTACAAAATATCAAATAACTTATTTTTTCCTGTTTAAATACCAAATCCAGCAATGATGTAAATGTGTGTAAATCAAAAAGAAATTAAAAGTGATGAATTCTGTAATGTGAAAACATATGAACACAATGGAAAATTAAACAAAACATTAATTTAGCACTTTTGTGTACATTAGTATGTCTTCAAAAGTGAACATGATGCATACAGAGGAAATATATAGGCAACAAAAGGAAGGTGACATACAAGTTTATATAATAAGGGTTCATGAACATAAGAAAAGAGGAATTGTATATATCCTATTGGCCCATTCATGTCAGTTCCTAAAAGCAATGACTGTATGGGTAATAGTTGTATAGTAATCCTATTCTAAGGTAATTTTTATTAGATAAAATTGAAATGGTTTTATTCACTTGAAACTGGAGAAAAATTGTCAAAGATCAAAGATATAGTTTTAATAGTATCAGAATCTTATTTACATGATTCCATATACAACACTCCTTTGAATACCCCTTTTCAATATTCTATATTACCTACAATTTCTTCTCAAGTGTCATACAGTTGCATCTGCTGTTTGTTGAGACCTTAATTGGCACATTACCTGCATTTCCTGCTTACCTTGTGCTTACTCTTTAGATTGTCTATTTTCTCAGATAAATTTTGAGATACACTGAGCACTGGTCAACCAAATCAAAACTGGGTTGCTGAACATTTGAGAGTTGGATGTGACCCGCAGTGGCTGGCTGACAATCTAAGCATCTCACTCCTGACACACTCACAGCTTTATTCAGATAAACAAAAGGCGAGAAAATTGTGAATCTGAGTAATCTATCTATTAAACACACTATTGGCTGTATGTGTAATTTTCTGTAATTCTATCATCCACAAACATTATACTACATCCAGTCATGGGAGAGTAACAGGGTTTCAGAAATCACATCCTTGAAGGGTTAAAGTAACAGACAAACTGAATTGTGCTAAAACGTGTTGGGCTTTCCCAAGTTCTATTAAACATTATCAGCTGAACTTAGAATATTTTCAGTACTGTATTTTTACATGAGTAATAAATTAGACTGCTAAATGTACAGGCATACTTTTTGCATTATGCTATGCAGTTTTATTTGTCCAAAGAATCAAATATTTTTTCTGTATTACTGTATTAGTTTTTCTTAAAAGAAATACTGATTTTGCTTTCATAATAGAAATAGTGCTGATACCAAAGACATACTGTACTATGCTGCACTTGTTACAGTATAGCTACTGTCAAGTTTCATCAACAATTCCTCTTTTTTATCAATAGTTAGCATATTTCTCATGTTATCTATTTTAGCTTGACTTATCCTTCTACTACTAGATGTCATTTCTACTAAAAAATTAATCCATGGGATCACCTTGTAATAAAGAGAGTAAATGAGCACATGACAAGGGGATGATTAAATATGCCGAAGCTAGAAGATAGAAGAAAAAGAGGCGATGTGATCATTACATACAAAATAGTAATGAATTAACAAGGAAAAATTCTTGATACTTAGGACTTCAAGAACAAGAGGTCATAGATTTAAGCTAACTAAACAAAGCTGCCGAAGAAATATATGAAAATTCACTTTCGTAAACAGTGTGGTAGATGTTGGAACAAGCTAGGTGAAAAGGGGGTGGAGGCCAAAACAGTCAGTACAGTAGTTTCAAAGCGTTACTGTATATGACAAAGAGTGCTGGGAAGACGTGATACCACAAGCATAACTCTCATCCTGTAACTACACTTAGATAATTACTCTCCAAATTCAAAAAATGCTGCAACACATTTTACCATTGACTGTTGATAAAGATTCATTAGAACTAGAAAAAACAAGGAAAAGAACATCAGTATTCTGTCTCAGAATTTTGACTTAGAAGGTTTTGTTGACGTGGTGTTGAATCAACCCTCATTTACTTCTAGTAATTTATAGCAGTTATATGTGTTAATCATTTCAACTTAAATTAAGTTATAATTAGCCTTTTTATTAATTAAGTAGGGCTTTCATTTTTGTGATTTAGAGCAGATAGGTAAATATTCACCAACTATTTTAGTCTTTAATTAGATATTTTGCATTTCAGCAAAGCATAACCTGAGAATGACAAAAGTCATTAAACAATTACTTTAAATACTGAATTTATTGTTTTGTAAATTTGTTATCAGGATACAACTAATAATTGGCTACATTCAATAGGATTTGACTTATAAGAAGTTTGTATATCATCTGAATAATAATAATATGAAAGTAAGATAAAGCCTCTCTACAGGTGGACCAGGAGACTAACTCTCAGTGGATCGATGAAAGAACTACCGGAGAAGAGCAGGGCCTCACCTATTCTAGCAAAGTGCATCAGTGTCCCCACTGTACCTACAACACCATTAATTCTCATAAACTCAAGAGACACATTTTAAAGCATACCGGAGAAAAACCATTTTCATGCCCACATTGTTCATATGGGACAACAAGAAAAGAATTATTGAAAGAGCACATAAATTCACACACTGGTGAAAGGCCATACACTTGTCCATTTTGTCCGTACAGTTCTTCTCGTAGAAATGTATTGAGGGTTCACATTCGTCGGCACTCTGGAGAGAAGCCATTCGCTTGCATTTACTGCCCATATCGTGCTGCTCAAAAGTCTAATTTAAATAGCCATATGGTGATGCATTTAAGAAATGACCAGTCAGTACTTTAATTATCATAGTAAATTGTAGATTATGTATTATAGTCAAATTTAAATTTGATTTTGTATTTACAGTAGTAGTAAAAATTAGTTTACCACCATAGAGTTTGCTGTACTTGCTGAGCTGAGCATTGCCAATTCAAGCAGAAAGTATAAGCAGGTGGTTTAAACACACGTGAGTTAATTCAGTAGCTATAATAGCTGATTAACATGATTGTATTAAACTAAACACTTTCAGCTGTAAAGTTCAAGAATTTGTTCATTTTTCAAAGCTATTAGTGATAAATATTACTGTACTTAGAAGATTATGGTTATTGCTTCATTATTTCATGCTTATTTATGCTCAGCACTACTTTGGCTGATATAATGCCACTCTTCAGGCATTGAACACTGCAAGCATTCTATAGTGGGATGGTTTGCATACATCACAATTGGAGTTGTTGGAGTAAGCAGATTCCCTGGTCGTTCTGCTGTTGCATAATAACCCTCTCTTGAACTTCCATTGCATCTCAATAAATACTGATTTTTGGAGTTTTGTTGTTATTATTTTCATGTTTTGCTATAAGTATTTGATAATACAGTAATTATTGTTATTTCAAATTATTTTTATTAGCGTTGATAAGACAGAGATAGTTTGCCTTTATACATAGTGAAATAAATTGCATTTCATCTCATGTAGTGTCTTACATTTTAAATTTATCAGTGTTTAAAACATTTGTATTTTCTTTATAAACTAAAATCAATATTTTCATGAGAACTACACAATTTATTCAAGACAATTATTTGCTTGGTGNCAGAAACTTTAGTTTACCAATGCAACAACAAAAATTTCTAGTATCAACTGTAATATACATGTTTGAGTGAGGGCAGATGGATTTCAAAATTTCAGGATATTTTATCCATAGTTTTGTCCCTTAGCTAAGAAGTTGAAGAGTACAGTATTGTAATAACCCATGCACAGCTACTAAATTTTTGTAGTATGAATTAAAGAAAGTAATTTAGAAGTACATGCTACATAATCTGAAGAACGTGGAGAATTCTTATTGGAGGGATAGTAAAAAAAAATCCTACTGAGAATTGCCTGAAAGATTTAAAGGGCTACAGAAAATATGTTCTTTATTCCATCGTTGATACAGGATGGACAGTGAAATATTAATTTGTTGAGAAAAGAATACATATGAATATTTTATGCTACATTGAGAAAACAATGCAATTATATTGTTAGATGTGTTTTTGTGTTATTTTTTACTGATAAGTCTTAAACATTCATGTTTTTATTTATTTATGCAACCTATTTTGAATGTACACATGCTGTTAACAGTAGCTGTTAAAACCAACTTTGTTATACATATTGTATTCAGAATGTGAATAAATTTGGAGCCAAGTGTGTGTGTTTATATTCCTCTCCTTAATAGCAGTAATTATCTTTTGTGTTATTGTTGTTAAACACAAAGGTTAAGTAGTGTTATTGCATGGCATTATTCTTCCCTTTGTCTTCAGATGGTCACAAAACTGTCAGCCTCCCATATACTTAACAAACCAATAAAGAACAATATCTCAAGGATAATTATTATCCTTGAGATAATTATCTCAAAGATAATCATTATTCTGGAGATAATGTCCTTGAGACTCTGGACAAGAGTGAGAGAGATATTAACATAAGAAAAATACTGTAACTAGCAGCACTACACTACTGTCATTACTGCTGGTGCAAATACATTGGAATATTCAGAATATTGGGAAGGACATTTTTCTTTCTTCTGCTCTACATCTTTTTTTTTTTTAAATACAGAATGGTTATTTTTGTTTGAAACCTATCTCTGGTTATCCATACATTTTGAGTGTCTGCATTTGCTGTTTGCCAGTCATGTTTGTCCTGTGACCGTATGGTCTGCTGTTGGCCGTCTTCTCTGGTGGCTGAGTTTGTGACTGTTGTGCACGGTACTCGATCCTTGCTTAGTTTTATTGCAAAGTCTATATGTTTCAGGTTTGTAGTTAATACTGTACAGTACAGTAAATTTGCCTGGTTGATGTCCTTTTCAAATTTATGTATGGGTGGTGTTGTCTTTTTGAAATTCATAATAAGAGGTGAGTGTGTGTGTGTGTGTGGTGTTATTAAATTTGGGATACGGAGGCAATTACTTTTGAATATGGTAAAACATATGGTATATGCAAAAATATTTGTTTAAGGAAGAAATTATTTTATAATATATATTGCATACAAAAATATTACAAATAAAATGATTATCATCATATTCGCAATTAATTTGTTGAATTCCACCAACACTGATGGCCTGTTTTTCAGGTTGCTGTATCATTACTGGAAATGAAATGACCAGTGCTTGAAATTTGATGAACAATGATAAAGCTGAATTTGTACCAACATTGTTGCTAAGGAAACAGTTATTTGTGAATAATGAGCAGGATGGAAAGTGCATATTTGGAGAATGATTCAAATAAATTACTAAATTTATTATTATTAATAATGTGAGCAAGACAATAAATTTCCAGGAATGTGTTGAAGCAAAGTGTAGAATCATTAAGTGGAAGATAATTTTTATATAGTCTTTAAACTCTTTAATTTTATGGGTTGCCATATGTTTTTCTCTTTTGGTGTGAAGACTTGAATGACTTAATTGATATATCTTGAAATTTAAATACAAGTCCTTTAAATTAATATATGATTTTGATTTGAGGGGCATTACTTAATATGAATGAATGTACAAGGTATGTTCTGAAATAAATCCACTGCACCATTACTATATATTCTACATGACATTTAGTTCTATACTGTGCCCTTCTGTAAATTTATTCTTGAAAACTTTCAGATTACTTTTTAGCAATATCAAATTCAGGGA
This sequence comes from Procambarus virginalis, assembly GCA_020271785.1. NCBI lineage: Eukaryota > Metazoa > Arthropoda > Malacostraca > Decapoda > Cambaridae > Procambarus > Procambarus virginalis. The sequence continues at coordinate 12,702,147 of WNGS01092210.1, forward strand.
TTATTGTATATTTTTTTCAATTAAAACCTAAGCTTCATCAGGCCTCACATCTGGCATACTGTATAATAAATTTAGAGTTAAGAGGGTGTAACAATTGTTGTAAAAGTAAGATAAAGCCTCCTCTACAGGTGGAGCGGGAGGCAAACACTCTCTGGACTGGTGGGAGAAGAACCACAAGAGAATGGCAGGGCCTCACCTCCAGCAAAGTGCACCAGTGTCCTTACTGTCCCTACAACACAACTGATTCATATAATTTTAGAAGACACACTTTAAAACACACAGGAGAGAGGCCCTTTTCCTGTCCTTATTGCTCGTATAGCACTACTAGAAAAGAACTGCTGAAAGATCACATTAACATCCACACTGGAGAGAGGCCATTTTCTTGTCCTTATTGTCAATATAAGGCTACTCAAAAGAGCTCTTTAAATGTTCATGTCAGAAGGCATACTGGGCAGAGGCCTTACACATGCACATATTGTCCTTATCAAGCTGCCCAGAAATCCTCACTGAAAAGCCATATGCTGACACATAAGGCAAAAGATCATGTTGGATAATACCTAGTGTAGATATGATCAATACCAAGTATAGTATTTATAATTATGAAACTAGTAGAATAATATACAGTACTGTATCTTTAATCTCGTAATGCTTGTACCAGAGGCTATCATATGTATTATTAAACCAGCTTCATCAGTTTGAAAAGTGAGTAAATTTTAACTTTTGGAACAGGTTTATGAGTACAGTACTCTGATAGATTTTAAGTAGCAACATAAAAGACAGGAATATTTTTTTTTTTTTTCAAATTTAGTATAAGTATTTCAGAATAAGCAATCTATCTTTTATGTATCCTGATGTACTGTATTTGATAAATAATAATAATATTTTATCATTTATTAAATATTTGTATTATTTTCTTTTTTGAAAAGCATTGAGAATGAGATAATGATATCTAATAATTATAGTTATGGGTGAAAGCCGTGTCTTGGGAACAGATTAGTGGTTGTAGATCAAAAGGTTTATGAATAAAAGAAAGGTATGTATATCATATACATATTTTGAACATAAGGATATCCATAAATTTACTATACAGTATATGGTACATGATAAGTGATAAAATTTTATGCCTTGACTATGCTTTTCAAGAGAAGTATGTTTTAAGTATGTGCGATATTAAAGCAGTGAGAGAAATACCTGTAAGTTTGTCTGATCACATTTTAATACTCTGTTAGATAAGAGTAAATGATGAGAGGATGGATAATCCTCACAAGGATTTAAGAGGTGAAAGAAAGATAAGTCGTTGAGTAAGATAGAACTGGTCAATGAATAAACAGACAAATTTGCACAAATTGGTAGAAGAGTGGGAGGAATAATTTGGTGGTATAAGTGGTGCCAATGATTAGAAAAAGAAATAGACTTTTAGATACAAATTGATCAAGTAAGCCAAGAAACTAGGTGTTCAATGAGAGTATGAGGCATGTAATAGGATTAGTTAATCAAAAAAAAAATCAGGAGTAAGGGAGAAAAAGGAATGGAAATTATTTAGAAAAGATTAAGCTCTTTTGGAAAGGAGGAGGAAGGACAGCATGGAGAATGCCCGAGGGGTAATGTTAAATGGTGATGAGGAGATCAGATGTAGGTGATAAAACATTGAAAAGTGGAATGGGTGGAATTAATGGAGTGCCAATGTGAACAGGATTTTACTTGATGTTTTCAGAAGAAATTGAGATTCTGTACTGTAGTAGGAAAAAGGAAAATTCAGTGAGCCTATATCTGGTATTAAGCATGTAAAGGTTTGTAACTTGCCTTACCAAGAGAGTAGTTCAAATCATCATAACCATTCTTCACATCTGTTTAAAAAAAATCACAAAGTCAATTGATTGTTTATTTATCATTTTATCAATTTATTATGTATTTATCATTTTGAACATGGCATATGATAGCGCAGTCATTGGTGAATAATTTTATATCAGAATTACTGTAGAACTACTGTATATGATAATTATTGGTGAGCCCAGTTTTATATAATGACCAGGATGTACACAGACATGCTTACCAGTCTCAATATAAATACTGTATTAAACACATTATCATTTACGATGCATTCTTCACTACAGTATTACTATGGTATGTAATAGACGCTCTTATGCGAACAGTTTCATATAAAAATTGTGCAAACAATCATTAATTGAAACCAAACAAATGAAATATAGAATTTTCTCTCCAAGCTGGTGAGGGAGGAGGGATAAAGGTATCCACCGCCATCCTCCCTAGCCTTTACACTCTTGGCTAGCCATGGCTATTGCTTTGTCAAGCATGTTTGAAAACGTTTATTTATTCATGGCTTGGGAAGCATTTTTATCTTTTTAATTCTGTGTATAGTTTTAAGGTAATATTGAGTGACAATAATACACTGTACTGTACTTGTATAATATTTTGTTATATTTTAGTATTATGTTAGTATTGTATTAATATTTAAATAAACATTCATTTAAGTAATAATGAACATAAATAACACTTGGCAGTGTAATTTTTAACTTTTGGTTGTTCTGTGTATATTTTTAAATATTAGTATTTTATAATATGATTTATCAAATGTTATGTAATATTTGTTTGATTAAAGGTGCTTAAGCATTGTACAATAAGTTGCACTTTCATTAGGGGGATCGTGGATAACGATAACAGCTGCCTTTTGATGCTGAGCCTCGGTGACAGCTTGCATGAACAGTCCACACTTAATAGAACAATTTATATGTTCCACTGAACAATTTATATTGAATAAAATTTGTTTGGATCATCCAGCAATTGGTTAGAGCAGAGTTCATTAGCGTGAGGATGCACTGTATGTGGTCTTAGTGGGTATTAACGAGTAACGTTCAGCATGCTGCAAGTTGGACTGTGTGTTCTTTATCTTGCATCTCTCAGTAATTATATATATTAATGATATTTTAAAAATATTTCACTAAGAATTTATCTCCTTGAACAAATTTTTGGCAAAAATTTCATAATAATGAGACTGTGTAGCTAGTTTTAGTAAATATCATACTAAAGTGCCTCTAATTTAGATTTTTTTATTAAGATTAGGTCATTACAAAGGGGAAAAATTACCTGTTAGAAAAAGGGAAATTTAAAAAAAAATGTAGAGAAAAACCAGGGTGATATTGTAGTCTTTTTCCCAAAAGATAGTAATGGAATGGTAAGGACAGATGGCAAAGTGTTCAATCTTAAATTGATGAAAAATGCAAAGTAATTGTGAGATGAAGCTGCAGTGTGAGTATTGCGAGACCATACTTGGGGAACGGTTCACAATTTGCAAGCTGGCGTGCAATTACTGAAGTGGTAAACGTATACTGTACTGTCACGTACAACATAGTATATTCCAGTATATCAAATTCAAATTAAAAAAAAACTTTATTTTTAAATGGTTGAACATTTATATTTGGGTTTGTAAAATTCAAGTAAGGTAGATGATTCATTTCCACAAAAAATAATAATACAGTACTGGTTATTATAATTTTACATTTTATCACAAATGGCAGATTCTCTATCAGAGTGGATGAGATTGTGAGTGGGTTTGTGTGGTGGTGTTGCCCATTTCCATAATACAGACCACTTCATTATTATTGCTTAGGTTGGTAGGTAGGTTTAGCTGTTTTGGCATAATTATGAGGAATAAGATAAGGCCTCCTCAACAGGTGGAGCGGAACACTAATTGTCTGTGGACTGACAAGAGAAGGACAAGAGATTGGAAGGGGCTCTCCAGCACCAGCAAATTGCATCAGTGCCCTGATTGTGACTACAGTACCAATGATTCATATAACTTTAAAAGGCATTCTTTAAAACACACTGGAGAGAGACCATTTACTTGCCCCTATTGCTCCTACAGTGCATCTCAAAAGAGTTGTTTGCAAGTTCATATTCGTCGGCATACTGGAGAAAGGCCGTATCCTTGCCCGTATTGTCCGTACCAGGCTGCTCAGAAGTCTACCTTAAAAAGCCATCTGATGACACATAAAGCAAAAAAGATGTAAAACACCATTAGCAAATTAAGCAGCTTGGCAGAGGTGAGATTTAGCTTTTAAATTATTACAGAGTTATTAATTATTTTTGTCATAACTTTATTTTTTTTTTAACTTCCATAACAAAGATTTAATACCTTCAAAGAGGGGAAATTTAGAGACGAGCATAATAAAGTATGTGAGCACTGAAGCTGTAATCAAATTATGGCAAACCTAATCTTCACCCAGTGAAAAAACTATTTATTGTAGTAGTGTTGTATGGAAGGATATGTACCAAAATATGTTGTTGGTGACCACTGGTGGTCAGTTTATCCTGTGTGTATTTTATATAATAAACTTACATTGCATCGAAACAAGGAAAGAATACCAATTTATTTTATTTTATACAAAATCTGATCTTGCGCATTTATTATTCCTACATTTCTTACATTTTCTCATTTATTTTCTTAAGTTATTTTCTCTGCATTTTTTAAAGCAGTTCATGCATTTATTGTTGTATATTAATTTTTATATTAGCATTGAATATTTTTCTCCTTATTAAATATAGCTAAATTCTATGGGTAAGCAATGTGGATGAAGAGTTTTAGTGTATTAGTCACACAATCTCAGTGTAGCCGGTCACACAGTCTCAGTGTAACTGGTACCTGCTTGATACCTGCTTGATGTGGTTCTGGGAGTTCTTCTACTCCCCAAGCCCGGCCCGAGGCCAGGCTCGACTTGTGAGAGCTTGGTCCACCAGACTGTTGCTCGGAGCGGCCCGCAGGGCCATATACCAACCACAGCCCGGCTGATCCGGAACTTCTCTTAGAAAACAGTCCAGTTTTCTCTTGAAGATGTCCATGGTTGTTCCGGCAATATCACACACTGGTCACACAGTCTCAGTATAGCCGGCCACACAGTCTCAGTGTAACTGGTCACAGAGTCTCAGTGAAGCTGGTCACACAGTCTCAGTGTAGCTAGTCATGCAGTCTCAGTGTAACTGGTCACACAGTCTCAGTGTAACTGGTTGTTGAGTTTCAATGTAATTAGTTGCAGTCTCTCATTGTTCCTGGTTTCAGTCTTTCGAGATACTGGTCACAGAGTGCCTCAGTGTACTGGTTACAGAGTGCCTCAGTGTACTGGTTACAGAGTGCCTCAGTGTACTGGTTACAGAGTGCCTTAGTGTACTGGTCAAAGAGTGTTTCAGTGTACTGGTCAGAGAGTGCCTCAGTGTACTGGTCAGAGAGTGCCTCAGTGTACTGGTCACAGAGTGCCTCAGTGTAGTGTACCAGTTACAAGGAATCTCTGGGTGATCATGCATTCTTTACAACAACATGTTAAAGACTTTTTAAATCAGAATTTATTATTTTACATGAATATTTTAATTTATTTGCTTACATATTTTACATGTGTTTAAAAAAAACATGTTTTTAATGTTATCTTTTAAAATATTAAGAGTGCAAATATATAGCCCTGCATGCTGTAACGGTAAATTGGGCCTGTGACAGTCAGTTTCATATCTTGATGTATTGTACAGTTATTTTAGGTAACAGTCTTCAGATCTTGTATTGACACAAGGTGGTTAGATTCGTTACTCTTCGCTACTAGACCTTAATGAATTTATTTAACAAGTTTTTAGAATTTTGTTTACAGTATGGATGAATAACCAGATGAACAAACATCCCTTGATTAGAAAAAAACAGCACAATGAGATTAGATTTTCACAGCTAATGTTTTACCTGTAATGACTTTTTCAGACATTTGTCAGATTTGATGAAAGCCCTATAGGCAAAAATGTTATTTACAAATAAAATCTTTTCTCTCATATTGACATTTCTCACCATTATTGTCAACACTGTTCTCTACAACCATACTCATGCTTACCAATTTAGGAGACACACACAACATTAGGTGAGAAAAATAATAATAATAATAATAATAATATATATATATATATATATATATATATATATATATATATATATATATATATATATATAATATATATATAATATATTTTACTGTATATATATCTTCTCCCTTTATTCATGAGGGTGCTTACAAATACTTTATATCACTTTTGCATTATAATGAAAAGTAAGATGAAGCCTCCTCTGCAGGTGGACCGGGAGACTAACAGTCTATGGCCTGATGGAAGAAGCACCACACAAGAATGGCAGGGCCTGTCCTGCACCATCAATAATCTCAGGACCAATGCTTGTAAACAATTTGGAGAGAAGCCATATTTATGCCCATTTTGCTCCTATAGAACAACAAGAAAAGCTCTCTTGGAGGAACATATAAATACACACACTGGAGACAGGCCATTTTCATGTCCGTATTGCGAGTATAGTTCTTCCCACAAGAGTATCTTAAAAGCTCATGTCCGACGACATACTGGAGAGAAGCCCTATGCTTGCACCTTCTGTCCTTATCGTGCTACTCAAAAGTCCACATTAAATAGTCATATGCTAACCCATAAGGGAAAGGATGCAGCCTGATAATGCTGTTATAGCAGAACCAAGTTTCTGCTGTTCTCTGATAATTTTGTTTTGCACTTTAGTAGCCAGTAATGAATAACTGCTAATACATTTTTATTATAATCTTCATAGTTTTGCATTAGTGTGGTTTAATATGCCATTAATTTTGAAAAGTGTAAATGATATACAGTACAAGTCAGTATTGAAGTGTAAAATATTCTGAGTGACAAGGTCATGGAAACTAAGGCACCAGTTTGGGGAGCCATTTATGGTGATGTAAATTAAGGGTAATATATCAACAGTTGTAGTATATAATTTTCAAGATTATCTTATATCTTCATGTTTTCTTCCACTTTATTTAGTAGTGCATGTTTTGTTTTCCTAATTATTTTGTTCTCAGTATTATTTTGTAATGTCATCATTTTATTATACAGTAGTTTAAAGTCTTTATATACACAGTACTCCAAGTTAAGAAAGACCATGTAATTCTAGTTTTATCACCTGTTTAAAAAAATATTTTTTTTTGGTAGAAAGATATTGATATAAAATGCAAGTCATACAAGTTTGTAAGTGAATAGTATAAAAAGATTTCCAGGAAAGTTTTGTGTAAGGTTCGTAAGTACCTGTGCAATACAACTTCTCTTTTTTTAGGATTTTATTTGACCCAGAATATTACATTTCATATTTTCTCATTACTAATATCTTTAATTATACTTACCATTTGCTCTTCACTGAAGGGGTAAAATTTTTATTTGTTAGATTTTATTTCTTTAAAATATTTATTTTGAGCCTTAATAAGAGGAGTTGGAACAACAAAATCAAAGTTCAATGAAAATATTTTATATTTTGAGATGAATAGCACACAAACTTATCTGAAAGATTCTTTCTTAGCTACAGGGATTTAGAAGTTTTTATTACACAGGTATAGAGCTTTTGTCTAAGGGAGTTTGGAACTCTTGGCTACAGGGGTTTGGAACTCTTGGCTACAGGGGTTTGGAACTCTTGGCTACAGGGGTTTGGAACTCTTGGCTACAGGGATTTGGAACTCTTGGCTACAGGGGTTTGGAACTCTTGGCTACAGGGGTTTGGAACTCTTGGCTACAGGGGTTTGGAACTCTTGGCTACAGGGGTTTGGAACTCTTGGCTACAGGGCTCTTGGCTACAGGGCTAGAATGTTTAGCTACAGGAAGTCAGTTTCTGAACTATGGTGGGTCCGACCTTTTGGCTTATAAGAGGTTAGACCTTGTTACTACAGATTATTAGACCACATGAGTTCAAATTATAGGCTACATAGATCAGACAAAATTGGTTACAGGAAGTTGGGATTCATAGCTATAAGGATTAGATTTGATTTGAATTTGTCTGATAATCATATTACTGTATATTGCTTTGATTAATACATAAAGAAACTCAGGATATCTTATTTGTTCTGTATCATTGCAATAAATATTTTCTTCCCCATTTTAAACAAGTAAGAAAGAGTTTGAGAAAATAAACAAAAATTAGTTTAACCCTTCAAGTGCACATAACAGCCATGGCTGTCTGACCAGTGGTGAGCATCGCAGCTAGGGTTGTATTTAGGTACTGCATGACATTTGAAACTCCAGTGGACACATGGGGCTCACCTCTACTTCCTTGGGCCTTCAGTAAACATATATAATCTTGGACAAATATTGTGAATGTTTCCTTGCGTACAGGCCAGTAGTATCAAGATAATATCCATGTGTGGTGAATATGGCTCAGGCTCCCAACCCGGTCATGTAGCTCTGTTGATATTCACTTACAGATGATGGAATCAATTGAATCCTAGATGAATATAAGCTTGCAAATTATTTAGGTGATTCTGAGAGTGATAAAGATTTTGTGCTTGGCTCAGAAGACAGTGGTACATACAGGTAGCACTTTGCTTCATGAGCATTTTGCAGTACAAAATGCCATGTTGGTACACTATCATGTGTGCCTATCATTTGTTGGACCTTGTACCAAGGCCCAATATGATTGTATTGTTTGTCAGAACATAGAGAGGAGAGAAAAGCATTGAAAGGCATTTATAACATGTTGCCAAATGTGGTGAGCTAAGCTGTGCTTGAACAACTGGTTCCAAGACTATCACACCCTCCAGAACTACTTAGTGGTTCGTAATGGTGCATAAACATGTAGATAGTTATATATAAATGCACTCAGCAACCCATCCCTCCGGGAGCAACCAAACCCAGAATTTGCTTCATTAGCAAATGAAATTTGATACTGTCATTGAGACTTCATTGCTTCACTACATCCAAAGTAATTGACATGACATTTTAATAATACTGTATGGGAACATAGTATCTTTTTTTTTTGTGCACACAGGGGATGCCTCTTGAAATGCTTGTGCATTTCAAGGGTTAATCATTACTTTGGTAGAAGCATGTCATATATATATATATATATATATATATATATATATATATATATATATATATATATATATATATATATATATATATATATATATATATATATATATAACTACAAATATGGCATCTGTATACAGTACTACTAAGTGTAAGATAGCAAATAAAACTATAACATTTAAAAAAAATGTGTTGAACTTTGCAGTGAGCTGATGAATGACAAGCAGATTGCTATATAATATGTGGCAATCCTAGTACTGTACATATTTGGAAATATTGTTAAGTAATTTTGTGGTTCAAGTGGTTTGCAGTGTAGTTATTACAGTTAAGATTTTTTTCCGATGGAACATGATTTATGTTACATGTATTTTCCAATCTATTACTAGTAGCTCCAGTAGGGATACCTTATGGTTTCCCATATTTATTTTTCAGGTTCTATGTACAGTATTTCTTCCTCCAGGTGTCTGTTTTGTATCTCGAGAACTGCTCATTNAGCATCCTACCCGACAAACATTGAACGAACCTTTATGGCATTTGTCCGTTTTTCACTTTTTTTTTTTTTTTTATTATAAACTTGGAGCATCCTACCTGACAAACACGGAACGAACCTTTTTGATGTTTGTTCTGTTTTTTCAATTTCTTTTTTTTTTAGGAAGCATGGAGCAACCTACTTGACAAACACCAAACGAACCTTTTGCTATAAAGAGAAATGAAAAAAATTAAAAAATTTGAAGAAAGAAAAATGTCATTAAGGTTTGTTCTGGGTATGTAAGGTAAGCTGTTCCATTATTTAAAACATTGAATATCATATTGGTGTTTTTCGGTGGTAGAACGGATTAATTTGATTTCCATTATTTTAGATGGGGAAATTCATTTTGAAGGACAAGCGTTTCACATAACGAACTCGGTGCCGAAACGGATTAAGTTCGTTATTCGAGGTTCCGCTGTATACATATACATATACAGTACCTGTATATATAATATGGATTGATTCCAGCAAGAAAAACAACTATAAAACCTGATTATAACTAAGTACAAATGACAATATCCTCCTGCCTTGGCAGAAGAGGAAAATAAAAGGCAAGTAGAGTTAAAAGTAGCATTCAATTAACACATTTTAGTCTTGTTAAAAGATTTATGTATGTGATTTTTTTTGTGTGTAATCAGCTTTGAAGGACTAGAAATAAAATTTGTTTTGCGGTCAATATTTGTTAAATCTTTATGAAGTCTCCAGTCAACACAAATAATTTTTATGAATAAATTGTTTGCTTGAAATGTAATATTATTAAGGTTTACCATTGACTTCTCAAAGGAGAATGAAGTTTAGTATGGGATAGTACTCTATTGTTTTTATGAGTTTGTGGACTTTTATATATTTTTCATACTGTTAATGTAAGACAATCAAGAGTATGATAAACATCACTCAACAGGTGAGGCTGGAGAACGATGGTCACAGGACTGGTGAAATTGACGTCTCTGGAGCCCCTCAGGTACTCCCCTTAGCCAAGACTCATCGGTGTGCTCTTTGTACCTACACCACAACAAATCCCAGCCATCTCAAGTCACATTACTCTACACATACAGGAGAGAAGCCATTTTCATGCCCATATTGTTCATATAGTGCATCAAGAAAAGCGCTTCTGAAAGAACATATAAATACACATACCGGTGAAAGGCCATTTTCCTGCCCATATTGCTCTTATAGATCATCTCACAAAAGTATCTTAAGGGCTCATATTCGTAGGCATACAGGGGAGAAACCATATGCTTGTACCATTTGTCCGTATCGAGCTGCCCAGAAGTCAAACTTGAATACTCACATGATGACACACAGGGCAAAAGATTATGGTGTATAGAGGTATTAATATTGGAACCTTATTTGAACTTAGCAAAATTTTAATTGTCTGTTTAAATTTGTAGATTTTTGTAATTTAATCAAGCATTTTTCACTTAGTGCAAAATGCAGAAACATAATACAAAATATTTGTATTATTTCATTTATTGTGCATTGTTCTAATATTAAATACAGTACCTTATTAATTTTATTTAGTTATTTTAGATTATGGGTTTATAATTAATAGATTAAATGAAAGGCTTTTCCTATTCATATTATACATCAGTGTGGTTTTATCAAAGGTACAGTAGTTCGTTTTGTCAATAATATATTCTAATTTGATATAAAAGTTGAATAGGAAAAGTATATTATATCAGATAATATTAGTTTAGTACGATAAGAGTTAATATAAATTGAGAGCTGTGAAGATGAGAGTGTTAGTGGTGTTATTATAGTAACAGCTGGTGGGATTGATACTGTTGTCAACAGTTCTCTTTAAAGAAAGTAGTTATCTGCTGTGTTTCTATTTTTGCTGGAATGGCTATAAAATGGGTTGTCTTTGACCAATAAATATCTAGGGTAAGAATCATTCAAAAAATGTTGAACTGATATATTAGCTATAAAAAGTGTAAACAGATTATTTAATTGTAAGTAGAAGTTTTAATTTTACTTATTTTTTTTAATATTTGGCTCATTTTCCAATATGTGTATAATCCCACTTTGCGTAATTCTATAGAACATTAAAAAAGCAATGATTTGTAACTATTATCAAGTAAGATGAAGCCTCCTCTACAGGTGGAGCGGGAGACTAACAGTGAGTGGAGTGATGAGAGAAGGACCACAGGAGCATGGCAGGGCCTCACCAGCAAGGTGCATCAGTGTCCCCACTGTGCCTACAACACTGCCAGTATTCAAACTCTCAAGAGACATATTTTTAGACATACTGGAGAAAAGCCATTTGCATGCTCTTATTGTCCCTATAACACTACTAGGAAAGCTCTTTTAAAAGAGCATATTAATACACATACGGGAGCGAGGCCATTTTCGTGTCCTTATTGTTCCTATAGCTCTTCTCATAAGAGTATTTTAAAGGCTCATATTCGTACACACACCGGGGAAAAACCGTATGCTTGCTTTTTTTGCCCCTATCGTGCCACTCAAAAATCATCATTGAATACTCATTTGCTAAAACACAAACTGGATAATCAGTCGGTATAGCACCTGCAACAAAAATCAGGATGTCACAAAAGTGAAATTATTTTTTTTATATGTAGTGGTAGTCCTTAGCATTTTGAAATTTGAAATGCCTATGCCATTTGTTTCTATATTCACAGCACTTGTAAATGATAATTTTGGTTGGAATAATTTTTAGTTATATAATAAAGTTATCTGCAATAATAATATTTTTGTAATTGTATTAAAATACAATTCACACATTTTGTATGCACTAAAATCTTACAATTAATTACTTTTGTAATAATTGCAAAGAATTAATGCAAAGAAATATTTTTATTAAATGGAAATTTAAAGTGCATGGCATTTTCCCCATTCCTTCTCCATTTACAAGCAACTATATTACTGTTTTAAGTTTTTAAACTTAAAACTGGTGTACCATTTGTATTGCACCAGTTGCAACTATTTATTTTGCAGTTTTATACAAAGTTTATAAAATTCTGCAAATATATTTTAAAAAAAATTCTGTTCTTTGTCAGCCATTGTCATTATATCAACTGATGACTTTCAAGTACACACCTTTCAATGATTTTCTTTGGGAACCAGTTAACTTTTTTTTTAAATTACAATCCTGAGTAAAATAGAACATCCTCTGCAGGTTGAGCTGGAGAATAACTGTCAAACAAGTGAAAGGGGAAGAATTTCAAGAGAATGGGAGGGCCTCGCCCCTGCTAACAAGGTGCATCAATGTCGCCGTTGTGCTTACAAAACACACGATTCAAGCTTGCTTGTAAAACCTAACCTAATACACACTGGGGTTAAGACATATTCGTGCCATTACTGTTCATACAGAGCAGTAAGGAAAGGTCATTTAGAAGACCACATAAATAGTCATACTGGAGAGAGACCTTATCTTTGTCCATACTGTCCTTACAGTGCTTCTTGGAAGACTTCTTTGAAAGTTCATATTCGCACACACACACTAGAGAGAAGCCCTATTCTTGTGCTAATTGTTCATATCAAACTGCTCAGAAAACTGCATTAAATAACCATATGCAGACATGCCATGAAAGTTGTAGCATGAAATTATAATTAAAGTTATAGTAATGAATAGATGGATGGGTGGGACTATTGGTCAAAGTTCACATGTTGGCATTGCAACCAGAGTTAATACGTACAATATTGTACTGTATTTTGGTACAGTACAGTATTTTGGGCACACAAAATTTAGTAAATCTTGTTTTCTAGATAAATTTAGAAATATAGTTTGAAAGAAGGATAAGTGTAGCGTAAATTGGAGTAGCTTTTGAAAGAAAAAAAGACTTGTGACTGAGATTGTTCTTATAAGGTTGCCCATCTTTTCACTTAAAATTAACTTATTAGCTAATCAGGAACTTGTAACATTAGTATATCAGTTTTGGATTCTTGAATGAAAATCAATTACTAAATGCTGTACAGTAATTATAATAATTTAATTAATGTCTGGTATTAAATTGCATTGTTCTTTTGCAGTATATTTTGTGAATCATTAGCAGTTGTGCTCCATGACATTATTGTACATTTAGATTTTAAGAGAAATGGACCTCAATATATTAGAGATGTCAATGGCATTGTTCCAGTTAATGTAGGCATATAGCATAATTTGAGATCCAAGTAGCTAATGGGGCATAATTTAAATATACAGGTTATATGGGGTGATGGGCTGATAGTTGGATGAGTGTAATTACCTAAGTGTAGTTACAGGATGAGAGCTATGCTTGCGGTGTCCCGTCTTCCCAGCACTCTTTGTCATATAACGCTTTGAAACTCTGACAGTTTTGGCCTCCACCACCTTCTCACTTAACTTGTTCCAACCGTCTACCACTCTGTTTGCGAAAGTGAATTTTCTTATATTTCTTCAGCATCTTTAGTTAGTTTAAATCTGTGACCTCTTGTTCTTGAAGTTCCAGATCTCAGGAATTCTTCCTTATCAATTTTATCGATTCCTGTTACTATTTTGTATGTAGTGATCATATTGCCTCGTTTTTTTTATCTTCTAGTTTTGGCATATTTAATGCCTCTACCCTCTCCTCGCAGCTCTTGTCCTTCAATTCAAGGAGTCACTTAGTGGCATGTCTTTGCACCTTTTCCAGTTGTTGATATGCTACTTAAGATATGGGCAAAAAACTGTTACCAGAGGAACACGTAAAGAACATTGTGCGAGGAGTGTATGGGTCGCTTTCCAACTTCAGATTCTTTTTAATTACATGGATTTGAGATACTAAAGAAATTCATGACTTTTGTGAGACCAGAATTAGAGTATACAGCATTTGTATGGTGCCCATCTCTCAAGAAACACATCATTAAACTGGAAAAAATGCAAAGGCATGCTACAAAATGACTTCCGGAACAGTAAAAGAAGAGTTATAAGTAGAGGCTAGAGGCATTAAATATGCAAAAGCTAGAAAATAGAAGAAAAGGTGGAGATATGATTACCACTTACAAAATAATAACAGGAATTGACCAAATTGACAGAGGAATTCCTGAAACCAGCAACTTCGAGAACAAGAGGTCACAGATTCAAGCTAAGGAAACAAAGGTGCTGATAAAACAGAAGAAAGTTTTCTTTTGCAAACAGAGTGGTAGACAGTTGGAACAGGTGAAGTGAGAAGGGTAACAAGGAGGCCAAAACTGTCAGTAGTTTCAAAGCATTATGTGACGAAGAGTACTGGGAAAACAGGTCACCACAAGCATAGCTCTCATCCTGTAATTACACTTACATACATATTATATCCAGCAATATTTTCCATCTTTCAAATGTGGGTAGAGATGAGATGAAGGAGAATATGTGTAGGGTGGGTGGATAGTTAAGGAATAACATTATGCAGACTAGACCTGCAACTAATGGAAGAGAAAGAGAATAATGACACAAGGAAGTTGGATAGCATGGATGACAATAAGAATGGGTAAAAGTGATTGGAAATTTATACTCTGAAATTTGTCCATATTTTGGTTTCACTCCTAAGAATTATCATTACTGTATTGATACATAACTCTATACATTCATTTTATCTTTGAATCTCTAGATCAGTTATTATGTATTTCCAGTTGGGATACTATACTTTTTTCACTTACATTTTCATACGTTACCCACGTAATGACTTATGTGTACAGTAAGTAGTTACCGAATGAGTGCCATTCTTGTGGTGCCCCATCTTCCCAGTACTCTTTCTCATATGACATTTTGAAACTACTCGTAATTTTGGCCTCCTACCTTTCTGCTTTGTTTCAGTATCTACCACTGTTTGCAAAAGTGAACATTCTCTTTTTTTTTTTGACAGCTTTGTTTTCTTAGTTTGAGTTTATGTGACAGTGGTTAGATGTATGACACTTTATACGATAGCTGAAAGGTCTCAATTTACAGAGTGTGGAATAAAAGATTTCCCGCCATCCATAAGAACATATCAATAATAATAAATATAACATGTATACCCCAAAATATAACATGATTTCTTTGTTTATCAAATTGTCATCTTGAACAAGTCTGTAGCATTAACCCTTCTTGGATGTTTCAATACAAATTCATGAGCACATTGGTAGTACAGTATTACTAACTTTATCCGAATGTATATGTGATGACATTTCCTGCCAAAAATTGAATTCTTATTTATAATTATTTGCCTAAAGTATATAATAAATATGTATCAGTAGTGCCACACCTTAGACAAGAATTTCGTGTAGTACTGCGTGGCAAGATTTTATGGTGTATGTTTCAGATAAGCATGCCATAAGGCTCTTAGTATACAATTATCACTTGCATTGGGCTTCTAAATATATGAGTTTGTATTTTAATTAAATATCCATTAAAATGCCTTTTAAGTGCTGTTAATTCATTATTACATTTACTAGCACATTTAATCAATTCTGACATTTCTAATTTCTTAATTTTTGTATTTCTTTATGGTGAATTTCTATGATATAAATCTTGGAATTCGATCGTAAATTTGTTTCATACATTTGAAAAACTCAGTCATGGTTGGGTAACCAGGTTTCAGAAGGCCATCATTGATGATGAATCCTTAAGTCCAGAGAGCAGCCTTGCAGTCTGTACTCTTATTCTTGCTCTGCCTCTTCACTCTACATTATCCATCCTCAATTTGAGACACACTCCATGTCTCCTTCCTGAGTTTTTCTGATGGCAATTTTATTTGTAATACAGTAAAGTATGATGTTCTGAACTGTATTGTGAGTGCCTAAAGTAACTAGTGAAATCAAATTGGTCTTTTGAGCTTATTTTCAGCTATGGCTTTTGTTGTATCTTTTCTTTATAAGGATTTATCTAATAAAACCCCCAAACAATAATAGTAAATAATTTTGTTATTTGAAAATATCCCTTAAGTCTTTAACATTTTGATTGTGATAAAACAAGAATGTAGGGTGTGTTGATCTCGTGTATTTCTAAAATTCACCCACGTTCCTTAATCTTCAAATTCTGTATCTGTGTACAGTATCTAATACTGTTCTGCAAGAATTGTTTGGTGCTTGTTTGTATCAATCAGTACCAGAAGATTTAAAAAAAATTATGCCAATAAAGATTAGAGGTCCCCGTGGTGCAGTGGTAAGACACTCGCCTGGCACTTCACGAGTACTTAGGCCTGGGTTCGTATTCTGGTTGGGGAGGATTGACTGGATGCCATTCCTTAACTGTAGCCTCTGTTCACCCAGCAGTGAATGGGTACCTGGTTGTTAAATGACTTGGCAGGGTTGTATTCCGGGAAAAAATTTGGGTTAAGGGCTTGCCCAAAACGCTATTTGTGCTAGTGGCTTTACAAGAATGTAACAACTCTTGTGTATATAAATAAATAAATAAATAATTATGGTGGAAAAGAAAGACATGAGATGGCAAAGAAAATAAAAATGCATCTCAATTTGTACAAATAAGGAAAAAATTTGAATACCTCCCAAATCTTTTCCATACATCAATTACGGACCTCCAATGTACAGTGTTTGTTGTATATTAAACACTGGAGAGTTGGATACTGAGGTAATGACTCATACTCTACTTGACATTGTTATCAAGTTAGATTAGCCTTCTCTACAGATGGAGCCGGTCATCGATTGCAGAGACTCGAGCAATACCAGGAGCAGCAAGAGAAGAAAGGCTGATGAACGAAAGGGTGTGACAACTAGGTCTTCCAGCATCCATCAGTGTCCCCACTGTGCATATTTTGCAAGTGAACCAAATAAACTAAGGCAGCATGCATTAAAACATGCCGGAGAGAGACCATATTCATGTGGTTATTGCTCGTACAAAGCTAAAAGGAGAGATACCTTGAAGCAGCATATTCGGATTCACACTGGAAGAGGAACCTTTTCTTGTTCCCATTGCTCATATACCTGCACTCGTATAAGTACTTGGAAAGCTCATATTTGTAAACACACACCATATGCTCGTATATATTGTTCATATCGTGCAGCCCATAGAAGTAGCTTAAAAGCTCATATTGCTGAGCACAAAAAAGCATACAAGGTTGCATAATTACCTACTGAATCCATATATTCTTATGTAAATGAATGCATAAGA
This sequence comes from Procambarus virginalis, assembly GCA_020271785.1. NCBI lineage: Eukaryota > Metazoa > Arthropoda > Malacostraca > Decapoda > Cambaridae > Procambarus > Procambarus virginalis. The sequence continues at coordinate 12,719,585 of WNGS01092210.1, forward strand.
TCAAAGCCATTAGAATGTGTATATACTGTATATCATATTCTCTACCTTTTTTTTCCTCCAGTAGAGATTCCTTAATTTTTGTAACACTTTATTGTACTCTTGTATTACAGAGAATGCCTTCATGTATCAACATTAAATTCTTAGCCTTACATATGGTGGCACAAGAAAAGTTTCCTTTGCAGACGATGAGTCAATAATGTGGCTGAAGATATGAGGACCAAACCACACATCAGAAAGTGAAGAAATGACGATGTTTTGGCCCATCCTGGACCATTATCAAGCTGTGATAATGGTCCAGGACAGACCAAAACATCGTTATTTCTTCACTTTCTGATGTGTGGTTTGGTTATCAAGGTTTCATTTCTTATCAAACGATGAAACTTGTTTTTCCAGATTCAATACGGCGGGGTGGGAGGGGAGGGGGCTGAACAGTATTTCCCAACAAATACGCATAGATGCACAAAATTTCTAATCTTATGGTCTGATACCAGAGAGTATTTTCATTTAAGTTGCAAATGTTGCTCAGAGGAAGTTTTTAAATACTGTATTGTAGTCAATTATGATTTTTTATTTATTTATTTACCACAGTACATGTATACCCAAGGATGTTTTAAGATATTCTATTATTTTTTTTTTTAACTTTACATCTTCGCACACAAATAATTTAAATATACAATGAGATAAATTAATGTTGACCTCCAGTACCTATAATCTCAGAACCTGACTTGCAGAATGGCTTAACAAAATGATGAGTTTTACGTATTATACCTGGTAGTACAGTACCTTCCTGTTATATAATGCCCTTTTTTTCTCACCCTCTCTACTAATCCCCTCTTCCATCACCACCACCTAACCTCTCCCTCCTACACTACCTCTTTCATCATTTTAACTGCGCCAGACAGCCGAGTGGACAGCGCTTCGGATTCGTAGCCCAGAGGCTGTGTTCGATTCCCGGTGGAGGCGGAGACAAATGGGCAAAATGTTTCTTTCATCCTGATGCCACTGTTACTTAGCAGTAAATAGGTACCTGGGAGTTAGATAGCTGCTACGGGCTGCTTCCTGGGGATGTGTAACAAAAAGGAGGCCTGGTCAAGGACCGGGCCTCGGAGACGCTAAGCCCTGAAATCATCTCAAGATAACCTCAAGATAACAACCTCAAAATTCACCATTATCTCCACCAACTACATCTCCACACCAAACACCACTATTATCTTGATCTTCCTTTATATCCACAACTTAATCACCTCCAGTGCTCGTTACAACATCCTGCATGTATTGATCTCTCTCTACGTGAACTCCCTATATTAATTACACTACTTTGTTCATATTCTGTGATGTGCCGGCCTAGGGGATACTTACCTCATTGAAGCATACCTTATTATGTGATTTATAAGTCAGTTTTGTTATGCTGAATTAAAAATTGTAAATTACATCTTACTATGCACAATATTTGTTATAGAAAATTGTTACAATATTTGTTATAAAAAATATACTGAAAGAGGTTGTAAGTCCTGTTTAGTAGTCTGCTATCAAGACTGTCATAATTTGAATGTAATCAGCTAAATTCAGCTTTTATTATTGATAAATGTTTTAAATTTTCTTGACATTTAGAATTTTTTTACAAGATTTTTCATTATGCCTGTTTCACTTTCAGGTATTAATAATGGGGGGGGGGGGAGGGACTAGTCAGTAGGGATACATGTTTCTTCTCTGCACTAGCTTTGCTCCTGCTGTTACTAGGCTGCATTACTTTCTCAACACGAACTAATTATGTGCACAATGGTCGAGCACTGCTCATTTTACCCCTTTTCTTGAACTCTCCTCACACTTTTAGACTGAACCTGATTTGTAATTGGCAGCATTTGACATGAAAAATTTATTTGCAGACAGTTAAAAGTTTAAGTTTTAATTAGTATTTCATTGGATTTAAGCAATGTGGTTTTAAATTTGAACATATTTCTGTATTCTTCTGGTAACTGCTTTGTTGAAGTTGCATTGGTTTGGGTAGTATTTTTGAAATAAAGGGAATACAATTTTGTTTCAAAGAAAGAAAATCATATATATATATATATATATATATATATATATATATATATATATATATATATATATATATATATATATATATATATATATATATATATATATATAATATAAAGTACTGTATCTATAAAATACTTGCCCTTACTGAACTGTTCTTTCTTGTTTAAATGCTGAGTACACATGTTACATTTTTTGATAAATTTGTCAGGCTTCATGCATACGAGTAGGAAAAAACATGCAATAACTGGAACACATTTGATTATCATTTATTATATAATAACTACTGTAGTAAGATAAAGCCTACTCTACAGATGGACCGGGAGACATACTCTCAATGGACTGATGGGAGAAGGACCACAGGAGAATGGCAGGGCCTCACCTCATTCAACAAGCTGCATCAGTGTACACACTGTTCATTTAATACAGCTGATATTCACTCCCTTAAAAGGCATAACTTGAAACATACAGGGAGAAACCATTTTCATGCCCATTTTGCTCTTACAAATCTGCAAGAAAAGATCTTTTAAAGGAGCATATTCATACTCACACTGGAGAAAGGCCTCATGCTTGCCCTTATTGTCCTTACAGTGCTTCACAGAAAAATATTTTGCGAGCTCATATTCGTAGACACACGGGTGAGAAGCCTTATGCATGCCCCTTGTGCTCTTACCGAGCCATTCAGAAGTCAACTTTAAAAGCTCATTTAATGACACACAAGACAAATGACCTTACTGCATAGCACTTTCAGAATGTGTAGAGCATTCACATTGTACAAGTACAGTGTAAACTAGTATTTGTCAGCAAGTGACTATAATGTGATACTTTTTTATGCAGAATCTACATCGTTGTTACCTAGGTTTCAATAATAGGGTTAAAAAACCAACAGTAGTGCTTAGAGCAAACAAATATGTTGTAATTTGACCATCTCTTTTGAACATGAAGTGCTATACAGTATATGCATTTTGCTGTGACAGAATATAAGCATGCAGTAAAAGAAATAATAATAATAATAAAGTATTCATTCAAGAAAGGACTAGGTATGGAAATTCTAAACGCACAGGCGAGGAGAGTAATAAAGATTACAAAACTACATGTGTAAAATTGTTTGAAGGAATAATGTGTGATTATCAAGGTCATGTGTTTGAAGATTGTAATGCAGTACCTGTATAAAAAATTACTATTGAAATTGTACCATAAAGAGGAAATGTAGCTACATCTGATGTAAAATTGTTCTTATCATAATTACTATCTTATAGTTCTCTGCATTTTTCCTTTTCTTAAAACTATACACTTTCATTGAAATATCGAGAAATTTATGATGGTGCCAAGAAGATCCTTTTTGTTGTTTGACCATGTGGCTCCCTGGTGGCTCCAAAATGTCTACATGCATACATTGATGCAAGGTGACAATCCCAGTAGTTTTTGTTGAAAAATTATGCCTTCTACAATTTTTTTTTTTACCGGGAATGGCTAGAAATATTTAATTTAGATTTGGATTGTGTTTGCCTTGGATCCATACCATAGACAGTACTATGACAATTTCATTATTGTATTCTCAAGTGGCAAATTCTTGGTAACTGCAGTTAATGGAATAGGTTTTTGTATTTTGCCTTTATCACAGAATCTTTCTTCACTCTTGAGTTCAATCAGTCAATCTTCCTTCCAGTCTTCAGGATTGGTTCAAAATTGAGTTTGTATAAATACTTCATCCAGCCAATGTTCTGACAACCCAACATACCACATACCCCAAACAAACGACATACACATACGCCAACCCATGATGGACAGACCACCGAACTTTCAAACCTCCTCTCTCTTCATACCCACATCCTCTTCGAGAATTTCACCTCCCCATCCCTCAACCTCCCCCATCCTTTCCAAACCCTTTGAACATCAAATCAGAATAAAAAATCAATACTTTTAATTTTTCATCGATCTACCCACTCAACCCTTGGACAAAACTGTAAACATAGTTATCATTATTCAAGGAAGGGGACATACAGATAAGGGGATATACATCTCCACCTGAATAGGGCAAAATTTGTAACAAAGGTTACATGATTTCAGAAAGAAAATGCCTTGCAAAACAAAATTTAATTAAATTTGCATGACAATCACCAAGATACAACAGGAAAAGGAGAATGGGTACAATATATTTTCCTACACTGTTCCATACAAAAGTCTAGTGTATAAGATAAAAAGAAGTTGGGTTTACTGGAAAGGGAGTTTCAGTCAAAGAGGCCTTAGGCCTGTTCCTAATCTATTATGCACTCCCAACTGAAGGAAGGGAGTTCACACAAGGAAATATTTGCAGATGTGCCAAACTATTAAGGGAAGTAAACATTGAGAATGACTATAATGTGCTGATAATCTCCAGGTGTGGATAAACAAGTGGCTGTTTGAGTTCAACCTCATTTATTGTAGTGTAGGAAATTCAGAGAGCAGTAAGAGACAAATTGTAATTTTGACATAAGGGGAAGGTAACTTCATTCCCCTGATCCTGTAATTAAACACTCCATGACACTGCATGCACCCCTATCCCTCCCTTGTCTCAATTTAATTGCTTATTTTTTATTGATACTGACATTAAACCTTTTGATTTATCTCCCTCTGGGGCTCTACTGTATAAGTAGTGTGTAGTTATTCATTATCAAAGTTTACACTTAAAGCTAAATAAAATGCAGTATTATTCTGTATTGTTTTCATATCTAACTTTTTGGGAAAAACAAAATAATTTCAACGAATGCTCTACTTGTGTACAGAAACATACTTGGTGTGAAGGAAGCGTTTAAATAATAGTGTGTGCATGTGTACTTAAATTTTTATTGTTATTAATGTTATTGGTTACATCTTTTTTAAATAATGAGAAGCTTTATTATGTGGTTAAAACAGTTGTATGTTATAGTATGTACAATTTGGGTTTAATTTTCTAGATTTTGGCTTGTCTGCATAATATTTCATGTCAAATTTTTGTTTTTTGTTTCCATTCTTAAGACTGAATATCTTACTTGCTATCAGTGTTATTAGCATGTAAATAGGAGCTAAGAAACAAGTGCTACAGTGCAGACGACGAGTGACACTAACATGGCTGATGATGTGATGAGCAAACCACACATCAGAATAGGAAGAAATAACATTTTGATCCGGCCTGGACCATTATAAAAATTTGTGTAATAGAAAGAGTGTTGCAGTGTTTCTTTTAGTGTGTTAATAAATGCCAATTCAGAAGTGTCTTATTCATTTCAGACCAGAATGTATAACATATAAGAATGTGTTAAGGAATACAACACTGATGATCAATGCAAAACATATACAGTACAGTATACACCTTTCTGAACTTAGTTAAAAAGATCCTTATTAGCAAATGAGAAGTAAATATAAGCTTAATCCTAAGCACATATTGTATAGCAAAATCCAATACTTTATCATACACTAGAATTTCCAATGAACTGTCACTGATGATATAAATCTCTTCATTCAGTTGTGAAATATTTGATTTGCTTATAGATTTGTTTTATCAATAAAGTATAGAAAACCATTACTAATTGCTGAAGTTGCATTCTTAATGTTTTATTGAGTACATATAGAGTGGTACCTTTGTTTACGTTTCTAATCCATTCCCAGACAAGCATCATACAACAAAAAAGTCTTAAACCAAACTGAAGTTTTCCATAAGAAATAATGTAAATTGAATTACAGTAATTCGTTACACACACCCTAAAATATTAACTTAAGAATATGTTTTATACTGAATACCACTCGTATTATGTAGGACAGTACAGTAAATCTTACCTTTATTGAGTACTCATGTTGGTGAATTGAAGATGGTGAAGAGGGGGAGGAGGGGAAGAGAGGTGTTAGTGTTTGGAAGGGGAATCACCTTCCATTATAACATCAGTGATGACATTTCTGCAGTACTCTCTCCCCTACATTTTGCAGGCATACTACTAGGACCTGTTTGTGGCTTACTGCTTGCTTGTCTTACTGAGAATCTGTTTATAGACACTTGTTTTTCCTGACATTTTAACACTTGTCTGTAGTGAGACATCATGTTGTCATTAAAATGGTCAATGCAACAGCCTGCTACAGCTTTATCTGGGCAACACTTTTCAGCAAAACTTTGCAGTTCTTCCTGTACTGCACATATTTTCTTAATGAGGAAGCGACATTCTCTGCTGCCTCCTCCTCCCCTGAAGAAACCCGAAGGACCCGACTGTGCTACTGGGACCCGGGATTGAGTACTATATGCCAGTATATGGTTGATTGTGTAATATGTATACCTGTATGGCATGTAAATTTTTCCTGACACAACTCAAAGATGTGTTGCAGCTATTCTGCCTTATAACATGGACTGGAAATAGGTTCAAACTCTGGTGGGGAAAGACCTAATTGTGATTTGATAATAATTGCAGACCACTTATACACATTAACTTCATCACATAATTAGGAATTAAAAACAATGGCAAAATAATTTCATTGGTTTTGATTAATAAATTACATACATTGTAATTTGAAAAAAAATGTATTGTGCCCAGAAATTACATAGAATATTTTTGACCTTTGAAAGTTTAAACTGTTCTTATGTTTCCAAGTTAATACATGTTATTATTTCCCCTCAAACTTTGCTTTGACTTTTGCCTTAGGCATCTTAGGGAAGACGTCTTGAATGTGCCTGAAGGCTGCTGACCCCTTATCTAGAGCTGTGATACATTGTTTTGTGAGTCAGCAGCTTTCAGGTATGTACCTTGGAGACATCTTCCCTAAGCTGTCTGAGGCAAAGGTCAAGGCAGAGTTTTGGGGGAATATTAACCATTTTCTATATGTACTTTGGAGGCATAAGCAATTAAGAAATATTACTTCTCAGGAACAAAAACATAAAAATATATACTGTATCTGCATTACAGTATATAAAAGTTAGCATGTCTCATAGTTCTGTAATATATCTGCTTCTTACTGTCATTACACTCTCACATGCTTTCCCTTCAACCACCACCACCATCTTCTTTCATTCCTCCCCCCTTCCTCCTCCCATTCCCCCTCATTCAACGACAACAACCCAATTTAATAATAAAAAGTTTATTCATAAATGGTTGTACATTTATAATTGAGTTGGTTTACACAAAATTTACTTACGTTATTTACATAGAGAAAGTCATAACGGTAGTATAAACACAACAATCATAATTATACTATATACCTGTAATCTTTAATTCAGATTTAGAATATGTGTCAGTGATTCATACAAATCATTCTATTTTCTCCACTGGAAATAGTTTATCTTTGTCAGCATGGTTTATTTATGCATTATCATTATCATTTAAGATCATGATTCCATTAGATTTTTAAAACCTCTTTAAGTACTGCAGCTGAGTGCTTAAGCATACCAACTTGCTAATCCATTGACTGCAAGATCACTTTAACATTTTTTATATTGTAATTAAATTTTAGGTAGCTTTAGCATCTGTATACGGTATTCAGTGATTTTTCATAAGCAATTTGCTCATATACAGAAATAAATTGGGGAGATACACTTATACATGTACAGTATTTTCTTTCTTAATTCCTAGTAGTGGCTCCAGGCCCACAGACATGCTCTCATTGGTGATGGGCATGGGGCAGTTCCAGTGTTTTCATAATCATATAATTCCTTGACCAAACCACACACTAGAAAGTGAAGGGACGACGACGTTTCGAATGGTCCAGGACGGACCGAAACGTCGTCGTCTCTTCACTTTCTAGTGTGTGGTGCGTCCCTTCACTTTCTAGTGTGTCGACATATTTCAGCCTCGTTATTGTGATTCCTCGTCTGCATATAATTTTTTCACTCACTCAATTACAGTATATAAAATTTATTTAACTTGCTGGTTTTATAAGAATTTACTGTTTTTTTACATTTGATTTATATAGTAGTTTTCCTGTAAGCTAACTAGGTAGTTTATTTTTATCTCAATAGCCAACTTGGTATGTGACTTAATACAGTACAAATGTAGAATTCTTCAAGAATTCTCTGGCATAACTTGTTCCATATCTGAAATTTAATGCAAATAACTGCAGCTTTATATTCTGAAAACTCTGGAATTTAAGAAAATACCCAATGGAAAAGTAAATAATTTTTTTAATATAACTGGAATAAAATCAGGATATTCCTTGAATTTCAATGTGAAGTAAGACGCCACCTCCTCGACAGATGGAGCGGGAGACTATTGCAAAGTGGACTGATGGAAGAAGGATGTCAGGTGAAGGACAAGGTCTCAGCTCTGTCGGCAAGGTGCACCAGTGTCCTCACTGTGCCTACAGCACTACTACTAGCCATGCTCTCAAGCGACATGTTTTTCAGCACACTGGCGAGAAACCCTTTTCATGTCCTTATTGCATGTACAGTACTACACGAAATGTAATTCTACAGGAGCATATTAATACTCATACTGGCGAGAGGCCATATTCCTGTCCATATTGTAGTTATAAAGCATCTCATAAGATTGTATTAAAAAATCATATACGTAGACATACAGGGGAAAAACCTTATGCCTGTACAATGTGTCCATATCGAGCAGCACAGAAATGTGCTCTTAAGTCTCATTTACGTACACACACAGTTTAAAATATTCAACCTAGTGAAAATTTACATTTATGTCATAGTTTCTATTTAATTGAAAGCGGCAAAGCTCTGCATCTTCAAAGTCTGTGTCAAGATAAAACATGGACAGTACTCACACACTGTTTTTTTTATGTTATAGCAAAGTGTTTGACAACTACCCTTGTAATCAAAGCCTAATTATAAAATTACATTTTATGTGCAGTATAAGTTTGCTCAGTACAGTTTGCACTGTACTACACTGCATATAAAATTACATTTTATATGCAGTATAAGTTTGCTTATTACAGTTAAGAAAATAAACATTATTTGTTATTTAAATACAATGCAGTATTATTTAGCTTCCCACTCAATTTTAGTTTTATGCAAATGCTAGAGTAGAAATTGCACTGTTATTTCCATTGGCAGTCCAAAATTTCTTGCGCATTTAAAGTGCAGTATTATATATTAGTGTTTAGATAATTTGAACAGTGTGAGACTATAAAAAGAAAGACTATTGTTCTTAGTTACCTATGGAAGCATCTTGTATATTGTGCTGTAATGGGATAAAGATGGTTGAGTTAATTCAATTATTATACTACATAGCATTTTTTATTTTAAATTATGCCTAACCACCACATTGAATTTCCATCTGAAGAAGTCCAGTGTGTTGTGTAACACTTGACAACAATTTAGATGTCTTGGGTGATATCGTACAAAGGCCACATGTAGTACAATATAAAACTATTTTAACATAAAGCAAAATCTAAAATAAAATCTGGTGTTTAATTAGGTAAATATAATATGTACTGTACATTCCATTTGGGAAGAATGTACAATTTCTAAAAAATATATACTATATTCAATTAAATTTTAAGACCCTGATTCTAGTAACTAAATTCTTAATCCTTCCTGTTGATAGTTTAATTTAAAATGGTAGTTGAAAATTCACTTGTCACCAGCTATTTCAGCTATGCTATGGTAATTCTTTTGATCAATAGTGATGTCTGGTAATTGCCTGCCTATCTGGGAATAAATTCCTATGTCAGTACCCTTCTTAACACCCAGTACTGTATATCTGACTAACATCTGTTACCTTCGATAAATCCTACACTACACACAAGCATGTAAGTGACCATTAGCATCACACAACTATATAAACGATTTTGAATTAACTAAGCGATGAATATTTATTTGGTTTTGAGATGGTAGATTACAATACTGTATAGAATAATGTTACAAGAAATAAGCAACACCAAGTATGTACTGTACCGGATGAGAGCTACGCTTGTGGTGTCCCGTCTTCCCAGCACTCTTTGTCATATAACGCTTTGAAACTACTGATGGTCTTGGCATCCACCACCTTCTCACCTAACTTGTTCCAACCGTCTACCACTCTGTTTGCGAAAGTGAATTTTCTTATATTTCTTCGGTGTTTCATATGTGTTTAGTTAGTTTAAAACTATAACTTCTTGTTTTTGAAGTTCCAGGTCTCAGGAAATCTTCCCTATCAATTTTATCAATTCCTGTTAATATTTTGTACGTACTGTAGTGATTATATCACCTCTTTTTCCTTCTGTCTTCTAATTTTGGCATATTTAATGCCTCTAACCTCTCCTCGTAGCTCTTGTCCTTCAGTTCTGGGAGCCACTTAGTGGCATGTCTTTGCATCTTTTCCAGTTTGTTGCTGTGCTTCTTTAGATATGAATCACGACAAAAGTTGTGATTTTTTTTTTAATATTTCGCCATCCATGTATTTGAAAGCAATTCTGAAGTTAGAAAGTGTGGCATAGGCCCCTCGCACAATGTGATCCTCAGGTGATAGTTTTCTATCTAGAACTACCCCTAGATCTCTTTCTTTTTCAGACCTCTTTAAAGATTTCTCACATAATTTATAGGTTGCGTGGGGTATGTTCTCCTATTCCACAGTCCATAATATGGCATTTATTTACATTAAATTCCATTTGCCATGTGGTGCTCCATATACAGTACTGTACTTATTCTGTCCAGGTCTTCTTGAATGGTATGTGTGTAATTACCTAAGTGTAGTTACAGGATGAGAGCTACGCTCACAATGTCCCGTCTTCCCAACACTATTTGTTATATAATGTTTGAAACTCTTGGTGGTTTTGGAATCCAACACCACCTCATTTGTTCCAATCATTAACCACTCTGCTTGCAAAAGAGAGAACACTAATATTTTTTTGGAAGCTTTGTTTCCGTACCTTGGGTATGTGACCATGTTTTATATACAGTAGTTACACTGTCTTAGCATTTTCTTTTGATAAATTATCTATGACCTCTTTGTTCTTGAAGATGCAGGTTTCAAGAATTCTTCTTTCTCAATTTTGTTGATTCCTGTTATTATTTTGCATGTAGTGATCATATCGTCTGTTTTTCTTGTTTCTTCTAGCTTCCATATATTTATCACCTTTAGCCTATCCTCATAGATCTTGTTGTTCAGTTCTGGAAGTCATTTAGTAGCATGTTTTTTAACCTTTTCCGTGTGATGTGCACTAAGTTCCAATTTTTTGTTTTACGTAAGTCGTGAACAATTTCTTTAATATTTCAATGTCCATACAGTATATTCTGAAGTTAGAAAGTGCAGCATAAGCTCATCACACAGTGTTATGCAGTTCTCTGATAACCGTACTATCAACAACCACCCCTAGATATTTTTCTTTCTTTAAAGCCTTTTCACATAATTTGTTGGTTGTGTATGTGTAATTATCTAAGTGTAAAGGATAAATGCTATTCTCTTATTGTCCGGTCATGTGTATATGTATATGTACTTGGACAAGGTGGTAATTGGTGTTCCTGCTGTCACCTTCCCGGTGTTTATGTCAGCTGAAGATAAGGAGACGATGTTTCTCTCTTGCCTTACTTAATGCCCGTGCCTCCCTCCCTCCCATCACAAACGACTTGATAATGGTCTGGGACAGACTGAAACGTCTTCATCTCCTTATCTTCTCGTGTGTGATTTAGTCTCACCACACGAGACTAGTCAGGGGGAAGGATTTTTTATTGGTTTCTTTTAGTTTTCATATGGCAATCTAGCCACATGAAATATCGCCTGTGTTTAGGTTAATGTCATACCTATAGTTTAGTTTCTAACAAAGAATTTAACTTTGGAGAAGCATCTAGAATTAAAAACCTAACTGACCATGGTTCAAACTGTGATTGTCAGAGGATGTGTAAGCATGTATAACGCAGCAAGACACCCCAGATTATACCACATACCATGTACAGTATATCATCTTAGCAATGTTTAAATAATTTTGTAGTCTTTATTGGGAATAAAACAGCACTAAAGTACTGTATATTGTAATTAGTTTCAGCAATTTAGAGATTTTATTCTTTATGACTATACAGTACAGTAAATTGCTTGTTGGAATAAAATATGTGGAAATTAAGTAGTAAGTTTACATCTTGGCAAAATTTCTAAAACTTGTATGTGTTATTTGAAAGACTTTTTAGTACACTACACTGATTCACCGAAGTTTTAAACTTTAAGACATTAATATTTTTCTAGTTTTGGTGCTTACATTTTTTAACTTATAACCAAAAGAAGTAAGATGAAGCCTCCTCTTCAGGTGGAACGAGAGAGAAACTGTGAGCCATGTGATGGGCGAAGACCTACAGAGGAATGGCAAGGCCTCTTCACTACCACCAAGGTGCACCAGTGCTCTTATTGTACCTACAGCACAAATGAATTATCTAATTTAAAAAGACATACTTTAAAGCATACTGGGGAGAGGCCATTTGCTTGTTCATTTTGTTCATATAGGACAACAACAAAAGATGTATTAAAAGAGCATATTAATACTCACACCGGAGAGAGGCCATATTCTTGTCCTCACTGTCCATACACTGCTTCACATAGAATTGCATTAAAAAATCACATTCGGAGACATACTGGAGAGAAGCCGTATGCATGCCCCTATTGTCACTATCGTGCTGCAAGGAAGGGTACTTTGAAGTGTCATTTGCGAACCCATCAGTGAGACTGTTGTGTATTGTAACAATTGTAGTGCAACACATATTCATACATTAATTATTATATGCATCACTTCATTTTAACTGTGTTCTAAGGAAATAACTTGAATGTACAGTACAGTGTATGCTGTATAGAATCTTAACTTTCTAACATTACATATCTGTTTAATTTACATTTGAAAGATATTGTAGCTATATTACCTTGTGAAGCCTTTCTGTAACTTTCAATTGCCTGCCTGCTTATGAAATCTATAATCATGACATCTTAAAGGTTTGCAGCCTCATCTGATGTAGGGCATATTTAAAGACCCTTATGCACATAACGTCATAGTACTGTATTTACAATTGTCAACACCATATTTAGGTATCATTGCCAGTCATAATTATTATAATTATTATTATTATTATACTGTATGTGCATACTGTTGCATATTTAATTTATTTGCTGTCAATGAAAAAAATTCACTTTGTGAACCTTTAAAAATTATCCATTGACAGAAGACAGAGGAAGTAAACAATGTATTTGAATAACAGAAAGGCAGTTAACTTTATACTTTTGTGCAATATGAATACAAATATTTACCTAATATAACCACTAGAAATGTCTTGTGTGAATGTAAAGAATACATTAGGTAATTTTGTTAAGTAAAACAAAATGGTAGTGTATAATTACCCAGCAGGGCAATAATTGCATTTTCAGTCATGTTGTACATTTACAGCCCTATCATCATCAATTTGTTTAAGATTATTAGCAGTTATAGTGTTTAGTTACAAAAAAGGCTTTGTAAATCATACAACAAAGTTTATTGGTGATCATATTTCCTCTTTTTCTTCTGTCTCCTAGGTTTGGCATATTTAATGCCTCTAGCCCCTCCGTAACTCTAGTTTCTCAGTTCCAGAAGCCATTTTGTAGCATGCTTTTGCACCTTTTCTAATTTATTGGTGTGCTATTTGAGATATGGGCATCACACAACTGCTGCATATTTCAATTTTGGTCACACAAAAGTCATGAACAGTATATCACCTCTTTTTCTTTTATCTTCTAGTTTTGGCATATTTAATGCTCTTCCCTGCTGCCACTTTTGTAGATTGGAACTATGTTAGCTTTTTTCCACACATCTGCTACAACTCCTGTTCACAGGGATGTCTGAAAAATCAGCTGAAGTGGAATGCTGAGCTCAGGTGCACATTCTCTCAGAACCCATGGTGAAACTCCATCTGGATCAATTGCTTTGTTCTTATTTAGCTCCAGGAGCATTTGTTTCACTTTGTCTCTAGACACCTCTATGTGTTCTATGCTGTTTTCTGGAATTCTTATTGTGTCTGGTTCTCTGAAGATCTCATTTTGTACAAACACACTTTGGAAGTTTTCATTTAATGTTTCACACATTTCCTTTTCATTTTCTGTGTATCTGTTCCCCATTTTCAACCTCTGAATATTATCCTTTGCCTGCAGCTTGCTTTTAATGAATTTATTGAAAAGGCCTGGATCTGATTTACATTTGTCTGCTATAACGTTCTCAAAGTTCATCTCTGCCTCTCTCCTTATTGACGTGTAGTTGTTTCTTGCGTCTTTGTATCGCTGGTATGTTTGGGGGGTTTGGCCTCTTTCTATAATGATTCCATGCTTGTGTCTTTTGCTCTCTGGCCCTCTCGCAATTTCTGTTCAACCAACTCTGTTTCCTAGGTCTGCATCTCTGTTTTGGTATGAATGTTTGTGTGCCTTCATTATATATTTTGCAAAATTTGGCATACATCTCATTTACTTCCTTGCCTAGCAACAAGTCTGTCCAATTATACCCATGAAAATTGTTTTGAAGTTCCCCATAGCGTCCTCTCTTGAAATCTAGTTTAACAACTGTTTAACTCTCTCCATTCTCTACTAGATTATATCGCATAGCGTATTTAATGTCCAAGAGGACGTGATCACTCTTTCTCAAGGGAGGAAGGTACTGGATGTCAAATATCTCTTTATCTTACCTGGTGAATACTAGATCCAGTACTGGCTGAACATCCCCTTCCCTCATTCTTGTGGCCTGCTTGATGTGTTGATACATGAATGTCTCCAAGATGAGGTTTACAAATCTGCCTGTCCAAATGTCCTCTGTTCTTGCCTCGTAGGCCTCCCATTCTATTGCCTTAATGTTGAAGTCCCCCAGTACCAACAATCGGTATTTATCTTTGTCAGCTCTTACCATAATCTCTCACATAATAATAATAAGTGTGTGCATTGGTTAGAGTTCGTGTTCATGCGTGTATCTCTATGTATACCATGGCATTTGTAAAAGTTAATAACAGTATAGTATTTATTATTTACCTTAAACATTTTAAGCTCATTAAGCTCATACTTGGTGAAATTCTTTCTTAATATTTTCTCATTAGTACACAGTAGGCCTACATACATGAAACGTGTTTAGTATTGCTTAAAATTTCGTTAGTTTATTCCACTTTACCAGCTTATTATTGTAAAATTTTATGATTTGCCTTCACAAATTGGCAGCAGATTATATTATACAAATTTCCAGCTTCTTTTACAAAATGCTAGATATATGGCATAAATAAGATATGGATCTGTTATTGATCAATTCCTTTGTGGAGTATAAAAAATATTAAGCTTTAATAGACCTTGTACACATAAATAGAAACTGAAGGGGAAAAGTCTGCATTTGATTGAAATTGTTAACTAAATTATTTTCCAGTAATAAATATATTGTACAATAATTGTATTACTGTATAAGGTACCAGTAACTTGTACAATAATTGTGTTATTTTGGTTTCATTTTATAACATTTTTATATGTTCATTATGTTATTTTATTTTGAAGATTGCAATTGGTGGAGATAACTCAAAAAGCTATATGATTCCATCTGTACATTTCAATAAGTAAGATGAAGCCTCCTCTGCAGGTGGAGCGGGAGACTAACTCTCAGTGGACTGATGGGAGAAGAACTACAGGAGAATGGCAGGGCCTCACTTCTGCCAGCAAGGTGCATCAGTGTCCCCACTGTACCTACAGCACAACTGACTCGTTTAAACTCAGGAGGCATACTTTGAAACACACTGGCGAGAGACCATTTTCATGCCCTTATTGCTCTTATGGTACAACAAGAAAAGAGCTCTTGAAGGAGCACATCAATCTCCACACAGGAGAAAAACCATACACTTGTACATTCTGTCCCTATAGTGCTTCACAGAGAAGTTCACTGAATGTTCATTTACGTAGACATACTGGAGATAAGCCTTACTTATGTACATTCTGTCCGTATCAAGCTGCACATAAGGTCTCTCTGAAAAACCATATGTTGATGCATAAGACAAAAGACAATAGTATATAACCATATGATGGATCTCAAAAAAATTTGGATATTCCAGTCTGTCGAAGTCCATGAGTCAGAATATATTTTTAATTTTATTTGTGAAGTAAATCATTGTTAAATTCCATGTTATAAAAATGTTAACATTGGAAAGTTGTAGCTAGCAAGCAATACAACACATACATTTGGAGAAAATCAACTTATATATATTTGCTAATGCAAATATTTAATATTACCATATTGTGTTAATTTGTTTTGCTTATTATTTTAGCAAATTTTATTCTTAATATGGCCATTCACAGGTTCTCTTATTCCTGTGACTTTGAGAGAATCTTCAATTTGTGCCAGCAGTGTTTTGAGTTAGGTCACAATCTTGCCGCATTTTTTACTTATTTTTAAATTGTCATGAAAATAGTGTGCATGCTCTCATGTACGTGTTCCAAGGGAGAGAAGACACTCCCCTTCCCTGTCTTTCCTATCCAGTGTGGCCTATATTTGTGTGTGATGGATTTTCCTAAGTACAGTAAAAACTTCTTTATTATGGCTTGGTTAGATTTCTGGAGAGTTTTAAAACTCTTTGTCTGGTGATTTAATGGCAAGGAGAGAGGAGAAGCTGTCAATGAAATCCATTTATTGCATATCATAGATTTGGACTTTAAACTATGAGTAACTTTTTTTTACATTTCTATCTCTCTGAATTTTAAGAGAATTGAGTCTCTGAATCAATTAATAACTAGTATACTGTCATCTTTGTGTTTTTGTTACCCAAGTAAGTAAGTTTTCAGTGCTTTATTAAGCTGGTTTATGAACTGCCATTTTATTTCATATTCCCTAAATTGGGTCACTTTAACACATACAGTATTTTTAATGTGTAATTACTGTGTCACAGTAATCAAGATAGAAGCTTGCAAGGTGTAACTGAGTACCAGTTATGCAAATATGTAAACTATATATTTTTGTCACACTACATTTTTTGTTTTTTTTTTAAATACAAAATTAGCAACATCTCTGGTGCAAAAATTTTACAATTCAAATTTTCCTTTGAAATACAACTTAAATTTTTTTATGCATAGCTATAATATTTTATTTATCCATTTATTATAAAACAAATAAGATAACTTGCTGTGCTGCAAATAAGATTATTTTTTTAGAACAAAATTTGGTTTAGCATGTGTGCAAATGTAATTTAAATTTTTATAGGTTTTGTGTTTAATATTCTCACAGTTTGCAGTGCCTTATGTTGAGTATATTGGCATGAATGATATAATTTTGTGTATCCACTCATGCAGACAAAATATTCTTGGCCTTACTGCCTCAAAACTTATTCAATAAAGTAGATTTGCAATAAACTCCAAGGTAATCCATTTTGTTTCTTAAGACATTATTCTACCTATAACTGTAATTAAGGTATATATTGAATAAATGGTAATTACAGTCTGGCCCAGATGTTGCCAATTTGAACTTGTGCTATACTAATTTTGTGTTCTAAAGTAAACCAAACCAAATATTAAAAGATTTGACTTGACTTTTTTAAATGTACTGCAAAGTACTTTGTCACAGTCACATGTAACTTTTGAATATTCCGTGACACGGACAGTGCTATGTAGCCTTCCAGGCTTGGTACATAACTTACTATATTAAATCAAAGAGAAGAAGAGTGATAAAAGGGGGCCCCCAAATACTTGGTCAGTGAGCTCCTACACTGAAGAACTACCCACTTTTATGACATTGACATTGGGATTGTGTATGAGTAGAAAGAAGTACAGAAGAGTTTGCAAAATAGCCCCCCATCAAAAAATTGGGTGTGATAAGTCTATAAACATATTTTACCCCCAAAGGCTTTTCAATACCTTTTAAATATTAAGGTAATTACATGCAGACCTGTTATTGTGTTTAACATTTAGACAACAGTTATCATCACATGATTCCTGGGGAATTGCAATTATCATCATACAATGATTTAAAAAAAATTTTGTCTGGGATTTACACGTGTGATGCAAATCAGGATATATGTAATAGGCCTGTGTGGATGTAATGAGTTTACCTTGACCCTTGAAGAAAATTCTGCTACCTTTTCATGATTATGAATGCGGTTATTGTCATGAACTTTACTAGGGGTAATGGGGGTCGTCGTTATATGACGATTTAAACAGTTATTGTCTGGGGTTTACATGTATGATACAAATGTGGATATAATAGCTCTGTGGATGTAAATAAAACAAATAAAAATAAAAACAAGCGATAAAACAATGAGTGAAACATCCGAGGATAAAACAGGAAGCGTCAGCAAAGTGTTGACAGGTGCCAGATGCAGCCTTGCAGAGCACCTCCATCAAGTGAAAGGATAAATATACACCTTTTTGTGTGTTTTTCTTTCTTACATTATGCATACAAATTAATAATTCCGTAATAACAAAAATGACATTTTTGTATTTTTTTGCACATGCAACATGATCATTTTTTTTCCTAGCTGCTGTCCATGGGTTAAGAGCTAATTTGATAAAACTCCACCAATGGTTACCTGAGCATCAGTGCTGTAGGGATTTTCAGAACTGATAGTTGTGATAACAAATACTGTAACCTGATTGAGCAGTTAACCAGGAGGCCAGGTCAGGGTCTGATCATCAAGGGCACTGACTCCTGGAGTCACCACATGGTAGCCACAAAGTAGAGGTAACCTTGTACACAGGGTATTGATTATAAAGTGAACAACAGTATGAGCACCAGTGAGGAGACCACTCTCTTCGATGGTTATGATGATTATTATACAGACTTTATTTTATTTGCTTATTAATGGAACGTGTTTTTACACATTCAAGTATAATTATGCTCGAGTGGATCGATTTGTGCTGAATTCCTCTGCTGGAAATCCATTGCACACAACCTCTGCTATTTTCAGCAGTTACAATCTTCAAGTTATATTTGACCAACGATGACTGTATAGTTGAGAATTTAATTTGTGCCAATTACAGAAAACTTCATGTACAATATTTTTTTTAATTGAATCTTTTTTTCTAATTTTTCAACCCCCACTTTCCTAGAACTGTTTTTCCATTTTCTACTTCGAAAAGCTGAATGAAATTGTTTCAACTTAACCAGAATCATGAATAATACAGATTCTATATTTTTATATAAAATATTTTTTAGTTTTCTTGTATCAAAATGATAGAACATATCTTTGTGCATTTTTAAACACAAAAATATATTAAAAAATTATTTGTTTATATTACGTACTTTACACGGTATTGTATAGTACCTGTAAGCTGCCTAATTAAACTCATCTTTAACTTCTGTTTATGTGCCGCATTTATTGTGACATTCTGCTGTGCGCTGAAATCAAGTGTTCGCAAAAATTTAGTTTTCTTTGTAAAATGTTAAATTACCTGAACATGTACATATAAAAAAAAATATGAGAAGTGCATGAAAGATCACCATACAACACACAAGACCACATAAAGTCTATTAAAATGCTAATAATAGCTAATATGGGAAAACAAATGCAGTACAATCAAATGGAATGGTAATGGTAATACAAAATGTAGACAGTTGCTTGTAAACTTGTAATAAAAATGGTGTGTAGTAAAGTATGTGTATAATAAGATTGTGTTATGTGGATCCTGTGTAGCAAGGCTTGATTGAAACGTAAGATCATGTTACTGAAGGCAGAGTATAGTGAATATATTGCGTATGTGTATGTTAAAATGTAACACCCAAAACCTTAGGCTTTGGAGGAGATGCTGGGATGTCCTAAAGGTTCAACCCCAATTTTACTCCCAGGAAACATGAAGTACCCTTTATGGTGTATTATATATATTTCATACTCTTAAGAGTTTGTTAATTATATAATGCATTAAATAAAAAACGCATAAGTAGATCGTACAAGTAACATTGCTGTATCAGCATTTTTGGTAAACTGGTAAAATTATGAGATTTTATTAACCTCAGTGAACTGCAGAAACAAATTTTTTATCAAGATTAGAAGATTTTTAGTTGAAAAGTAAAGTTTTTATTCTTATCAAATAAAAGTTAGAATTTTACCCTTGTTTACCTTTAACCTTTGTGCTGCCCCCACCATACACAGGTGATAAGTGAGCGAGTGCTTCAAACATCTACAGTAGATTGTGCTCGGCACAGACTGTTTACAGATCACTCGGGGTTTTAGGTTATTTTTGGTCTGTAGATGACTGGCTGTGTTGATGCCATGCCACATTCAAGGAACACTGCTTTAGTGACAGAAGTTGTAATGCCACTTAATACATTGTCAGATAAAATAGCCACTCCTTAGGATTTAGTGCTTCCGCTATTGGTAGCGGAAGTGCTGGTCATCCCCACATAGAATTTGCTCCTAAAGTTCTAATCATGTGCAGTAAATTCACAAACTAGTGTTGGTGCAACAAACATCTGTGGTGGGCAAGTTTTGTTATTGTGTTGAATGGAAACACAGCTGACATGCTGGGCAGCTGCTGGTGCTTCTCAAGATTAAAAATTGTTCCCTTCACCCCCTCCCTCCCTCCCTCTGCTTTTGTTTTTGTGTGTGTGTGCATTTGAACACAACTTTTGTTTTTGTAACTTCAAACATCTCGTTTTATTAAGGTATTACAGTACAGTATATTTTTGTACCATGGTTCTACCCAGGCATCTTATCTTCAAGCAAGAACAGGGAATCCACCTTTTAAAGAAGAGAAAACTTATGAAAATAATAGGAGAGAGATGAAACCCTGATAAAGCTTGAGGTTAGAGTGTGTTCCACCACATCAAGATGCCACAATAACATAAACAAATCAAGCATATGTTCAACTAAAACAACTGCAGATAAAATCAAAGCAGTTGGCTTGTTCAAGTTCACTAAATATTAAAAGAAAACATCAAGGGCAAGACATTGTGCTATTCAAAAGAAGGAGAAAATGCTAGCAGTATGTGTGGGAAACCAGAATCAGAGAAACATGCTTATTGACTCTGGAATAATTCATGCAAATGCTTTCAAGATTTACAACCATTTAACAGAAGTGGAAGGTGTCTCATCAAGTGCAGAACAATTTCAAACAAATAAAGGTTTGTTCGATAAGTTCAGTAAAGGCCAACATCGTCATACTGTTAAAATAACAATGCAAACTCAGCTCTCCCACCAAGGCTATTTTTTCCCACTTACTGACTCGTCTGCAATGTTTTCTTCATCCTTCTACTTCTGTCTATTGGAATCTACCAAACTATGTGTCTATATCATTATCCGCAATTAATAAGCTGGAACTTTACAAACAGGTAAGCCTAACAAGCATAATAACTGTTCTTTGTCCACCCATTAGAGTAAAATCAGCAGGTGACCAACACAGTATGTTGGCACTCCAAGCAATATTAATTCAAGACTACTTCAGAAATAGTATTTTTTATGTGCGGTAAGTACTCAATATTATTAATATTTTAGTCATTACAGTACAGTATATAAAATTTATTTATTAGAGAAATATTAATCTTTAATTGGAAAGGGTTGTTATGCTTGGTGCATCAATTTGATTGTCAAGTCCTCTGCTTGCTTTTCCTGCTGATCTCATTGCATGACTGCCTGTTTATGTAGTTATGTACTGTACTTTGGTTCTTGTGATGCAGTTAAGAACATTCAGTGTGTGTGTGTGGGACAGAAATGGAACATAGCAGAATTAATGCCGTTTGGAGGAAATTTTGGAAGGAGTATGAATGGGTGTTAAAGGGTTCCAGAATGCAGACCAACTAATATCCTATCTTTATTATTAAATGAATCACTGCGATAATAGACTATTAACATTAGTTGTTGTACTTTTTTGCTTATTACAAATTTATTATTGAATGGAGTGATTTTGTTATGTTTTTGGAGGCCTCTGGAACCTATTCCTATTGTCCGACATGTTATTAAGTTCATTTTAAGCAGATTTGTTATTCACATGGTTTCCAAGGAATGCATTTCTCACAGTTTGACTCGCTTGCATTGAGCGTTGGCCGTTTGTGAGGGTCTACAGTATAATGTGGAGCAACTCCTGTACCACAAGCTGTACATTAACATGTGCATTGATGGGGGTGTTTCTGTTCATATTGATTTGTCTGTAACTCCTGGTCCTACTGCGAAGAAGCATGATGGTGGTATATATTTGCTCGAACATTGTGATATCACCCACTGCAGAGAGCCAGCCCTCTGTAGGTTAGTGGTGAAGATTTGTGCCTAAAGTCTCTAAATTTGATATTACTGATGTAGGTCTGCACAGGATTTTATTACAGGTGACAACTTCAGTAAACTTAGACTTTTTTCCTTACAAAATTTATTGAATAATTGATAAAATATATTTTGAGTGAGGTATGTTAGGAAACAATTTCTGTGGCAGTAGTCATGCCATTTCTGTGTTAGATCATTGTCGAGTGCTATCTCATGACCTATGCTACAGTCTCCTATCATTCGGTTGTGACATGTCTCCTTACATGCTTTTGGGGTAGATATTTCCCGTACCTCAAGTTGAAGTGGATTTTCTTTTCTTCACCTTTATCTGCCTTCCATTCTTCAGGAGCCTACTCAGTCCTTGAATGGCAGTTTTGCCGTTTTGCCTTTGTCCTTATCTCAGTTTCTTGTGTGCCTCTCGCCTGAAGATTCAGTTTATACACTGACAAATACTGTTTCTAAAGACAATAACAGGGCCTTTCATGCATTGATCGTGATAAAAATAAAAAAATATTTAAAATGCGATACAGTATTCATAGGGCTGGTATTTTGACACTTTTGTTGCTTTTCCCACTCTTGAAAGAAAAAAGCTACTGCATTATCCTGACATTTAGTACAGTATACAGTAATTAAATTTAAATTTAAAACCAGAAAATGGCATGTACGGATATACAAAATATTCCAGAATTAAAGGAAACTGATCTTTTCAGTTCAGTTGAACAGATTTTTTTCAGTGTTTTACCAGTCATATTTCTGGATTAGATGAGCTAACATTATTTAAGCATCAGATGAGAAGAAAATTCTTATTTCAGACTAATTTTTTTTAACAGTTTTGGGCAATTGCAGCATAGTACATCATGTTAAGAAGCCAATATAACATATCTGAGTTATGAGATTTTTTTTTATTATTATTATTTTCTACCACAGATGTGGCCACACATTTACAATGCTAACCAGCATATATACATTTTCTTCTGTTCTCCATGGGCAGGGTTAGAGATGCGTTAAACATATAGTTCAGGGGTTTATTGAACAATCAACCACAGAAGGTGATTCGGTGCTTTTAAAATGCTAAGCTAACCTACATACGTAAATACATAGATACACAGATTTACGTATGCCCTACATAAAGTGTTCGATGTGTCTTTTACATAGTGTCATTAATGTGCATTTACAAAGGTGAAATGTAATTCTGATCAGCTTCCATATATACTTTATACACATACATATACATACACACACACATATACGTACACATACATATATACACACACAACACACACACATGCATTCACATACATTTGTCTCTTTTACTCTGACAGGGTGAGATAGCTGATAGAGAAACTAGTGTGCAATTAAGCACTTAAACACTGAAGGTGATTAAGGTGCTTTTACAAGTTCAGGTTATATAGTTACATCACATACATACATTGTATAATTGATACATTACATGGTTAATCTTGGGTACAAGTTCAATATATCATCAAGTGTTCCAGTACTCATATACCTGGTTACCTGGTTGATGGGGTTCTGGGAGTTCTTCTACTCCCCAAGCCTGGCCCAAGGCCAGGCTTGACTTGTGAGAGTTTGGTCCACTAGGCTGTTGCTTGGAGCGGCCCGCAGGCCCACATACCCACCACAGCCCAGTTGGTCCAGCTGTGGTGGCGAGTACATTCTCATATACTCGACAGTCGAGTTATGAGAATGTCAGTTGACTGACATTAGATTGTGGTTGCATTATATTCCTGACAATAGTCGAGTTAAAATGATTTGTTCATTACAACGACTAATCACTTAATGATTTTAGTATTTTCAACACATATGTTTAGATTTTGAACTTTTTTTGTTAAAGTAAGACGAAACCTCCTCTACAGGTGGAGCGGGAGACAATATCTCTCTGGACTGGTGGGAGACGAACCACAAGAGAATGGCAGGGCCTCACCTCCAGCAAAGTGCATCAGTGTCCTTACTGTCCCTACAACACTACTGATTCCTCTAATTTTAGAAGGCACACTTCAAAACATACTGGGAAGAGGCTCATTTACTGCACATATTGTTCATATAGTACTACGAGAAAAGACCAACTGAAAGATCACATTAACATCCACACTGGGGAGAGGCCTTTTTCTTGTCCTTATTGCAGATATAAAGCTACTCAAAAGAGCTCTTTAAATGTCCATATTCGAAGACATACAGGGGAGAAGCCATACACATGTTCCTATTGTCCCTATCAAGCTGCCCATAAGTCATCCCTAAATATTCACATGCTGATACACAATTCATAGAGTAAGGTTAAGGTTGCGTTAAAGTTACTTTTTTTTTCCCCTAAGAATACATTGCTTATGTTGGACTAGATCTTATGTTACTAAAATTATTAACCAAATTTGAGATGTGAATAAATTTATTCTTGTGGAAATGGTACAAGCTTCCATCTTATTTCATATTCTTCAATGTAGGGTACCTATTGCTTTTTTTTTTAACAGTAATACATTTAGGGTAACTGAATCTTATCTACTAGGAAAAGAAAATACTCAAGTGTCCAGGAAGAATCTACAAGTTCTTCTCTGAATACTCTTTATTTTTTCCTGTGAGGTTATGGGTCTCTTCAATTGCACCAGAGGTGGTACCACATATGTGTATACAGTGTGTGTGTGTGCATATATATATATATATATATATATATATATATATATATATATATATATATATATATATATATATAATAATAATAATAATAATAATATATAATGTAATATAAACTTTTGCTTTCTTAGATTCGGGCATGAAGTAGACATGAGGATGAAAAGCTTTATGTCTTTTAATTGTTTTGACAAGAAAATTATTGAGATGAAATGAAGGCTTTAACTAGGAAGCAAGAAGGGATTTCTTGCTTCCTAGTTAGCATTTTTGCCACTTTGTCATGAGGTACCTCTATGTACTCTTCATTATTCTCTGAAACTCGTGTTGTGTTTGGTTCTTTGAAAACTTCATTTTGCATAAACACACTTTGGAACTGTTTAGCATTTTGCACATTTCCTTTTCATTCTCCATGAATCTGTTCCCAATTTTCATTCTCTGGATTTTTATCCTAGAGATACAATTAGTTTTTTAATGAATTCCTAAAATAGGCTGGTTCTGTTTTACATTTACAGGTACAGTATCTGCACTCCCATTCTCAAAGTTTCTTTTCGCCTCTCTTCTTACTGCCGTGAAGTTGTTTCTTGCTGTTTTTTATATTGCAAAGTGTGTGTGTATCTCCACCAATAGGTGGAGATAAGGAAAAGTGATGTCATGTGCCTGTATTTTGTAATCCTTATAGGGTGCCAAGTCAGTAATTTGAAGGATGAATATTTTTCATCCCTCCTGTTTTATCCTATAAATTAATTTTTTTGTTAATGGTAGTGTCTCCATGGTCAATTTGATTAGTTGGTATATGTTTCTTGCTAATTTGAAGATTTAATAAGTTTATTTCTTATTATAGAATGCACATGTTTGGTTTTGATACTTTACATAATGTTTTTGAGTGTACAGTATGCTTTAAAAACAAGTCTTCTGCTATAAACTATATAATACAGTACAGTACAGATGATTTCTGCTTGAACAAAATAATTGGTTCCGGACATTTCCATGGTATCTGATTTTGCATCTAATAATCACTATTTATTTTATTAGCACAAATGATAAAACATGTTGTGGCAAACATTTTGATGCAAAATCATTTGTAAAAGGTAACTTATTCAGTTTATATCAGCATTGTAATTCCAATGTAGCAGGAATTTCCTGATTATCCAGATGCAATTTCCATTGTGTCTATTAACATACATGATTGGAAACTTTGTTGCATCCAATATCCCGTTGTAGTGGAAAGTCTCTTTACAATACCATATATACATTAACATTGGCTTATTCTGTACAGTATACAGTACAGTAATTGTATTTAAAACAACTCATAATAATTTTAATCATTAAAATTTAAACTTCTACTTACTACACATCACACAATTATAAGAAATTTTAGAGTAAGAGCTTGCAATTTTTTTATTTAAGTAAGATGAAACCTCCTCTACAGGTGGAGCGGGAGACAAACTCTCTCTGGACTGGTGGGAGAAGAACCGCAAGAGAATGGCAGGGCCTCACCTCCAGCAAAGTGCACCAGTGTCTTTTCTGTCCCTACAACACTACTAATTCTTCTAATTTTAAAAGACACACTTTTAAGCATACAGAAGAAAGGCTCTTTTCCTGCACCTTTTGTTCATATAAGACTACAAGAAAAGACCAATTGAAGGATCATATTAACATCCACACTGGGGAGAGACCATTTTCTTGTCCTTATTGCCAATATAGGGCAACTCAAAAGAGTTCTCTGAATGTTCAC
Source organism: Procambarus virginalis (assembly GCA_020271785.1). Lineage (NCBI taxonomy): Eukaryota > Metazoa > Arthropoda > Malacostraca > Decapoda > Cambaridae > Procambarus > Procambarus virginalis. Next base: position 12,746,068 of record WNGS01092210.1, read on the forward strand.
GTTCGAAGGCATACTGGACAGAAGCCTTACACTTGTGTTTATTGTCATTATCAAGCTGCTCATAAATCATCTCTGAACATCCACATGATGACACATAAGGCAAAGGACCATGTTGGATAATACTGTATACTGTTTATAGAATGCTGTATACAAATTAAATTGTTACAGAGACTAAGCTGTATAGGTAACTAAAATAAGCTTTCCTGATTAAAGAAGCTTTTAATCTTACTTGCCAGAGATCTAAGCATCCCTAGTATGGATAAATTAGGGTTTCTCATTTTTGTTGTAATTCCTTATTTTCTTTTCACAGTGTTTCTGTTTAATATTTTGAGAATGCCTAATTATACAGACAGGACAGGAAATAAATGGTTGAGCACACATTTTCTTTCTCTTTTTAATACACTTTTGCAAACAGAGTGGTAGATGGTTGGAACAGGTTAAGTGAGAACGTGGTGGAGGCCAAAACTGGCAGTAGTTTCAAAGCGTTATATGACAGTGCTGGTGGATCTACGCTATACCATGAGCGTAGCTCTCATCCTTTAACTTCACTTAGGTAATTACACTCTTTCTCTTAAGGTTCATAAGGAATATCATTGATGTTCCTAATGAACTGTAAATTAAGAGCCATTATCCTACATCAGCTCATCTGAAGTCTGACCCTAGTACTCATTATTTTTTCCATTAGGAATTTAACTTTATTTAGTACTAAGTTACAATTGTGTTAGGAAAAGATGAAGCTGGCACCAACTGTATGCCAAAACTTTTGCATTATTTGTTGATTATATTTTATGTATACCCTACTATCTTCTCCACCCTCCTACTGTCTTCCTAATCTCCCATACTCACCTCTATTCCTCAACCCTCTGTACCCTTCATCCACTATGCTTGAATACTTATATCTTAAAGATGTTTGAAATCTTTAAAGAATTCTAATAAAGAAAGAGATCTATGGGTAGTTCTAGATAGAAAACTATCACCTGAGGACCACATAACGAACATCGTCCAAGGAGCCAATTTCAGAATTGCTTTTAAATACATGATGGTAAAATACTACAGAAATTGTTCACAACCTTTGCTAGACCAAAGCTGGAATATGCACCTCCACATACCCCATCCACTTACATTCATCCCGCTTCATATTTTTTTGTTATGTACTGGATGTAGTGGAATATTAATAGCCCGAGTTAAACAAAATTCAGTATAAATTTTCAAGAAATATTAAAAATTTTATGGAAATACTAGGAATATTTGAAGTTAAATAATGTACTGTACTGTATACGGTATAGTTTTTTTAGATTAGGGAAGTTTGCATAATTCACATACAGGTATTAAGTATAGTACTTCCCGAATGTATCTCCAACAAATTAACAAAAGCATGCAATATATGCCCTGGTGGTAGAGCCTTATATATCTTCATGTTGCAGTGTGCCAAAAACATTTGTGCTACAGTATTTCACATTATAGCCATATCTGTAATCAAACATTAGTTTCTGTATGAGAAGGAGCATTCCAGTCGGAGTTGCAATTTGTACATCAAGAATNTATACAGTATATCGATACATACATACACACACATAGTATTTATATATATATATATATATATATATATATATATATATATATATATATATATATATATATATATATATATATATATATATATAATAATAATTTGTGTGTGTGTCTCAACCACATGCTCTACGAACGCCTGTTATCCGATTGGGGTTTATTCAGATAAAAAAATTGAATAACTGATGGGGCAGGCGGTCTGAGCAAAAATGTGCAATAAAGATGGAACTAGTTTGCTCAGTGACTGTACACAGCACTACTTGAGCAGTGTTCATACACTAATGAATGACTCGGGAGCTTTAAAGTCTGTCATGGCATTAGGTACATGGTAAAAGGCAGTCTGCTGAGGTTACCTCATCACCATTAATCTCCACTTCAGTCAACCCTACACTCATCATCCACCACCACCTTTTCTATCTAAATAAATTGAAGATTATAGTTGATGGAGCAAGCAGATCGGAACATATATTGGTGAGTTTGGACAAAACACCATGGAATTTATGCAACAAAATTTTAAACCCCACCCCCTCCTAGCTTTTCAGGATAACTAACCACTTATCCAAACACCCCTACAAATATATGTTTTATATCTGAAAATTTATCACAATACAGGTTTATTAAAGGCATCACAATATTGTGCAGACACACATTGTATAGTTGAATATTGGGAAGTACATGAAATGTGAAATAATTGTTTAGGTACCATTCAAAAGTCCAGGTGTTGCTCCTCATTCAGTCTTGGAATGATGTCTAGGTAAGGATGGTGGTCTTAATTTTGCAATGAGGTATAAGTTGGAGCTTGAGGCCAAGATGCAGAAGGTACAAGGTTACATTGAGAAGGAACACAAGAGGTTTCAGTTTGAGTACTCTTGGTAGCCTTTTTAGGTGTTGTTTCATATTACTTCTTTAAATTTTCATGAAATCTTGGTTTACACTAAAAGTGCACCATACTCCAAGTACTTAAGCATTTTCTTTTGTCCGTGCTTTAAAATTGCATTGTCTGCAACATTGTCCTGGAGGAAAGATATCAGTTGGTGTTGAAGTCTGTTAGCTATGCTTCAAGGTTACTGGTTTGAGTATCCCATGCATGTTCAATGCACTATTTGACTGAATTTATATTAAGGGTTTAATGAATTTTCCTTAGGCTGGTATCACTCATACCATGGTTGGATGGTTGTATCTCATTTGAAGAATAAGCGGTCTTATTTTTAGTCTTAAATAATTTTCCTCACTTTAAATTTACACAAGTGTCACTGGGATACAGTACCAGATTCCACTTACATGCAAGCTCTACTTTTTTTCTCATCATCCTACTATATATTTTATCTTATGTTTGCTGCTAGTTTAAATCTTGGCTAGCACATACCCCACATTTTGAGAAGCTTTAGGGGCAAAATGTTTTGTATTTCTTGCAAAATAAAACTATGAGAGGGAACATCTGCAATGACACACTAAACGACAGTCTGGGCCATTGCTACTATCTCATGCTGCCACATTTCTTAACTGACCAAACTACGCTGAGCAACTTGGGGATGATCACACACGTGGGAGATAGGGACACAGTGGTTTGGGATGATAATTAATAATGGTCGTTCAGAAATTAGGAACGACTCGTAAGCCCATAATGATTCCTCGTAAATTACGTCCTCGTGTATGTAATTATTTGTCGAGAGTCATGCTACTAGGTATGGATAAAGAAAGTATGTAAATATATATGAGAGAGCAGTGAGGTGAAGAGCAGGTTGCAGAGGAGTCATTATGGGCTGATAGGGACAAGAAACCAATTATTGAATCACAATTACAGATAATTCCAGATTATGAGTGCAAGAGGTCATTCCTCTCAGCAGGTGACCTTATGCCAGATAAGTGCAATCAACATTGTTATAAGATTGAAAGTTAATATTTTAAAGACAATTATTCAAATTAACTTCTCGTGTTTGTCCCTTCGGGTTACATAAATAACTTTTCTGAAAACATCGCGTTATTGATGATTTTTAGTGTGATTTTGGTGAATTAACTTTTCTGTTATGTTAAAAATGTCTTATTATTAATAGAAAGGCCACATTTAAATTTTCATATTTAGCATTTCTGTGATCTGAATATTACAGAACAGTATATAAGGCCAAAACAAAAGTAAAAGTACTGAGGTTTCCATCACAACTCAGGGTTTGGTTTGTGACTGCAACAGTTGGTGTTCCTTCACATTCATTTTGGTTATGGTCAATTCATAGATGCAATAATTTAAAAATTTTGTATGATTTCTGCTATTGAGGCTCTAGATGTGTTACGAGGGCACACAAATGTAGTTAAATTGGATAATTGTCTTGAATGTGCACTTATAATAATCCTATACTATTACTACAGTACAGTAATTGTATTTAACTAGCATTAGGTCACCTGCCGAAAGCCTTAATTTCACATCTGTATTCTTATAAGAACCTCAATTGAATAATTGGTTTCTTGGCATTTGTGACCCATAATGACCCTCTGTGATCTGACCTTCAACCCACTACTGTATATCATGAATATTTACTAACGTTAAACAGGAAAGTGCCACAACAATATTTTATTAACTCTTGGTACAGGATAAGAGCTACATTCATTGTGTCCTGTGTTTCCTATACTGTATTTCTGTAGTATGATGCTTTGAAATTACTGATTGCTTTGGCATTCATCTTCTCAATTGTTCCAACCATCAATAATGTTTGCAAAAGAGGACTTTCGTATATTTTTAGGCACCTTAGTTTTCCTTTTCTAGAATCTATGGCATCTTGTTCTAGGAGTTGCAGCTTTAACAAAATCTTCCTTGTCAAAGTGATCTAAGAATCAAGCCATGCAGAACCCCCCACTTTCTACTTCCCTCCTCCATCCTAGCTCTTACTCCTTCATAATAATTTACTTCCTATATGTTAGGTACTCTCTAATCCAGTCCAATAACGTTCCAACTTCCACAGCCCACTTTTTCAACTTGTGTGTCAGCCTTTTGTAGGGGATAGTGTCCAAGGCTTTTTGGCAATTTTGGAAGATGCAATTCATCCATCCATCCTTCCTAGTGCTGTATCCAGGCAACCTTTTTGTAAAACCCATTCGTCAGGTTTGTAAGGCATACAATTCCTTTTCACAAGCCCTTGTTGTCTTTCTGATACAAAATTAGTCATTTCCAGTTGATCCACTGTTCTTTTTCTGATTATTTTCTTTCTTATTACTTACAGTCAGTGGCACATGCCTCTAGTTTTAAGAAATTACATCTGTCTGATTATTTTAATATGATTCCCACTATTGCAATCTTTCAGGTTTCTGGAAGTTCCTATTTGCTAATAACTTAGATCCTAAACAGAGGGTTACTTAGTATTCCCGCTGCTTCTTTTAATATCCTTAACAAAATCTCCATTTAAATTTTTGTCCGGAAATCCTTTGATGCATGAGGACAGTTCCATAGATTCTTTTAACATCTCTAATCTCTCTTCAAAAGTTCTTGTGTCATGGAAAATGTTAAATATGCTATATTAAAAAAGTCCAGAATTCTGGACAGTGGTGTTGAATTTTCTGTACACGGTACTAGTACTGATTTTCACAACCTTTTAGTTGAAGATTTGTAGTATCTTAAACAGTGTAGAAGAATTTATTTACACTAGTTAGTGTTGGAATAGTGAGGCCCCATTGTATTTTACTGAGAGTTGAATCTGCATGGAAATGTTTTATTCTGTGCTACCCTGTTGGCTCCAGCACAGATACTGTGATGATAACCTGCAGTCTCTGCATTGTTTTATTTTGAAATGGGAATAATACGGCTTTCCTTTCCAGTTCATCAAATGACATAAGTCTTTCATGTCATTTGTGGTAAACACACAGTAGCATCTTGTTTGATAGTAGTCAGATGCTTAATGCAATTGCTATATTTTGTAAGATAAAGATTTGTAATGGAAATTGCTGTCTTGCAAGTACTGTATGTGATTAGGGATAGACTGTTGAAACAAAAGTAGCATTTGTGTATCTCGTTGCTACGTTGCTACTTGGCATGAACTATATACATTAACTGAGCTATTATCCTGAGATATATATATTATGCTGATATGATAGCAATGTATACAGATTGTAATTACATTGTATTTATATTAAGCATTTCTTAATGCAGAGGAGTCAAAATTATGGTGGAGAAAGATTCACAGTACACTAAATTTATTTGCATTAACAGGAATAGTCTTTGAGGAATGTATTTTATGATAAGCTGTGCTATGGCTCATTACCTTAAGGGTACATTAGGGTTATTTATTCATTATGAATGAGAAATGTGAGAGGAAATGCCCCACCTGCTACATAATTAAGGCTAGCATCCCCTACAGGTGGGGGTGGAGTGGAGAAATGCCATGGGAGCTGGAGCCCTCACCACCGCTAGGACGACTCACCGGTGTCCCTACTGTCCTTACGGCACCTATTATACCACCAGTCTGAAGAAGCATATCCGCACACATACCAAAGAGAAGCCATTCGTTTGCTCACAGTGCCCTTTCCGCACCACACAACCAGAGAATCTAAGGAGGCATTTTTACACACACAGTGGTGAGAGACCGTATGCATGTGCACTCTGTCCATTTCGTGCTACTCAAAAATTTAGCTTGCAGAGGCACACGTGGACTCAACACAGATAACCATTTTGAAATTAAGCTGTATGTTATATACAGAATTAATTTCATGCTCATGTTATTGGGTTAGGGTAAAACAAAATGGGTGCCATTCAAAATTTTGGTGTAAAGATCAATATAAAAAATCATGTTAGAATTTTAATTTAATTTTATTTAGGAATATGATTCATGGTGTCATCATTATCAACTTGTCTCTGTTATTTTCCTTAGCGTATGACCATATTATTTATTTTTACCTCTTAAACATTTTTTTCTTTTCCCTATTTATTGACTAGGTTTTCTAGTTTATATAATTTTTTATGAAATTAATATTTGTTGATTTGTTACTTTTGAATAATTGTTTGATATATAGAACTTAATTTTGTTTAGTGATGGCAGGAGAATCTGAAATTAATGAATCATAAGCAGCATTTTGTATGAAAAGAGCTTCTTAGTTTGCTTAGATTTTGCCATGGATGCAGTGGCTTGAAGAGTATGAGAAACTCTCAGAACCAAATCCAGGTATGCTTACTATGTAAGCAAGAGGAACTAAGCCTTGTACCTTACATAAAATATGTATTATGTATTTGGAGAACATTTATTAAGAAATCGCTCATCAATCTTTGCTGCTCTTATTAATACCGACGTAAATTATCATCCACACTTCCGTGGAAATAAACATATTTTCACGGAAGTGTAGATGATAATTAATATGACGCAGGCATGGAGCACTAATTCTTTTGAGCTTCAGTAGTAGTCAGGGAAAGTTGAAAATTCCAGCATAGCAGCAGTAGTTGCTTCCAGAATCTTTCCTTATTAAGACTACTCATAGCCGAGTGGATAGAGCCTCTGCCTCACGTGCAGGAGGTCTGTGGTTCAAGTCTGCTAGAGCCCAGCTGAATGAAATACCGACGTGTCTGCAACGAGTCCTTTTTTAAGCAACAAAATTTTTATGATAAAGATATGAAAGCACTGTACATGTATTTAACTGTTATTGGATTTGTTTACTGGTAGTGATTTACTACCAGTAAATCACGACTTTGTGTTTTAAATCTAGTTGCAGTTGGCTACATGTATTTCTAAAGATTATTTTTTCTACATTGTTTTATCTGTAGCCAGTTACATTTTATATGGCTTGAGCATTACTTTTCCTGCCATTGATTTTTACAATATTTTGCTCTTAATTATTTTCCATTTGAACCCCCTTATCTTTCTTCAAAGTTCTCCATAAATGTATGCAAATAATTAGTCCAGTATTACACACTAAGCAAATATATTTTATGTATTGTAAATGAGACTGAAACAAGGATATGTGATGGTCAGTTCAGTAAATACAAATTAAATTGTGTAAAAGGAAACATCTTCCATCTTCATGCTGTGCTAAAAATAGAATTCAGCCAAGTATTGAACTAGTGTACAGTATCTGGATGATCAGCAATTCCCTAAAGCACATCTCGGTAGACTGATAGATGTAATTAAATGTTCTGGGTGTTGTTACATTCTCTCCCAGAAAGATGTCTGGTCTCTCTCCACTATGTATGTTTATTTCACCTCTGAACACCCCCCCTCATGTAATGATTCGTACATTCTGCTAGCATGTGAATACCACTTGGGTACCACTATTGTGCTTCACCCTCAGCACTTGCACTGCTTCCAAAACTCTCATATATTTCCTCATTGCAATTCCCTCTCACATACTGTTGAGGAAAGATAAGAAATATGAAAGTTCCCTAACATTATTACAAAAGATTGTTAATGTAACTACAAGGGCCAGTTGTTGAGTATACTATGTGCTACTTTATGTAGAAGGCATATGAAAATGTTTCAGGACTTGACAACCTTTTCTGGAGCAAAATTACGACACTATAGTTGTGAATAACTAGTAATTGCTGGTGAAGTAAAAACATATTTAGTAAATATGAGTGTTGGTACTGTGTTTTATGTAGGTATAAATAGGTAATGATCGTAATTCCCTCCCTGGGAGATATAGTAATGGGGTAAGATTAAAATAGTAGTTTCATGAGAAAATAAGAGTGGTGTAATAAGATATGTTAACTGAGAGAGCAGTAATATTATGGAGTAAGTGATTGGCACTAGGAATGTGATTTAAGAAAAAAAAAAGATTCGTTTAGTAATTTACTATTCATGTTTACAGCTATTCGTCTGGATAACATTAAAGGTATCCATTAGGTGGGTCTGTCTATAAAGATGTCGTAAAGATTTAGGTACGAAATTGTTTTGTACTTGGCAAAGTTTGGTAAGAGTGGCTACCCGTATAACTCAGGATATGAGGCCATCTCAATCGTGATTACTGATAATGCTTTTCTAAATGGGGACCTTAATGGTAGCATGAAATTCTTTAATGGATTGGGAATCAACTTATTGATGGTGCAGTAGGGTAGAAGACATTTAAAAGCTGTCAGTTGGGTATATGCTGCTTTAAACCACCGCACTGTGCACCTGTTTTCGGCAAAACTTCGTAGTTGCAATTGTCAAGGACATATTTTGTGTTTTTATAAATGTTTGGTAAAGTTAATGTCAAATGTTTCCAAACTCAACTATCCATTTAAAATCACAAAGAGTAATGAAAACATTAGAAAACATTAAAATATAGCTTAGTTAAAAAAAGTAGCACTCTCTGAAAGCGCCTAAAGGTGCTTTGCGCAGTGCAGTGGTTAAAGAAGGCATGTAAGAGGAGTAGGTAATGTACTTTACTGTTCATGTAATATATATTTGCAAATTCTTCTGGGAGACAATTACCAAGTACAGAGGAAAGGATTGATGTACGTAAGGCTAGGTAAGGAGGTTCGACTCTCTTTACGAAGAGAGGAGGAAATTTAGTGTGTGAAATATTAGTCAGTAGAGAACACCCAGAAGTAGTCAGTCAGTTTAACTTGGGTTCTGTAATTAGCAAAAAAGGAGACGGTGTGAAAGAAGGTTAGTGCAATGTAAACCCTATTTCGAAAAAATGAGAAAGGAAGATATGTTAAGAGAAGATTGCTTAGGAGTGATATTGCCTATCGTTATGGACACGTGTGAAACACTGGTGTGACACGAGCTTCAACAGTCACGTTAGAGTGGTGTAAAGGGACAAGTTGTGGTTTCAGGAGAGTAGAGAGTAAGAAGTATAGAGGTATGGATGGCTAAGCAGAAAATTAAAACCTAGAGGTGAGTGGATCAAGCTATTTTGGTCATATTATGTGAATGCATGATTTGATAGTGCAGAAATTGTATTCAAGTGAATGTTAAGGTAGGCAGAGGGGAGGGAGGCCTAATACCCTGTACTGACACATGGGGAGGAAGCAGAGATTGAGTGTGAACAGAAACATTAAAGATGCTTGTGAGTAATTCTAGATGGGATGAATTGACTACGAGGAAATTATTGGCATTTTTTGGATGATTGCTCATGGAAAGTGGACTATTATACCACCTAGTCATTTAAAATGGTTGTGGGGACTGCTATGGATGAGCAATTGGAGTGTGATAATGCCACGTCTACATATATTAATGGGGAAAACAGTATATGGTGATTGGGGGCATATCTTCATTTTCTTTTCCTACATGGCTTCTCTATTTTCCTCTGAACTGTTACGTGTTGTAAAAATCATTACATACTTACATACCTGTGTCCCCTACTTATGTTACAGTATATTTCTTCATTAAGCTTTACAGATTTTAATTCATAAAATATGCCAAGTAATTGATCTAGGCAAATATAATATGGTTAATTCCCTATAAGCACTATAATGAATGCAGCTTAATTGGAAATACATATTTAGCTATTGTGTTGCTTTGAAACACCCAAGAATTGATGAGCATCACTCTACAGGTGAGACTACAAGCCGTCGGTCAGAGGACTGGTGGAGTGATGCCACAGATCATCTCAGGTACCCAAGATTCAGCAATGTTGCTATGTTCCTACACTACATACATACTGATCATCTCAAGCAAATATATATAAACATACTGGGGAGAAACCTTTTCATGTCCATATTATTATTGTCCCTATAGAAGTACACGCAAATCTCACTTACAATCTCATATTCGAGGACATACAGGAGAGAAACCATATTTTTGTACATACTGTCCTTATCGATCTGCTGAGAAAGAAAATTTGAAAGCTCATATGTTAAATCATAAAATTAATTACAATGCATAGTAGGAACAGCTGTTTTATTATGTAGAATAATTGAGACGAACAGGGTATGTTAAGTTTTTTTTTAGTTATAGTGTACTTTGAGTGCTTTTATCTGGGCTGAGTTGTGAGAGTTCTAATTGAAGGGGTGAGATTTGGGAGGGACATAGTGTACTTGCGTTTTAAAGACGCTTGAAGGTTATCTTAGGTATTATTGTGAGAAAAAGTCTTACATGAGAGTAATAAGCAAGGACAATTTTGAATAGAACAACAAAGTCTCTGCAGAATTTTTTTTTATTAATCACTACCTGAGCTTGTATTCTACATGGGGATTTTGCACATCAAAAGGAGAACATTGTACAGTACGTATAATTGTAATACTCATTGTTTTCTGTAATTAAATGGAAATTGTATGATAGCATATACAAATATATACATATTGAATAAACTTAAAGAATTTCATTATTTGAATCTTGTGTCCCTACTTCTAAGTAAAGTGTGGTAGACAAGAGATTACTCTTCCACTTTTATTGGGTAGGGAGGCATCAGTACAGGGGAAAAAAGGGAGCAGTACTGGAACAATAAGAAAGAAGTTGAAGATATTTAAATGATACCTATGCATTTATCACATTGGGTCTGCGGTCTGCCCCAAGCAACAGTCTGTTGGACTAAGCTCTAACAAGTCAAGCCTGGCCCGGTCCAGGCTTGTAGAAGAACTCCCCGAAACCCATCCAGTACCCATTCACCTGGGCTTTTCAGTTACATATCTTTAACTATACAGTATACATCGTAAAGAACTGCTACCACTCCACTGACAAATTACACATCAGTATTCCTTAGAGCTTAAAACTAGGTGTACATCCACCC